>JAKEKT010000029.1:0-367986 GCA_021495925.1 Diplodia intermedia | reverse complement strand
TCGAAACACATCGTGGGACCACGGATCGCCGCCACGCTCGCGCATTGATGGACACCGATGCCTGACGCAAATCGCCCTGATCGTACGGGGGAGGAGGGGATGTATGGGGGTGGAATAGATGGAGGAGAAGGTTTCTAGGATTCTTTTTTCCTTCAGTAAAAATCGTCGTTGAGCGAGGCGCTTGGTATAGTATGTATGTACATGTCGAACGCACAGAATTCCTCTAATTAGGAACAGACGTGCCCCACCTACATCAACAGCTGTTCAAACGTTATTTGGCCCTTTGCCGTTGAGTAGAGGTAGGTGCTGCATATGATGCTTCTTCATTGACGACGCACCAAAAGGTTGAAGAAAGTCGGGTCGTCCGTTGAATTTTTTTTTTTTCACCAACAGAGTTCGACAGGAGCAGGAGCCGCAAACTGCGATTCTTCCGAGCTCGATGGCCACGAACGACGGTTGAAACGTCCACAGGAAGATCGAATGACCGCTTGTACTTAGCCCTGCAAAGCTCCAAGCCGGACCATACATCCTCCGACAGCCAGGAAGGTCCATATCCGCGAGCAGCCGATTCCGACTTACGTTACTCTCGTCCGCAGTAGTGGAGCAAACCTCCCACACCGATCTCTCCGACATCGGGGGGAGGGGAGACACCCCCACGCCCTCTCTCCACACCCACCTTCCCCACAACTCAGCCAGCCAGCCAGCCAGCCAGCCAGCTCAAAGGTGCGCGCGCACCTCTCCTTCCAGAACACACAACGCCCATCAATCCCCCCCTCCTCCTCACACCGCCTCCACCACCCCCCTCGGCCCCAGCCTCCCCACCACCCCCTCCCTCAGCCCCAACAGCCGCTCAATCTCCCCCGCCGACCGCCCCCGGCGATCCCTCAGCACCAACACCTTGCGCAGCTCCACCACGTCCAAGAACCGCCTGCCGCCCTTGCTGCTGCCCAGGTCCGCAAACTCCCTTTCCGCCTCGGCCGCCAGCCGGTCGCGCGCCGACAGGATCGTCAGCGCGGGGTTGTGCGTGCGCGGCGGCATGGCGGCGCCCGAGGGCGGGCCGTAGGGGTTGGGGCCGGTGGAGAAGTCGGGGAGTTGGTTGTTGTTGTTGCTGTTGGCATTGTCGTGGCGGCGGGACGACGTGGGCGGCATGGTGGCGTTGGTCGTGGTGCCCGGCTCGGGCGGCTGCCGGCGCGGCTCGTAGGGCGACGTTGATGAGTTGGATGTGTAGGGGTTGGCGGCGACGGGGCCGAGGGAGCGGAGTTGGGCGGCGAAGGCCGGGTCGGCGGCGTCGTGGTTGATGGCTGTTGTTTCTTGTTTTAGTTGCGGGGGGGAGCGTCGCTGGTGGGGCTGGCTTGTGGGTGGAGGGTGGAGAGGTGGGATGTGCATGGTTTTGCGCGTACGTACCTTCGTTTCTTGTCTCGCTGACTTGCGGCTGCGGGCGCACGGTAGGTCCTGGCTGCGAAGCGCGGCCGGCCGGTGCGGGCTTGGGGGCGTTGGTCGCGGCCTTGGAGGCGGCTGTGGGGTAGACTCGTGCGGCGTTGTTGGCGGCGCGGGACGCCTTGGATGCGGAGGAGCCCATTGCGGCGACGTGGAATGTACAGGTAGGTGTGCGGAGGAAGCAGAACGGTAGGTGGAGAGGCAAAGGTCGATGACGCGGGAAAGTGCATGATCCTGGGCGGGCCCAAGCTTCCTGCATAATCCGTTTGCACTTGGCTCCCATTGGCCCGTTGCTCGACATCTGTTCAAAGGTGTTTACCTTTCCCATCCTCGTCTTCGATGAATACAATACATGGCTACGTGGTACCTCGAAGCTTTGATTGCATTTTTTTTGGTGCAATTCTCAAGTTCATTTCTGTCCAGTGATCTGCTTCGGTTCCTCATATTGGAGGAAGTATATATATATATCAGTATCTTTCAAAAAGAAATTAACCCTCACACAGATAGTGTAATATTCTTAGGGGTAGTTGGATCCAAGATCTCGACGTGTTTGTGCGGTCTTCAAAGTTGCATCTTTTTCCAGGTATTGGGTTCGATCGCGAACATAGCATGTCGTTGATGGGGCAGTGGATCCAACAAGCAAAAAAGCACCTTCGAAGCTGATGCTGGACAAGTCTCGAACTTGGCGCAGGAACCGAAGTATGAAACCAAGCCCAGATCGAACCCAGACCCTTGTTAGGGCGTTCAGCTCGAACAGGTAATCCATCAGATCACAAACCGCCGGATTTTGTTGCTTTAAGGTTCTGGTGGCGATGTATAGAGCCGGAGCCTGCCCATCGCACTAACCATCTGTAATTGAAAGGGGATCTTGCCGTCGCGGTTTGTATGTGGCAGGGTCGGATATTGCTTCCTTTGTGGTCGTGCGTGGCATGGCGCCGTCACCTGGCTGCGACTCGCCCTTCGATATTGTTGTCAGCCATTAGTGTTGACAATCAACTCATTGCAAGTTGTAACCCAACCTTTCCACTCTTCTCGGTAGATGCTGCACATGCACACAAGACTTCATCTTGGAATGCCACGTGAAGCATGCTTCAAACGCTCCTGGACATCACGCGCGCTCATGTCCTGCTGCCACTCTACGCTCGAAGTGCTTCAAGAGGCAGTGTTAAGCGCGCAGTACAATCTCCACATTCACAACCCACCAAATGCAATCACTGCAGCATTCCACACATATGCCGAGCGTCATATGGCGCTTCGATCGCAACCGTACCTCTGACAACAAGCAATATCGCAAACCATGTCACAGCCGACCCTCACTTCCACCCAACCCACCCACGCAAACTGGGTTCGAGCAGCCGAGACAACTCTCGAACGCCTACAAGCCGACATCGACAGAGTCCACCGGCGCATCCTGGCCAATGCAGCCGACCGAATCACCCTTGGCAGCGATGATAGCGCTTCTTCCCACCAAGCTCCGACCTGCAACCTGGACGAAGCCTTGACCAGGGAACGTATCCATGAGATCAACGGCCGCATCATGCAGTTGCTGCAGCAAGTCTGGTACGTCGAGTTGCATGGCCTGTTTGACGAGCACATGAAAAGTGTCGGCTTGAAGATCATGGTGGCCATGCACGATTGGAAGGTGCTGAAGGACTCCATCGGGGAGAGCGCAGTTGCCGAGGATGATCGGGAGGTTAGCATTGTGGAAGAAGAGTAAGCGATAGACAGAATGGGGCATTGCTGAAGAAGTTATGCGAGCTCTCATGAAAAAAGAACGGGGAAATGGAGAGGTGCTTTCTGATATGTAACCACGTGGTCCATGAATTGAGACGGTCAACATCTATAATGAAAAATTAGCCAAAAGATGATCAAGTGAACGATCTTTGTTGTACAGTAGGAAACCTGAAAGGAAGTTTGTCACCGTTTAGAGGGGCTTTGATGCATAGAAGTACATCGTCTGACCCCGAAACCTGTATTTCTGTCAGTAAAAACCACCTCATTGGCGTCGTACACAGGACCTCAACCCGGCGATGTATACTTCCGGGCTGGCCCAAAACTCGTGAGAACACGCACATCACGCCAACCGCAAAGCTCAACATGACAGAGAATCCGCAATCGATATTAACCGCCGATCCAGTCCCATCCAGCTTATCGACAACGCCAATGAAAAAGTCAGAAAGCTATCAACTCTCCGGGGGGAATTGTCCACGTGCTTGCCCAACTCCACACTAATACAAAGAAACATCTAGCCAATGAGCGACACAACCATCCAGCCGATCAATCACGGCAGCCCACAAAGGAAATGTGCCAAAGGGAGCGAAACGGCGAGGAATCTCATCCGACAACCCCATCACATCAACCGAAAACGCCGTGAGCCTCCACTCAACCTACCAATGCCATCAACACTGGACCCGAAATACAAAATGAACAACCAACATCACCAAACCATTCTTATTTACGCGGCACCGCCTTGGCTCCTCAACCTCCTCCCACCTCCACCAACACCAACGCTTTTGCTGAAATCCTGGCCCACTTGCGGCAGGTTCTCTCTATCATCCACGCCCTGCGCGCCCGCGACGGTCATCCGATTTTGCTTCTTCTTCATCGGCAGCTTACTCTCCGTCTTTTCTGAGTAATGGCGTTTGAGCGGCGGCGCAGCCGCTGCAAGCGTTGGGGAGCCGATATTGAGCGCGACGGTAGGCGGGGCGGATGCCGATTCTGTCGTCAAAGAAGGGTTAATGGTGTTGGGGTCTAGTTCGCGGAGTCCGCCGGTGACGCTGCTATCGCTGGCGGCACTGGCAGGACGAGTAGAGGTGGCAGGGACGGAGGCATTGGTATGCTCTTCGTCTGTGGGCGGAGCGGCGTCGGTGAAGACCATGCGCTTCTGGGGCGAGGCGGTGGTGGAGCGGCTGGAAGAAGCCTTGCCCCGGAGCTTGGCGAGGAAAGAGTCTTGGGCTTCGGTGCGAGGAAGCGTGGTCGGGTACGTGTATTTCGAAACCTGCGGAGTCTGGCCGGTGGGCACATATTCTTGCAGAGCCTGTTGCTCGATCTCCTGGCGGAGCGTTCTGAGAGGACCGCGGATTTCTCCATCTTCGGCCAGCAGAGGCAAGGTAGCTTGAAGAGTCGCTGTCTTGGCTTCCATGTCTGAGCTGACATCCTGGATGCGAGAGAAAGACGTGTTGAAGTGCTCGCCGATGTTGATGTAGGAAGCCTGGACGTTGGACGTCAAAGCAGAGAGAGACTCAGTGTGGGTAGTGTGATGAGCTTCATTCTGTTCCCGAATGCGGGCCACAATGTCATCAAGCGAATGAAGTTGCGAGTCCATGTTCTCCATTTGGCTGTTGACGATCTTGACCGTCGACTCATGCACCGAGGCAGTGGTTTGGCGAAGGGATTCGGTGTGCTCATTTGCACTTGCGAAGTCAGCCTTGATCTTGGTCTTGACATTCTCGCGGGACTTGACGACGCCGCCGACCAAGTCAGACGCCTTGTTAGTCCATCCATCCATGTTCGTGTTGTAGGTCTCTGTGGCCGTCTCGAAATTGGTGTTGGCGGTATCAAGATCCTTGCCGACGTTGGCGATACGATCGGCCAGACGCTGCTCCTGAGCAGCCGCAGTCGAGTTGATCAGGGCAGCCATCTGGGCAAGAAGCTCCTCACGCTCGGCAGCAGCCTTCTGCTTCTCCTCTTCAACAACCGAGACCACGCTCGTTTGAGCAGCTTTGTTGGCCGCAAGGACCTCCATGTTGGCTGCGGACATGTGCTTTCGGAGAGTGTCGACCTCGGTGTGTTGCTCGTTCAGCTGCTTGATAAGGTCGTCAAAGGTGCCCTTGAAGTCTCGGCCCAGAGCCGCATAAGATGAGTGAAGCTGCGTGTGGAACGCCTCGATCTCGGTCACAATGCCCGCCGAAATTCTCTCTGCAGCTGCAGAAAGGTCATTCAAGCCAGCACCAACCTTCTGCTTGACCTCCTCACGCAGAGTTTTGATCTCCTCCAACACTCCGTTCAAGTCTTCTTTCGACTGGGCCGTCTGCTCGTTGACTTCCTTCTCTGATTGCTCGAAAGCGGCCATCTTTTCGGAAAGGAACGCCTGGGAGACTCCGAGCTTCTCTAGCTCATCTTGCACGAAGCCCTGCATTCGAGAAGCAAGACCGGCCATGAGATCTTCCTGGTGTGACTGGAAGCCAGAAATACGCTCGTCGACCATGCTCGTGGTGCTGGAGACTTGAGCCTGGGAAGAGCCCCATTGCTGGAGGTTGGTTGCGTGGAGATCGGATCTGCGGCGAAGCTTGGAGTGCAGCCCACCAATGTCAGAAGTGGTCTTTCCAAGGGTCGAGATAAGATCTTGACCAATGTTGGCGAGCTCTTCCTCGGTCTTTGCGTGAGCTTTCCGCAAAGCAGCCTCCTCGGAAAGACTCTGCCTGGTGTGCTCCAATACAACTTCGGTCTTGTCCAAGATGCTCTTCGTGCCGTCCAAAATAGCTTTGGTCGCCTCATTGTCCTTCTTGAGCGAGGTGAGATTGGTTGTGAGATTGAACAGTTCCTGGACCTTATTCCGGAGATTGGTTTCCATCGTCTCGATCTTGTCCTTTTGCTCATCAACCAGAATCCTTCTCGATTCGCTCTCCGTGGTAAGTTCCTCGTATGTTTCCGTAGCAAGGTAGACACCATT
Source organism: Diplodia intermedia (assembly GCA_021495925.1). NCBI lineage: Eukaryota > Fungi > Ascomycota > Dothideomycetes > Botryosphaeriales > Botryosphaeriaceae > Diplodia > Diplodia intermedia. Next base: position 361,877 of record JAKEKT010000029.1, on the reverse strand, counting down.
GCGTTGTCTCGTAGCAATGAGCTCCATCTTCAACTTCTCGATCTCAGTAGTGAATTCTTTGAACAAGGTCTTCTTTGAAACCATTTGGTTGATCTGAGGCTTGTTGCGGATATTCTTCGCGCGGAATGCATAGTCCAGGGTAGAAATGGTCTCCTCGAGATTACTCTTCGCGGGAGAAAGCGTAGCAATGATGCAGGTCTTCGTCCGACCGCCCAGGGAATCTTGCAGCAGCCGAGTCAACTTGGACTCGCGGTAAGGAATATGCGAGCTCTTTTCGACCAAAGCATTGATGACACGTCCCAAAGTAAGCAAGCTTTTGTTGATCAAGCCAGCCTCTGCCGCACGCTTGTTCTCCGCTCCACTGCGCTGGATGTTTTCGCTGCCAGCCAAGTCAACCAAGTTCAGTTTTCCTGCGCTGACAAAGTCTTCTCCCGTCTCGGTCGTGCGCTTCAAGTAGACGGTGATGGTGAAAACGGTATGACTTCGAGAACTCAAGTCGTTACACTTGGTTGCGGCGACCTGCCGCTTGTGACTGCCTTCGCGGAGCAGTTTGATTCCCTTGGATGCGTTGTTGATATGTGACTCCTCCATGCCTTGGACCACAGTTGCCGAGTGGCCCTTCTTGCTATTGTCTTCGTACAGCTTCAGCTTGATGTTATCGTCTGCAGCCAGCAGATCGCGAAGTTCCTCGTTGTAAAGCTCGATGAAAGAGCACTTGACGGAGTTTTCGCATTCGTCGCCCTCGAGCTTTCCGAACAAGGCATGCAGCACACGAGGAACGATACCGGCGGCGTCGGGCAATGGCAGCGTTTGGGTGATGTCACCGGACATGGTGTAGGTCTTTCCAGTACCGGTCTGGCCGTAGGCGAATATTGTGCAGTTGAAGCCGTTCAGAACCTGCAATTGTCAATAAGTGGCGAGCGGTAGCGTTTGCAGCGGCAGCACTCACATCATCCAAGATGGGTGCAACGACCTCGTCAAAAACCATCTGCTGGTCTGCAGCTGGCGAGAAGACCTTGTCGAAGCTGTAGGTCTTGTTGCTCAGGGCGCTAGGGCCCATAGAGAGCTCGACAGTGGAGCCCTTGACCCCGTCAGTCGAGACGACGACGCCGCTGTTTTCGCGGATTTCCCTGTCATTGCGGCCTCTGCAGCGCACGACGACATTGATGTTGGTGTCTGCTCTCGCGTCGAAGTCGCGCTCCTTGCGCTTGCGCGAATCGGGCGACCTGTTGCGGGTAGCATTTGTGGCGACGGATGCGACAGACTCAGCGGGCGAGGCACGACCGGATGGTGTGCCGGCCTGAGCACGCAGGGCTTGGAGATTGCGCGAAGTGGGAGGGCGCATGGAGGTCATCCTGCCGGCGGGAGGGCCAGGTCTGGGGGGACCTGCCATTGCAAATTGTCGAAGGGGCGTGGTGGGGGATAGGCTGTGGGTGTTAGTATCGCGGCTGCAGTGTCGGAGAGTGCGGAGTTGCTGCGGGCGGGAAGCGACGAGTTTGTTTTGGTGCACCCCAGCAGCGACTGCCGCTTTAGGCGAAAAGTAAACAGTCGCCCCGCCGATCGTCCACAACGCAACTCACCTGCGCGAGCGCTGAATTTGGTTGATTTAATTTCTTCGAGTCGTCCTCAGCGTGCAATCGCCTTGCATCACTGAATGAGCGTCACAACCTGCCTGGGAGCATGGGCCGCAAGTCTGCGAGCAACAACCGGTGGAACCCCGGCATGACTCGGTGGGCGCTCTAATCGATAAGCGGCCATGTCAGTGTCGCCGACCGCAACCGAGCGACGACATCATCGCTTTGAGCTCCAGCGCTGGCCTCCTGTCCCTCACAGACATCTTGGTGCTTTTTCTTGGCTTCGCGGAAGTATCGGCGCTTGAATCAAGCGACGACGGCCCTCCACTACCGCGCAGACCGTCTCGCACGCATCCTGGGAGCTGATCAGTCGTTCCCCGCGGCCCTTGTCTTCCCTGCCGCAGGTTGGGAGCTCGCCAATCGTGGTTGCATCTCCTCCCGGCCAATATCGCGCCTCGACCCCCCGTGCCGCAGCTATCGCCAGCTTAGATCAGATAGATCTTGCGTTTGCAGCTGCGGATCTGGTTGGTTCCAACGTCGACAGGGTACTAGTGCGCGTGGACGTCGCACGTGGCCGACGTGTTGATAGGCGCGGGGCGTTCAGGGTCCCGCCTCTCACTCCCACGCCTCTTCCTCAACATCCCGACTGACGGCCCACCCCAACATGTCGAGTCCTCCGCCGTCCACGGCAATAACCCCAGGCCGCTCCCTGGGGTTCATCAGTGAGTCTGAGCTGCCACGCTCGCTGCGGCCTCTCAGGTGCTGACTGCTCTTAGCGCTGGGTGCCTCCCTCCATGACATCCTTACTCGAATCAAGGCCCAGCCTTCGGCCTATCCCAAAATCCAGATCCTGTTTGACCCCAAGTATCCGTTGCGCATCCCCGTCGTCATTACCCTGCCGGAGAACGGCATCCGCCTGCGTTTCGACGGCCCCGACCAACGCCTACGCCTGATTGAGGTCACCGACTTCACAAAGACGAAGCTTAGCTACAAGAATACCGAGGTTGTGAAGGCCGGGGAGGGTGTTGTTGGTGCTCTGGGTGCGCAAGCTGGCCCGACGGGCCCGCGCTTCCGACACGTCTACGACAGGTTACTTGGCCCAACCTATGCCGGAGAGTACATCCCTCCCGCCGCCGACGATACCAAGGGTGTGGGAATATATGTCTTGTCGTACCCTGGAATCGCTTTCAACTTTCCTCTGCAAGCTTCCTCATGGTCTGCCGACAAGGATTTCGTCTCCTTGCTGTCGTCTCATGCTGCATCCGCAGCCACGTCCATGGCCATCTTCCACGGCGAGTCATGGTCCAAAGCGCGAGGCTCTCTGTTTACTCACATCCCTCCCTCCCCACGATCATTAGAGCTTGCAGCCAAGGCGAACGTTGGCGACGAGATTGAAGTTGCCAGAATCTATGGCGAAGGCCGCGTAGAGCTCGTCAGGCGTTCCAGTCCACCGTTCTGGATCAACCTCAGCGAGACCACTCCGCAGGATCTAATCACCGAGCTGGGGCCGCCAGATGCAATCTATCGCAAAAATGACAACCGTCTTTCTATTCACGGCAATAAGCAGGATACTCTAGATGCTCTCAGCAACAGCGTTGGCTCGCTGGCATATGGAGACGCGGAATCCTCGGACACGGATGACCACGAGTCGTTTACGGGCTCTGAACAGGAAGAATCCGAGGGATCTGAAGGTGGAAAGGATTATCTGGACAAAGATGACTCGACGTCGGTGGAACACTTCTACAACTACTTCCACCATGGCTTCGACGTGCTTATTTCGCGGCCGACTACAATCTCTACTGCTTCGCCGACTTCACAACATGAGCCCCGTGAAATTCCCAAGGACTTTCCGAATTCCAGAGGTAATTTGGTTGCAACGAAAGTCATCTTCCACGGAAACGTGCCTGGGTCATACCCTTTCAATCGCCACAGACGGAGCCGCTGGACTCTGGAGCATGTTCCAACCGAGCTATACAGAGAGTCGCTCACGTCGGAAATGTCTTTCACGGATGTCAAAGGCCGGCTCTGTGAAGCTTTCAAGTCGGCGTGCGCGACGGAGGAAGAGGAACGCTCAATGCAGCGCGGGATGGTGTTGAACCGTGGCTGGGGCGACAGTCCAGGCAGCAGTTGCGAGCTGCTCGGGGGGTTTGAGGAAGCGACAAGCTCGCCGCTGCAGAAGAAGAAGGGCGCTTCTGGAGGAGCATCTGCAGCGCCAGCAGTCGACTCAACATTCGGCATCAGCGAGATCTTTGGCTTCCCGGGCTTGATTTTCGAAGTGCTGAAGAACGACACTGTCAGCACCCTGACAGTCATATGAGGTATCTCCTCCGATCTTGGTTCATTCAGGGCGTTTGGGATGCTAGGCTGGGCGGTGGATACCCTGATTCTTTCGATTGAACATTTCAGCATGGCAGGCAGCTGCCTTCACCACAGCATACATGGAGTGGAAACATTGCATGGTCTTTTGCATCGAGGAACATCTCTGGTACGGTCTGTTCGGGTAGCATTAAAGTAATAGTCCGAGAAGTTTCAATGACAGTATTCCCCAGTGATGGTATTTCGGTGAGGATCAGCTTGTTAGATCACTAGCAACGGCGCTAAAGCAAGCCACCCACCTCTGCAGCGAGTAAAGCGCACAAAGTGGCTGGGCCAACGCGCAGGAAATGACGGGCTGGCGACTAGTGCCCGCAGCTGCTCAGCTGCCTCATAGTCTCAATGTTTCCAACTCTTCAACTTCGCACCCTTTCCGCGAAGCGTTGCCGGGATAGATAAGTAGGCGGAGGGAAACTCGCAAACGACCATGTCCCGCCGCCAACCACCTCGTCCCTACTACAACAGCGCCTCATGCGCGCCCTACAGCCGCGACCACGGCGGCCGTCACATCACGCGCACGCGGCCGGAACAGCGTTTCGCAAGCACAATCGCAACGCCAGCGGTACCGCTCGACGACGACACCCCCGAGTACCGCTACGGGCAGCGCCGGCCCCCCCGCAGCAGCGAACTCGACATCGACCTCGTCCCGACCGGCACCACTCGCCGCCACGAACCCGAAATCTACCGCGAACGTGATTACTACGAGTCCGCGGCCTATGGCGATGACAGCGACGATGACTACCACGACCGGCACAGCGCCAGCCGCTACCGCCGCGCACCACCACCAGTAGTAATCTCATCGCGCCGCATGCCCGCACGCACGCGCAGCCGCGAAAGGCTCATCATCAGCAGACCCCCGCCGCCGCCGAGACAACGATCCATCCAGTCTCACCACCACCATCACCCCTCCCCCACGCACCCGACAAACGTTACGCAGCAGCATTACGTCAAGGTCCACGACGACTACGACTACGACCACGACTACCGCGGTGGTGGTGGTGGTGGTGGTGGTGGTGACGACGTCCGCTTCGATGCCAGCCCGGCGATCCGCCGTCGACCTCCTCCCCCTCCCCCTCCTCCCGTTGCCTCGCGTGCCGATGCGCAGCCCGTTGTCTATGAAGCACCGGCCGAGTTCGTTGTCGACGGCGGCGGCGGTGGTGGTGGGGGACGTGCGACGGAGGTCGCGGAGGCGGAGGCGGCGGCGGTTTCGGCGTCGTCGGACCTGGATGATGCGGGCGAGATTGCTGCGGAGGAGGAGGAGGAGGAGGAGGAGGATCAGGGGGGCCTGTTGTTCACCTACTCGCCGGGGCCAGCAGCGAGCGAGCCCGGGGGATGGCTGGGGTACGAGGACCGTGAGGGGATGCGGTATGACGATTTTGCGCTGAGCAGGCGGAGGAAGGATGTTTTTGGGGTGCTTGCGGTGGGGGTGGGGGAAGAGGGGGGGGAGGAAGAAATGGAAGAGGGGGACGGGGTTGGGAGTGATGAGGTGGATCGGGGAGAGGGAGGGGGCGTGAAGGGATTGGAGGCGACGGGTGAGAGGGACCGAAATGCGCGTGAGACGAGGTATAGGGTTTTGTTCTCGCGGTGGGCGGAGAATGGGAGTGGTGGGGAGGATCCCGTGGCGGAGATGGTGGTGGAGACGGAGAAGGGGGTGGGGGCGCGGGGAACGGCGGCGCGGAGGGGGTTGTTTGAGTGGGTGCATGTCAATCAGGATGTGATGAGTTTTGAAACTTTCACGGTGAGTGATGCGAGATGCGCATGTGGCAGCAGCTAACGGTGCGAAGCGGCGTGTGGCGTCGGCAAGCAGGCTTGATCAGGCAGAGAAGAACTATGTCTCCAAGGTGCTGAGGGGCATCTCCAGGCAGTTTGAGAAGCCGCTGCTGACGCAAGACGGCATGCAAGGAAGGTGGATGATACCCAATTTTAACCAGGAGTTTGACGATTCTAGCGACGCTCCCAGTGTCAATTTCATCTGCTTCCCGTTTTTCACCCTCGAGAAGTATGGACCACCCAGCCTGCCGGAGAACTCCAAAGCCCATCCGAAAAGGACGTTGCTGCAAACACTGTTCTCATCAGCGAGCCGAGCGCAAGATTTTCAGCAAGCTGTGGCACAGCTCCCGAACACGCCCAAAGACCATCTCTTCCACGTGCGTCAGCTTTGGGCTTTCATTGTGGATGACAGTAAGTTGTGTGTTTCTTTAGCTCTTCGGAATATTGAGGGGATTCGCGATGCCTCATATCCATATAATCTCCTCAAGTATCTGACATGTGTCATACCATGAACAAAACACGTCTCCGGAATTTCTACTTATTCGGCTTGCAGAATTCATGATTACCTGTTCGAGCGAAGATCCATCTTCGATTGCCAAGGATTCAGTCATGATCACCTCGCAACCTTCAGCGGCTGATGCAGTGAAAACTGCACCAAAGTATATCGAGGTGTCTGATGAATGTATGAACGTATGGCTTCTTCCCTTGGAGAAGTGCAAGACGTGGTTTGTAAGTCACGCCAGCCGTGTACGATCGTGCTCGTATCTAATCAGGTGTTGCAGCTATTACACTCCAACTTTCTTGATACCATGCGTGACCAGGACATTGAAGCCGGGTTCACGTACACTGTTACACTCGCAGACATAGTGGTGAACGAGGACGATTGGCCGAAAGTTTACGAAAAAGCACTACGAACGACAGTCCGCATCTCCATTCATAGAGGGTATGTCAATGTTGTACTCTCGCGTGGCCTTGGCTCATAGATTACAAAGTGCTAGCGAATATTCGCTGAAGATACGCACGGTCGCTGCTGGAGGCGACTATGACGATGACACCGATACTCTAATCTCCGAACCAACGACCGAGCCGGTAGAGTTTCCCGACTTCGAGCTCAGCAAAGGCCACTTCCATGTCTTTACCTGGTTGGCTAGGCCCAGTAACGGTGAAGATGGCTCCATAAGCGCGGTCCGCCTGGCGAAAGCGCTGGAAGAAGTTCAGAAACTCCTCCTCAAAGAGAGCCATCCTGTTGATCGAAAGGGATACAGATCGGCTTTCATCGAGGGAAAACGAAACAAGCCCTCATACCGGTCCGTTAGAGATGCCTTGGAAGCGCTTCCCACTCCTACCAAAGAAGCACAGGATTGGAAGAGATCGGTAACGGGGTTCGCCAAAGACTTTGTGGACATATTCCAGTTTTACCTTCCGCTGGATTGCCAGGCCCCGGCCGCAGCTTGCTTCTGGGCAGCGCTTCGTCGTATGCTTGATGTAAGAAATGTATCGGTCCTTGAACGGGACATCGTAGTAACTAACGGCGAGCAGAAACCAATTTTACAAGACGGTTCTCAGTTTGAAGACCTTAGCAGGATCTCAAGCTACGCAAACCGCGTAAGAGACTTATCCAAAAGCATATCCGGTCTCGAAGTTCCCCTACCATCTAAAAACAATCCTCCGGACAGGTTCGTCGTGGCCTGGATTCACACGTGTCTCGCAGTCTGCCACTGGAGACCTTCCGAAATGTCGGCGTTCAATCACCATCTTGAGCTCGCAGAAAGAGAGATGGCCAGTGGTCTGCCGAACTTCCTACGTAGTTTTCAAGACCAACCACTGGAGAAAAGAGCGGCGGCCATGCCTTTGGGTATATTAAGCTTGCTCACACAAGAGCTTCTGATGGATTGCACCGGCACGTGGCCCGATGTGTTCAATTCGTACAGAGACTACTACTACCTACTGGTACGTCTTTTCACTACACCATTGCACTTCCCACCCACCTCTCCATCGCCACCCCCTCCCGACGCACAACCCCGTCCTGACAACAAGACAGAAACACCGCATCGACGACGACCCGCTCAACCGCGCGCACCAAAAGAGCATCAACGCATTCAAGCAAGAAATCGAAGCCATCACCGCCATCCTAACCCAACAACTCACCGTCCTCAACGACTTCCGCCTCGCCCTCGACCAGCGCCGCGACCACTCCACCACCACCATCTCCCCCAGCACCCCCTACAACTACACCGTCGCCCCCACCGTCCTCGACGCCGCCGCCGCCGCCGCCGACGCCAAGCTGCGCGGCTTCGCGGGCATGCGGCGCAACGCCGAGGCGCTGCGGGCGGCGGCGGCCGCGCAGATCGACTCCAACAAGGACCGCCAGGAGGCCGCCGTCTACGCCTTCACCGTCGTCACCGTCGTCTTCCTGCCGCTGTCCTTCGTGAGCGGCTTCCTCGGCATGAACACGGCCGACCTGCGCGACATGCCGCACCGCCAGTGGGTCTTCTGGGCCGCCGCCCTGCCGCTCACCGCGCTTATTGTTTTGCTCGGCCTGCTGGGCGCGGGGGAGCTGGGGAATGCGTGGGCGTGGTGTGTGGGGGTGGTGTCGTTGCGGCTGGGGAGGGGGAGGGGGAGGGGGAGGGGGAGGAGTCGTGGTGGGGAGGGGCTGGGGTCGATGGCGTATGGGGAGAGGGTGGCGGCGGCGGCGGCGGCGGGGTGGAGGGATGATGGCGATGAGGAGGCGGCGGCGCCCAGGACGACGATGCAGGGCGGGCTGATCAAAAGAAGGACGGTGACGCTGGGGAGGTAGGAGGGACGCGGAAAATCTTCCTGCTTGGGTAGTTGGGTCCGTTGTCTGGGCGGATTTGCGCGCGTCCAAGACTCGCGTCTATGTCCTGAGACTGGATTCAACTACCTGCATATATATGGTGCGAGGCAGATGCGGGTGGCCTCGATTCTTTTGTCACCCGCTGCGGGAACCACGACGGACAAACATATGTGTTGAATGCCTAAGATCATGCAAAACGTCAATATCACTGGAGAACCCAAACGAGTTCGATGATGCCAGCGCCCATGCAAATATACAACGAATGAGGGTATCCATCTAAACGCGCGCTGACTATCATAAAACCCTAATCCTCAAACCCGCGTCCACCGACGACGCAAGAACAAATCACGACCTCCCCTCAATAACAGCCGCCGCCCGCTCCAAAAAGCCATTGAAGTCCTTCACCCTGTTCAGCAAGCCACCTCCAGGGCCGACCGCACTAACCCCACTGCTCAGAGCGTCTTCAATCTCCCACAAGGTTCCAACCTCGGGCCCTTCGTCCTGGCGGTCCTCCCGCACCGCCTTCTCTCTGCCCCGCTGCACGGCGGTCTCGATGCCGTACAGCGCGTCGCTCAGCTCCCCGTCGTGCCGCCTCCCCGCCTCGGCCTCCATGTGCGCCCGGCGCACCGCGTCCATCCGCAGCGCCACCTGCTCGCGCTCCCTGCGGATGGTCAGGAACTCGGAGCGCAGCGCCACCTTCTCCTTCGTCGCGGCCTTGAGCCGGGCGCGGAGGGCCTCGCCGGCGTCGACCGCCTCGGTGAGCTCGAAGAGACGGTCGGCCAGCTCCGTGGAGAAGGCTTGGACGGTGCCGGCGCGGCGCCTGAGTTCCGCGCGGCGGGCCTTGTCGGACGTGCCCATCTCGGCGGCCTGCCGGAGGAGGGAGTCGTTCATGCGGGCGGTGAGCTCCGAAGTGACCTGGGCGAGGATGTCGACGGCGTTGACGGCAGGTAGGCGCGTGTTGGCTACCGCGGAGGGCGTGGGGAGTTCAAGCTCGTCGATCTCGGAGGCTTCGTCGGTGGGCTTGCGGGGTGCCGATATGCGGTAGACAGTGACAGGAATACGAGGGCCTCTGTCAGCAGCGGCGGTGCTTCGACGAGATCTCTTTTGTGCTGGACCAGCTGCACTTGGCTGCGGCTTGCGTGTTCTCGGAGCTGCTGCTGTTTTTGATGGTCTGCCACGGGGCCTTGGCTGAGGTGGAGCATTGCTCGCTGAGATACCAGGGGTTGAGGTTCGTGATACAGTTTCATCTCCAGAAGAGGAAGCTTCCTGCTCGGACTGAGAAGCAACTGACTCTGCATCCTCCTCCTGAATGCGCTCAAGCTGCCGGCGAGAAGCGACTGGAGAAAGTTCATCCACAGAGAGATCATCCTCTTCTACTTCCTCATCCTCGGTCAAATCTTCGTGAACTTTCGCTGCTTGCGAGCTTCTTCGGATAGGCCTCTTTGCGGCAGTCTTGGATGGCTCGGCAACCGTGCTGTGAGGATCTTCAATGGACTTCCTTGGCCTGCCAGGGCGTTTGGAAGCGGGAGCGGGACTAGCTTCATCTTGGCTTACGAACAAGCCAGGGCTCGACGTCGTTCTGGCGCTACCGATATTTTTCAAGGAACTCAGAGGCCTGCGCCCCGTCGACAAGGTATGGTCCTCGTCGTTATCCTGTAACTCATCTTCTGCATCCGCTGCAATAGTTATGGGAGTCGCATGAACGATTCCGCTTGTTCGTCGTGCCGATCCCACTTGTTCCTTCCCTGCGGATGCTTGATACTCTTCGTCGTTTTGCTCCAGCTCATCTTCCTGGTTTTCCGGGACTTGCTGGACAGCACTTGGCCTCTTCCTCTTTCCTGTGACGGAGGGCGTAACAAACGTCTGTTCGTTTGAATGGCTCGGCGTCCTTGAACGTCGCTGCGTCCTTCCACTGGACCGGGCTGAGGAACTGGCCGGTGTGGCAGCTGGAGGCTGTTCCTTGGGTGTTTTACGGGCAGACGACTTCGCTGGCAGCGGAGCTGGAGATTTTCGAGATGAGCGCTGTGCGGGCAGTGCATTTGACGTACGCCGTGATGCAGTGGAGGCGGGAGTTTTGCGAGTTGAGCGTTGCGCTGGCAGAGGATCTGCTTTAGAAGCCGGTGTACGACGCGACGAGGGCTGAGGAGGCAACGCTTTCGGGGTTCGGCGAGAGGATGGTTGTGCCGGGAGAGGCGGAGCACCAAAGGTGAATCCAAAGTTCCCCACGGACAGACCGCTTGTGCTGCTGGCTGTAAGCGGGGCGCATCGGCGGCGGAAGAGGATGCGGCTTACCCGGCGCCGCGCTGGCGCATGCGGCGTCGTTCTTCGCGGTCTGCAATGGCTCCGTTAGACACGAAGCCCATCATGACTCGAATGGCTTACCGTTTGGCGCCATGGCGGGGACAGAAGCTGATGTCGCGGGGAATAAGTCGTGTTCAGTCGCGTTCTAGGAGACGCGTCGAGGATGACGCGCTGTTTGGATGTCGGGGAAGAAGCTCCGACATTGCCAAGGCCGCCTGCTGCTCCGCTCCGCCCTCACTGTTCTTTCCGCCCCGCGCTGAGTCACTCTCTCATACAGGAATCTAGAGGACAAACAAGGCAGCCCGAAATGAGCAAGGATGCACTTGTGTAATCTATGACATAAGTCGGCTGGGGAGATCCAGCACGTGGCGCGCGGTAGATCGACCCGGCGACGTCATGGTGTCGCGGGGTGATCTGCCTCCGCCGCGTTCTTCTTTCTCAACCCAAAGTCGGCCCGCATCTTTCGCCCACCACCACTGTCTCACACCACTCCCGAGCTCTTTGATACCAGACACCCCTTTCACCATGGCTGACTACACCAAATACATCCTCAAAGTCACCGCGGGCCCGGACTACGACCCCAAAAACCACTCGGAAGTGCGCGTAAACACCGCCGACTCTGTTGAGATTTCCACCGAGCACCTCGACGCCAAGGTCTGGGTCCGCGTGAAGGACTACCGCGGTAAGCCGCTTCACTTGTCTTCTCCTCAAGCTTGTGCACGCTGACCTGGCCCAAGGCCTGCCCCACGGTTCACCAGCGACATCGCCCTACTTCGAGCACGCAAACCACACCGGCGATCGCTACGGCATAGCGTACTCTTTCCGCCTCAAGAAAGATATCACTGGCGACAAGCTGGTCTTTGGAAACGACTTCGACCACCCCATCCGCGACCGCTTACCGTGGGGCTTCAGCACTGCCTTCAACTGGGTCAAGGGATGGGTTGACGCGACCATGGAAGGAGACCCATACGCCGACGAGCCCTACCTCTATTCTCCTATCTTGAGCTCCATGAACATACTACAGATCGGTGGGAAGGGCCAGAGCATCGATGCAGTCGCAGAAGACGCTGGCGAGAAGACGGGCGAGGGCGACGAAACCGCCACCATTTTCATTGAGGGCGCCCAGTCCGACGGCCAGGAAGTCCGCGAGAAGTCCGGCATGCCCGCCAACAACACGCAGCGGAAGAGACACTACCAGCAGCTACAGCCCAGGCAAGACTTTGTGTTCGAGAAGGACCGCGCCTACGCTTGTGATTTTTTCAACGGCTACTTGGACTTCAACGAGTTTTCGCTCAAGCTTCCCATCCTCACCATCCCTGTCATCAAGTACTGGGACGGTCAGCCCCTTCGGTATGCTCATGCACTGTTCTCTAGTATTTGTTTCCGCGTTCCAATCAAACCCGCTAGCTTGGTCTTTTGCTCCAACAGTTTATCTGACTGACAAAGTACGCACACTCTTAGATATGTCCTGAGGAACCTGGAGACGAAAGAAGTTTACTTTGTCATCCTCTTCTCCCTGGTTCCTGTCGAGCAAGTTGACACCGAGAATGCCGGTGAGACAACGGGCTCGAAGCAGGAAGAACAGGAGAAGGCGGAAAAGGACAATAGTAGCGAGCAGACCCAGACCAAGTCCTCGAACGATGATCTGGACTAGAACTCGACTGCTCGACGTTCTTGCAGTGGGTTTACGAGACGTTTGACCCTTTCCCAATCTGTCTTGTCAGAGATATTGCACTTTGCTTTCGTGGGTAGTTGGAGTACTACGTCTGATTCTTATGCACTTCCGCGCCTCATCTACATCGGGATAGCCACCCCAACTACCCATGCAGAAAGGGTGACGTCTTTCGCGGGACAGAGAAGAAAATCTCCCTCCAACCCACTGTGACCTTGAGCCGAGACAGGGTTCGACGGGTTCGTGGGAGGTATTTGAGAGCGAAGCAGAAGAGAGAACCGTTGAAGAAAGCAAGACGTACTTCGCGACCAGGTGTATCGACTGCAGATGACCAAAAAACACCCGACGATGGTCCACCTCAGCAATCCCACGCCTCTCACCCGAACAGGCAGTTCTGGAAGATCCTGGCCCAAGCCTAGGCGGGAACAGCGAAGATGGAAGAAAGCCAAAAACACAGGGAAGCGACACCGGACTTGATTTTGGATACCACCGCAGGGATAGAACGTGATACAGACAGCAACAAGGGACAACGGGAAGAGATTCACCATGAAGGTGGTCTAAGATGTCTAGACATGCGAATGACCCCACATTGGAAGAAAGACCCCCTTTTAGACCGTTTGTTCAGGATAGATAGAAAGTAGAATAGAACCCCCAACGCATAGCGAGCAACTGTGCTGCTTTCACAATCGACCTTCGCCCATGGACTCGTCGGTGGCTTGTATCAGGAACAAAGCAAGGAATCAAGCAGTCCACTGTGTAGCTCGAGACAGTTCATAAGAATGAGAAATTACACGACTAGCTATGCTTGCCCATCCATCATACAAGAGGTAAAAATCCGGAAGAAAAGAGTATATACAAATACATCATCATCATCTACATCGTTCGTGAAGAATCGTCATCATCAACAACCTCCTTCCTCCCCTCAAAACATATTTTCTCTCTCTCTCTCTCTCTCTCTCTCTCTCCCACCCAGACCAACAAAACACACACACACCCAAACCTACGGCAACACAGCGCTCAGCGGCCTATCCAAAACATCGAAGCCGACCTGGACCTCGATGGGTCCGGCATCGGGCACGCGCCACTGCTGGGCGGCGACGTCCCAATAACTCACGTCGCGGCGGCGCAGCTCGAAGCCGACGACGGCGCTCTGGCCCGGCTCCAGCCACACGCGGTCGAAGCCGCGCAGCTGCCAGGCGGGCGTGCCGGCGGGGGCGCCCGCGGCGAGCAGGTTGGCGTACAGCTGCGGCACGGCGGCGCCCGCGACGGCGCCCGTGTTGGCGACGCTGACGTTGGCGACGAAGACGGGCGCCCACAGGTCGGCGTTGCCGCCGGGGATGGCGGGCGCGTCGGCGGATGGGACGGTGCCGGCGATGGATGAGGAGGACGAGGAGGCTGAGGAGACGGTGAGGTTGGAGACGGCGAAGGTGGTGTAGGAGAGGCCGTGGCCGAAGGGGTAGAGGATGTTGGCCGTCGTGTTGGTGGCCATGTAGTGCTTGTAGTCGATCATGTTGCCCTCGGTGAAGTCGGCCTGCCAGGCGTCCGGGTCCGTCGTCTCGGCGAGGTCGGTCGAGTTGACGAGCGTCTTGGGGAAGACGGTGTCCGAGATGGGGATGGTGTAGGGCAGGTGGCCCGAAGGGTTGATGGCGCCGTAGAGCACGTCTACGAGCGAGTTGCCCGCCTCCTGGCCCGGGAAGTGCGCCTCGAGGATGGCCGTGACGTTGGGGTTGGAGGCGAAGGTGAAGAGCGAGGGGCCCGTGCCGTAGTGGACGACGATGGTGTTGTTGCAGCTGGCGGCAACCGTGTTCACGACGCCCGTGCCGTTGTAGCCCGGGTAGATGCTCTCGCGGTCGAAGCCTTCGGTCGCCCAGGACTTGATGAAGACGAGGCAGACGTCAGGGTTGGGGAAGATGGAGTCGATGCCGTAGTCGGTGATGGCCTTATTGTCGAGCACGTACTGCAGGAACGAGCCGTCCTCCTTGGCCTTGGCCTTGATGGCCTCGAGAGGAGTGACCAGGTAGGGGAAGCGACCAGTTCCGCTACCACCGCCAGAAGCGACCGTGCCGTACTCGGCATCGGCTACCTTGAAGGGGTCGCCGCCAACGAGAGAGTAAAGACCCTCGGCGTATTCACCAGCCGCGTTACCGAAAATAGCAATGTTCTTGGGAGCGCTCAAGGGAAGAGCGCCGTTGGTGTTTTTGAGCAAGATGGTGGCGTTGGCAGCAGACTCGCGGATGAATTGAGCGGTCTCGTCGCTACGGAGGTCGGCGACCTCATCTTCAGTGCCGACCTGGAAGTTGTAGAGCCAAGTCGACTCAGCCTTGCCGTTCAGCATGTTGGAATAAGCATCGACCTTGGGGAAGTCCTGGTCCTGGCCAAGGTGGAAGTACGGGGTGAGAACTCTGAGGATCATGTCATCGATTCTGCTTTCCGGGATGGTGCCATTGTTGACAGCAAGAGTTGCGTTCTCGCCCCAGTATGATGGAGTCGGAGTAGACAAAGCGATGCCACCAGGCATATTCATATCCAAGCCGGACTCAATCGTGGCAACGCCAGAGTGAACCGCGCCCCAGTCAGACATGACAAAGCCTTGGAAGTTTAGCTCTGTCTTCAGGAGGCCATTCAGAGCCTTGGAATTCTGGCAGCCGTAGGAGCCGTTCAGGCGGTTGTAGCTGCACATGACAGCAGCGGTTCCAGCATGTACTGCATCGGCGAAGGGCCAAAGGTAGCTCTCGTGCATCGTCTTGTCATCGATGTTGGATGAGATAGACTCGATGGTCGTGCCATCAGCAGCCGTGCTCGGGTTGCGCTGGGTGTCTTGCTCATTGCCGATGAAGTGCTTCGTAGTGGCCTGTACGCCGGCATCTTGTATACCCATAACACTCTCCGCAACTCCAATCCCGCTTAAAAGATGTCAGTTTGCGTGCTAGCTAGAAGAAGTGAAGATGAATTACCTCAAGTATGGGTCAGGCGAGAATCCCTCCCAGTTACGGCCTCCGTAGGGATCTCTGCCCAAAGGACCTACAACTGGTGTGAGGGCAATTTGGGAGCCCTTGGCCTTGAATTCTTTGCCCATGTAGTGGCTACGCTGGTAGAAGGCGTTGCGATCCCACGTGGATGCCACACTTACGCCAGCAGGGTATACGTTGGCGTACACTGCCTGCCTGATGGCCAAGGGACCATCCTGAAGGCACAAGCCGGTAAAGTTCAGCCGTTCAACCGGGGCGATCATACCCTGTAATGAGTCAGCGACAGTTGCTCGATGGTACTATCGTCTCCAAGGCCATCTATTGTGGGGGGGTCCCAGCAAAGTTTTCGACAGGTCTGGAAGTGAATTGGACAAGAGACTTACAGGACACGGACCAGCAGTACCAGTGACCAAGGAGATCTTCTCTTCCAGGGTCAGCTCGGCAAGGAAGTCCTTTGCCTTGTCGAACGCATCTTCCCAGCCTACACCAGTGGCATTTGCTGTGAAGGGTCAGTGGGTACTCATCAATTGACTGCAACACGTGGTACTACTCCAGCTGGGGAGAGAGACAATTTGGAGAAAGAAATTGCCGTGCTCGAACAGAAGATGGAAAGACTCACGTGAAGGCAGGTGGGCCGGGCTGGTGGTGTACAGAGAGTGATCCCAGGCGAATGCCGGAGACACCAGAGAAGCGGCAACGCCAAGCAGAGCCAGAAAGTTGATCGCGGAAGCCATGGCGAAGGGGTTTGACCAGCTGTGATGGGGCTCAACATTGCGGACGATGCCAGCCGTTTTATACGAATTCCAGCCCGTCCTGCCTCCGCACGCACAGTTCCGAGTCGTACCTCCTCACGATATCGGAAGGCGACAGCAGCGCCGGCAGATCAACGGCAGAGCGTACGGAGGTAGTATCGGGAGCCACACAACTGGATGCAGCAACTCCCGCCGAGCTGGACGGCGTGCAGGGTGCCGGCGCCGGTGACAGTGTGGCGCGCACAAGGCCCTCTATGGGCGTGTCCGCCAGCCACGCACGGGATGGGGTGCTTGGCGGGCGCCATGTGACGAGTGACGGTGAAGAAAATTGCGGCAGAAAGGTGAAGGCGCTGCGGATCCATGTTGACTATACCCTGGCGGAGGGTTGCGGCCCGGGAGCACCGCGGCTCGGCGTGGGCATGTCTTGTTCGGGCTAGCCCCCCGCATTTGGAACCTGGAGAACAGGGAGTAGAATGGAGAACCGGAAGGGATGATTTGCCGACATGAACCCCACACGCTGACTCCCAGCACGGTGAAAGCCGAGCGCTCACGTTGTTCACTGCCGAATCGTCAGTCGACAACCACCCAACGCTGACTCGCCGCGGTCCAGGCGGCTGCCGAGATGCGGCTCAGCGGCCGTCCAGCAGCGAACTGAGCGTTTGAAAAGGCTTGTCAGTGTTTAGGCTGCTTGCCGTTCGGCGGGCCATCTCACCCCTCCCCATGCCGACGCTGTTCCCGGGCGCCTCCGCCTCGGACGCACCCCAGACTCGTCACGATCACGGCGACCCAACGACCGGGAATCCGTTCGCGGGGTGCCGAAGTTTCGCCAGAATATGGTGTGCATGCTGTCGTCAGTGCGCTCTCGAGATGTCACCCTCCAGCTTGCACATGGGCGCGGGTCGCCTGAGCCGTGCCGTCATTGGCAGCAATTTCGGATTTATTGGCGGGACTCTAAGTCGGGTTACGCCTTTGCCGAAAGGCTTCTCCGGCCTCTACTGCCGCACACACGCTGCCCACCATGTAGCCCCTCGGCGCTCGGGGTAAGCTGAACCGCCACGCCTGTTACGGCTAAGGAAGCCCGCTGAGATCTCTTGCCCCGGCATAATGGCGCATCAGCTGGATAGACAATGAGCCTTTCACGTAACAGCCCCGGCCAGACGGCAAGCCGAAGTTCTCGCGCCCCACACTTCTCCAAGCCACCTCCGACTTCTCCTTAGAGCACGGCCAGTGCACTGCAGTAGCTCACGGAGCTGTCCTTGGGGCTGACGCAGTCACTGCTTCGCTCGTACCTGACGAACCGGAACTTGCCCTTTTCCCTGTCGAGAGACAGTGTTTCGATCGCCGCCATGACCACTCCAATGGGGTGTCTCCCGCAAACCGTGTTCCCCGTCTCTTCGAGAATGTCGAGGAACTGCTGGTGCTTCTTCGTCTCCACGCCATCCATGCAGTACCCGTCTACGGCCGCAATGCTTTCATGGATAGCGGGTTTGGACGGCGCTTTCTCGTAAGCCCCCAGCATGCGAGCTTCTCCCGGCGCCTTCTCGTAGTAAGTGTACTGGAATCGGTCTCCCCAGTGACAGAAGTCAGAGGAGATGATGAACACCGACGTCGGATCTGCAAGGTACGGAGCTAGGATCTGGCCGAACTGGCGTTCTGCCGCGGCTGAAGTGGCGCCGACGAGGATAGGCACGAGGGGCGGGAACTCGGAGGGGTCGGGGAAGTGCCTACGCGTCGTGGCAGCTGAGCAACAAGGCCATGGTAACTCTGTTACAGGACTTACCGAGAGAGGACCTTGTAGATGTAGGGAAGATGCATCTCCAGGCTGTGTTCATTCTCATCTTGATGCTGCCGCATGGTATCGAACTTCCCGCTCTTGCGCAGCTCGGCAACGGTCGCCTTGTCGATCTGCAGGTCGCCCAGCGGCGTCTCATAGGCGTCGCATTTGGTTAGGGCGCAGCCGCTGAGGTAGTAGTGGTGGGACGGGCCGAGGAGAAAGACGCGCTTCCTGTGTCGCGTGAGCTACTCGTACCGTAAAGGGTCTCGTACTCGTGTCGCTGCCCATGTGGTATGAATGGTGTGACAAACTGAGGGCGTGGTTACATGGTAACACTTACGCTTGGGACAGATCCAGAGCCTTGTAGGCCCATGCGGCTGCAGGGCCAGAATAAGCGTATCCAGCATGCCTACAGATCCCACATGAGCCACGCCGTTGTTATTGACCTTTGACGCTGCCATTTCTCAACCTACGGCGCAATGATGGCCCTCGCGCCGGAGGAAGGGATGTCGATCAGTTCATTCTGCGAACCAGGACGGATGCCGGGGGTACTGGCAGGCACAGCGTCCAGCCACTGATCAAGCTGGTCAGAGAGCTGGCTCTTGTTCGCGGAGTACCAGGAGCCGGCGTGGCTAGCCTCGCGGACAGACATTTTGCGGACAGGTTGCTGATCGGACGAGAGCCTTCGCGGACGGCGAAAGCAAGCTAGCTTCCTGAGGAGCTTGAGAATGATGGGCTGTCGGACTAGGTCAACGTAGAGCACGGGGAGAAGCTTGATCAGATCACGGAGACGGTGAAGAGGGCAGAAGTTTCAGCGCAATCGTGAAGGCAATGTATTCGGAAATCCAAGCACAGGTTGGGGAAGGTTGATTCGGGATGCCGATGTTGGACTCGATGCGGGACGGGAGTCTGCGGACGGTGACCTCAGCCCCGCGCATCGGCGGTTCGGCGTTTGACTGCGCGTTTCATCACGTCACTGACGCGCTTTTCGCGTTCGCGCACGCGCCTTGAGTGCTCCTCTCTATGCCTCAGCTCAGCCTCACTTTCCCATTCACCACGCCTCAACTTCGCTGCCATCTCCACGCAGATATACACCCGCCATTGTTCCAATTGTAGCGTCTATCGATCGATTCCAGCAATTTCGAAATGTCCTTCAAGCGCAAGCGCTCCGACTCCACCTCCTCGCCGGCTTCGACCTCCAGCCTTTTCTCGCGATCTTCCGTGAGCCCATCTCCTCCATCCCAGCACCCCAGCAACACCATGCAGCTGGCCGTTCCCACCCAGGCCTATCCATCACCTGCTCATTCATGGGTGTGGCAGCCGCGGAGCGAGGCCAGCAACGACAGCGGGCGAACCCTGAAGCGATTCCGAGACAACCGACCCGACGAGCGCCTCATCCACGGTACGGAGCCACAATGCCTCCCCACACCGCACTCGATATGCAGCGCTAACAGCATCTCGACAGAATCCACATTAAGGAGGCTGTACAGCGCGCAGCGCGAGCAGCCGCACGCCTCGCCCATCCCTTCCCAGGACCCTGCAGCGGCAGCAGCCGCCGCTGCCTCCGCCGTACCCGTCTCTCAGCAACCCGCCGTGCAGAAGTCCACTCTACACAAGTTCTGGAACATTTCTCAAGCGCCGGCGCGGCCGCCCGCGACCTCGTTGCCGGCTGCGTCCAATGGCGCTCAGGGTGCGCGTTGTGAGGACTGCGATGCCGGCCTTGTGCCTGAAGACAGCATGGACATGGACATGGACGGCTGCGGGTCGCCGCAGCGGTTTGCGTGTAATAGTTGCGGGCGAATCGTCTGCGGGACGTGCTCGATATCTCGCGATGTGAGAAGTTGTCTGAACTGTGCTATGACATGAGCTGTTGTTGGGTATTCCTAAACGATTCTCCCTGTCAAGAGTGCCCCGGTGTCGGGAAGGCCTCTGCATGTGGAGATGCTGTAAATTTTTCATGTACAAATTTCGGATTGTCAGCGAGTAGCTGCTACTAACGGCGTTCTGGGGGCATTTTGGGGCTTCTATAGAGGCTGTGGCGTTCAATGGGGTGTAAGGATTGGATACTGCAAGCACTTTGGATCTTGTCGCATCTTCGAAAATATTCACACATATTGGTTCACGGTTCTGGATCAAGATGCATATCTGAGGAAGGAAAATGTATGAAACGGAAAACATCGTTTCGATCTCTAGTGTATCGCAGTCTCCGCGTTGCTATGAGATCGTACCCTTCCACATGCTCTACATGAACTTCCTAGCGCTCTGTTTGATGCTTCTTCCCAGCCAAATAGCGGCGTTCTTCGAGCTGCTATCAACCCTGTTCATCCTCCACGCCATCCACGCGACCCAGCCCATGGTTCCAACGAGTGCACTCGTCATCCCCGCCAACAGCACCTTTCCCTGTTTCTCCACCACTTTCTCCACCACCGAGTACCGCTCGTTCCCGAAGCTGACCCGCGAATACTGCGTCGCGATACCCGAGCTGGGTAGCCACACGCTCAACCACTCCTCGACCGCCTTCCGCACGCGGTAAACCGGCGACTTGACGTCCGACCGCATCTCCTGGTAGTTCCTGAGCGCAAGGTCGTTGATGGAGTGCGCGTCCGGGCGGCGGAAGCGCGAGTACTCCTCCAGCGCCCTGGCGCGCTGCTTGGCGCGCTCCTCCGCGTCGCTGTTGACAAGCACGTACTGGCTGTCCTCGATCTTCGCCGCCTGCGGCGACGACGGCGCGGGCGCGGGCGGCACGAAGCGGTCGAGCCAATCGTACAGCGTCCGCACGTCCTCGAGGCCTGCGTTCATGCCCTGCCCGTAGAACGGGACCATGGCGTGCGCCGCGTCGCCGACGATGACGGCCGAGCTGCCGAAGTGGTAGGGCGCGCATTTGATGCTGATGAGCGGCAGGTGCGGGTTCTCGAGGTACTGGCGCTGCAGGTCCTCGGCCGAGATGAGATCCGGCACGACGCCGGGGAAGTGTGCTTGGAAGAAGGGCACCAGGCGGTTCCGAGGGTCGACGTTGATCTCGGCGATGCGGTCGGCCGGGAGGAAGAGGGTTGATGTGAAGGATTTGTCCAGCGAGGGGATGGCAATGAACATGAACGAGCCGCCAGGCCAGATGTGCAGATGGTTGGGGGAGATTCTGAAGCCGTCGTATGTGGAGGTGTTGGAGGTGTCGGGTTTGATGTGGAATTCGCACCAGAGGGTGTCAATGTATTCTTGCGTATAGTCCATGCGTGTGAATTTCATCATGTGGTATCGGACGGCAGAATGAGCGCCGTCGGCGCCAATCATGAAGTCAAACTTGATCTCGATTTCCCTGTGGCCGGACGCTGTCGTAGGACCCTTGAAGGGATCTGATTGGTCTTTCTTCGTCATATCTTCGAACCAAGCGACGTTGTCCTTGAAGTCTGCACCGACTAGCTTGTGGTTAAACAATAGCTTCACATTGGGCATGTTCTCAAGCTCATCCAAAAGGCGCTTGTTCAGGTTGTGGCGGTCGACTGCCAATATGGCCTGCAGGGTCATTAGCTAATGCTCAACGGAGCGGTCGATTGCTAACTCACTCGGCCATGTATATCGTAAGCCTGCGATTCCTCGTAGTTCTCTCCGTTTTTGCTGCCATGAATCATGCGTCCATACATGGGAATCGTCTCACTCAAGACTAGATCGATCAAACCGGGGCGATTGAGCAATCGCATCGAATTGATGCCCCGCTCGGAGAGGGCCAGGTTGATGGATTTTGTGAAATTAAGCGGTATTGTCGAGGGATCCCGCAGATCTGCACATTTTAATGGTGAGAATCACTGAATGATGAGTGAAGATAGGAAAGTTCTTCAGTGGATTGTGCAAGTACAGGTGCAGCGAACATGACTCGAGCGGCTGAAAATTCATGACGTGCCACTTCCTCGACACGAAGAAGGGCAAGGTGGAGGAATTGCAAAGCACTCGTCTCATGAGGGCACCCCAAGCAACGAACCAATAGCATCAGCAGGAAAGAAAGCGTACCTCCTCTCAGCTCGTAGACCTCCACTTCGTCGCCCCTCTGTGCCGCATAAAGAGCGGCGAGGGCGCCGACAGGGCCCGCTCCGACGACCACTGTTCGTTGGGTGACCATGTTCCTGTCGTGCAGGGCTTCAGAAAAGACGACGGCGACAAGGGAGAATATGCGTCACCTGAGAAATGAGGTGATGAGGTAAGGGAAGGCTGGATGACTATTCCGGACGACCGCGGCTAAATCATTCCAAGGGTCTAGTTTTTAGTGGTTGCCGATCTATTTGCCCAGATTCCCGGGACAGCTGCGGCAACCTCTTTGTTGTCTGTCGCGCATCTGACTCGCCCCGCGGGTGCTAGCGGGATCGGCGTCAGCGGACGCGCCAATGCCGATCGCGTCCAGAAATTCAACGCCGTTTTTGTGCTACTCCGCTTCAACTCCGCTCAAAGTTGCGCGCTCTGCCACTCTTTGTGCAGCGCAACCCAGCATATAAATAGCACGCTGCTCGAACAAACACCATCCGCGCCTTCAACCTGCTTGCCCCTCAAGATCTCCATTTGACGGATCGTTTAATACCATGGGCACCGAAACCGCAACCCCGCGCAAGTGCTTGGGCGCCGACTGCGACAAGGACGCCAGCGCGCTGCAATGCCCCACTTGCCAGAAGTTGGGCAAGGAGTCCTACTTCTGCTCGCAAGAATGCTTCAAGAAGAACTGGGTACACCGCAACAAATACCACGCGACATCGGACTGCCCCGCTGACCGCAAAACTACAGAGTGAGCACAAGGCAGTACACAAAGCCGCCGGCGCAACCTCAAGTAACCCTCTCCGTAACATCTTTCCACCGAAAGTCGTCTCACAGCCCGACCCAGAAACTGGCCACTACAACCCTTTCCCCTCCTTCTCCTTCACCGGCGACCTTCGGCCCGTCTACCCTCTGTCGGCCCGCCGAGAGGTGCCCAAGACCATTCCTCACCCCGACTATGCGAAAGATGGTATTCCGAGGAGTGAGCAGATCTTTGTCAACAGGCACAAGATCAAGGTTCTTGAAGCGAAGGAGATTGAGGGTATGAGGAAGGTCTGCCGCCTGGCTAGAGAAGTGCTGGACGAGGCCGCCAGGGCAGCCGTGCCGGGCGTTACAACAGATTATATTGACGAGGTCGTGCACAAAGCCTGCGTTGCGCGCAACGTAAGTCCTGAAAGCGGTACACCGCTGGCGCCAGCCTGTGGAGCCACGGCGTGAACTGGTGGAAAGAAGTAATTGCTGATTGCGCGCAGTCTTACCCATCCCCTCTTAACTACTGCCACTTCCCGAAGTCCGTTTGCACTTCTCTCAACGAGATTATCTGCCACGGCATTCCCGATCAGCGCGTCCTGCAGGACGGCGACATCCTCAACATCGACGTCACGCTCTACCACGAAGGCTTCCACGGCGATATCAACGAAACATACTACATTGGCGAAAAGGCGCTCGCCGACGCGGACTCTGTTCGCGTCGTTGAAACGGCACGCGACACACTGGACGAGTCGATCAAGATCGTCAAGCCAGGCATGCTGTTCCGCGACCCTGGCAACGTCATCGAGAAGCTGGCCAAGCAGAGGAATTGCAGCGTGATCAAGACCTACTGTGGTCACGGTATCAATCAGCTGTTCCACTGCCCGCCCAACGTCCCCCACTACGCCAAGAACAAGGCCGTCGGCACGGCCAAGCCCGGCATGTGCTTTACTATTGAGCCCATGATCGCACTGGGAACGCACAGGGACAAGACCTGGCCGGACGACTGGACCAGCGCTACGCAGGACGGCAAGAGGACAGCACAGTTTGGTAAGATTCAGCTGCACGAATGTTTGCGTCCAAGACGTACTAATAGACGTGTAGAGCATACCCTGCTTGTCACCGAGGATGGCGTGGAAGTCCTGACGGCAAGACTACCGGATTCGCCGGGTGGTCCTGTTCCGATACCTGGCATTACGGATGGAGCTAAGAAGGAGGAGGCGACCAACGGTGCTTGAGCAGCAGTATAAAATGGGCCGGCTGGGGTGCGGTGTTGCATACAGAGGGCGATGTACTTAGCGGAGTGGTGCTGTGCGCTTAGATACCTTTTGAAGTATTAGACGCGCTTAGATGCGTCGGCATGCCGAAGGATAGCTGCATTGCATAATGTGCGTCGGCGGTTGTGTGGAGTGGCAGACTCGGGAGACGCGGTTTGGCTCGTGACGGCTGCCAATGGCCGGCGTCTGTGCGGAGCTTGATGCGTGCCTTGGAAGCAGTGGATGCCAGCAACGCCAGACGGACTGCGCTTCCCGTCGTCATCACCAAAACTGCTACCCTGTCTACACGTCAGGCTCTTTACGGCTGCATCAAGTCCCTTTCCTTCCGCGTCGCATTGTTTCTTTGCACGGTGCTGCATCAAGTCCCCAGCTTCTGGAGCTCGAGCCGACAGCCCACCGCCTGCGCACTTATCTTCGCGTCCCCCGCCAACCGACAACCGGCAAGCAAATCTCGACGACGTAACTCTGCCCGGCCACATCGTCGCACCACCAGAACCCGACGCTATCGCGCAAGCACCGTCGACCTCGTCATCGCATTCCTCCACCTAGAAATCTCGCGGTCCGAAGCTTTTCAAGATGTCTGGCGAGGCGTGGCTCTACCTCCTCGCTGTCCTCATAAATGCGGTCAACCTCTTCCTCCAGGTCTTCTTCACTATCATGTACTCTGATCTCGAATGGTACGCACCACTGTCTCCCGCTCTTCGCGCAGCTCTCGCTGCCCAGGCGCCTTCTCCATGCGCCTCACGCGCGCGCCCAAGCAGAGAATCGGCGCCTCGCGGATGACACCGAGCACTGCTAACACGGCTGGACACAGCGATTACATCAACCCCATCGATCTCTGCAACCGCCTGAACACCTACATTATCCCCGAAGCCGCCGTCCACGGATTCCTGACGTTCCTCTTCCTCATCAACGGTTACTGGATCGCTCTGCTCCTCAACCTGCCCCTCCTGGCATGGAACGCAAAGAAGTGAGTGCTACACGACACCGCAATGGGCCCAGGAGAATGACGCTGCCCGCGAATACTGGCCCTGCGATTGCGCGGGCGGATACGTGGCCAAGCGACCGGGCTGCCCTCTCATGTTTAAGAACAGACGACTGACTGTGAATGGCAGGATCCTTGAGAACCAGCACCTTCTGGATGCGACCGAGATTTTCAGGAAACTGAACGTACACAAGAAGGTATGGGGATGCTCCCCTGGCGACTTGCGCGCCAACTGATAGGACACGCGTGTATTAACATACTGTACAGGAATCCTTCATCAAGCTCGGTTTCCACCTGGTCATGTTCTTCTTCTACCTCTACAGCATGATGTAAGTACTCTGCAGCTTCGGGAGTATGTTGGGAAAACTCTGATGCTAACTTTTGCAACAACAGCGTCGCCCTCATCCGCGATGAGACGCATTGAATTCGATCCGAGGCTGAGAAGAGCATGCAGCGTGGCTCCTCATGAACAAACGGCAAGCCTTCCGTAGGCGCGAGTACGCCTTGTATCCGCTTGCCTTTGCAGCAACGTGCGCTATGAACCAAGAAAGCATGAGTAGTAACGTCTGGGATGAGTGGATGGATGCACGAATGATATGAGATGGGCGAGGTGGTACGCGCTTCTGGGCATGTGCTTCCCTCGCTCTTGATGCCCGCTTGGGGGCTTGTCGAGTGTAAGGCTGTATTCATAGGCCTGGCAGAGATGACGAATGACAGGATAGCTCTGCGATTAATGTCGAGTAGCGGAATCGACGCTTGAATTGTACTCAAACTCAAACTATGCATGTTTGCTGCCTTCTCCCGTGAGACATGTGCCGCTGACCGGTAGAAGCGCGGAACCGGTAGCCAGATCAACAGTGATGCTCGACATGGGCGTTTAGCTACGCTGAGAGCCTGTCCTTTGCGAAAGCACCTTGAGTTACTACACTGTTTTGCAGACGGTGCTAGCTTGGGCTTGAGCTTGTGGTGCTGAGTCAGCGTGAGACCCTGACTCGCTCAACATCACTGCCTGCGAGCCGCGACCAAAAGTCCATCCTACCGCTGCACCGATTAACCTGTCCTCGCCCTTATCCCAGCAGACCCACACACCATGGCGAACAACACCAAGGGTCGCGTGCCCACCGGCTTTGCTGACGAAATCATCATCAGCGAAGCATCCTTCCGTTCGGCGCACCGGGCGCGCGAGGCAGCGACCGAGCCATCGAGCAAAAAGCGCAAGAGAGAAGAAAAGGGCAGTTCCAGTATTGTATACGGCAAGGGCGCATACAAGGGGCCATGGGCACGATACCAATTCGAGCGACCAGACGCCGCGTCGGACGAGGAGGGCTCCGATGTGGAGATCGTATACGAGGAGGATGAGATCGAAGAGCAGCCTGCCGCACCGTCAACGAAGGACGGAACAGCGTACGAGGCCGAGGATGCGGCAGAGGAGAAGACTGTCTTTCACGGATCGCAGGAGTTCGACTACCAAGGGCGGACTTTTATGCATGTGCCGCAGGACCTGGGCATCAACCTACGCGGCGAGATCAGCGACCTCAAGAACTACATCCCCAAGAAGTGCATTCACACCTGGAAACACCATACCAAGGCCATCAATGCGCTGCGCTTTTTCCCCGACTCTGGTCACCTGCTGCTGTCGGCGTCTGCGGATAACACGGTCAAGATTTGGGATGTGTATCACAACCGCGAGCTGTTGCGGAGCTACATGGGGCATAACAAGTCGGTCAATGACATTTGCTTCAACAACGACGGCACGCAATTCCTGTCTGCCTCGTATGACCGGCAGATGAAGCTGTGGGATACGGAGACAGGCAAATGCGTTTCGAAATTCACGACGGGCAAGACGCCGCATGTCATCCGCTTCAACCCCGATCCCGCGCTCAACCACGAGTTCCTGGCCGGCATGGCGGACAAGAAGATTGTGCAGTTCGACACGCGGACGCAGCAGATGGTGCAAGAGTACGACCACCACCTGGGGCCGGTCAACACCATCACCTTCTGCGACGAGAACCGGCGGTTCATCACGACGTCGGACGACAAGTCGCTGCGGGCGTGGGAGTACGGGATTCCGGTGCCGATCAAATTCATCGCGGAGCCGTACATGTACCCGATGGTGCGCAGCGCGCCGCACCCGTCGGGCAAGTACGTGGCGTTCCAGTCGTCGGACAACCAGATCGTCGTGTACGCGTGCACCGACCGCTTCCGGCAGAACCGCAAGAAGTCGTTCCGCGGGCACAACAACGCGGGCTACGCCATCGACGTGGCCATCTCGCCCGACGGCCAGTTCGTGTCGTCGGGCGACAGCGGCGGCTTCGTGACGTTCTGGGACTGGAAGACGTGCAAGATGTACCACAAGATCCAGGCGAGCGAGGCGCCCATCATCAGCACCCTCTGGCACCCGAGGGAGACGAGCAAGGTCGTCACGGGCGATCTGAACGGCGCGATCAAGTTCTGGGACTGATTTGTCTTTTTCTTTTTTGTTCTCATTTACTTCCAGCGCGAGCATCGGCGAAGACTGGGCGTACTGCGCCATCGAGGGTGGTTGCGAGAGATGTGAAGACGTGGATGGAGATGGGGAAAAGCAATAGTGATACCAGAGAAAAATGACACCTTTACAACGAGCAGACACCACGAAGGTGGTACTCCTCCAACAAGACAAGAAAAAGGCCATCTTCCCCCGTACCAAGGGATCCGCGCGCTGCATGTCGGAACCACAGAACGGATCAACACGTTCCCCCAGAAGAGGAACAACTTCGAACGCAGCGGAGCTGAACGGAATTGCCCAAAAGGGACGGACCGGGGGGGAGGGCACCGATTGTGTGCGGCGAACGTATGTTAATTTCAAGTCGCACCAAACCCATAACATGCATCACCGTTAAGGCGGGCAAGGCGCGCGCGCGCTCCGCGTGTGACCGGGCGGAGTTGCCGTTCTCGGCTGGGGTAAGTGTGTGTTTTGTGGAGAATGTGGATGTGGGCGGAACGATGAGCGGGCGGGCCTGACTACATAACTGTAGGGTGTGGTTTAGTAATGATGGTAGTAGGCAGATCAGAACATCGCTTACTCGTAATTTGGTGGTGCTCGGGATACTTTCCTCGCCCCCCCCTCCCGGCGGGCTCGAGTTTCATCACATGTGATCTTCGCGCTTTGCTTGGCTCCCGTTGCTTGTTTCGTGCTCCTCCTGTTTTTCGTTACAGGTCCTTGTCATCGTCTCCGTTTCGTGCCGGGATCTGTAATCTTTTTTTTTTCCTTCTCTCTCTCTTCCCCTTGATCGGTGCCTGCCGGATGACGACGATGGATAAGGGAATAAAAAGCAAAAGCGGGAGGGATGCGAGGGATGCAACGAAGCCGGGATGGACGGACTGGGGAACGGGAAGGTGTCGGTCTGCCGGATGAGGTATACCGGCTTTCCCATGCTGCTTCGTCGGTTATGCAGGGGCGCCTGGGATGGTGTCAAGGCCCTTTGCTGTCTTTTGTAGCTGGCTACAGGTCGCGTCGCCTTGTGCTGGGTTCGGGATTGATTTTTTTGTTTTTTGAATGCTTGCAAAGCGTGGTGAGAAAGACCGCGCGCGCGGGTGTCAAATGAGCTACAGTGGTGGAAGTTTGAGTGGCATTGCGAACGGTTTTTTGTTTTTATTTTCCATGGGGAGCGGGCATGCTCTCGGCCTACTTGATTGTTTGCTTAGTGGCGCGGAATGGAGGCGGCAAGAGAAATGATAGAATTACATAGCATGAATGCGGAACCAGAAGGATGTAAGAACATTACTGGCCCTCCTACGCGAGTAGTTGAGGCCGGGATCCGGACGTAGATTTCCTCTATGGGCAGTTGAAACAAATGTCCGGATACAGAAAAAGGGCATAAACGGTTTTCGCTCTAGACGTAGGCGTAGATTTAGATTTAGATAAATTTCCTATGAGGGTAGTGGAAGTAAAGATCCGGACGTAGTTCAAAATTTAAATAGTCTCCCTGCATGGGCAGTTGAAGCAAAGGTCCGGATGTAAACTCGGGTCCTGCGAATCTCCCAACGTGGGCAGTTGAAATGGCTATCTAGACGTAAATTCAGCTTTTCTTGAAACTTTTACGACAGGAAATTTGCTTCAACCCCATCCAAAGGTATTGTATATTTTCTCGCTCAGGATCCGAGGTAGCAGGTGGTCATGCAGGACCCTGACTGGCACGGGTACCGAACCCTTAAAAGCTGCGTAGACCAGAGCTCAACCCATCTGCTTCATACATCAACCACACCGCTGGCGCAACTGTACAGGCTTTGTTACGGTCATTTGACCACTCTTGTTTCCCGGTCCTTACCGTCGGCCGTGTGCAAGAGCTGGATACCACTGACCGAAACACCCATCCGCCTCACCACCGAAAGACCCTTCCGCCTCACCACCGGAAGACCGCCTCACCTGAACTCGGTACCGACCGTTCACCTTCCGCACAGACCCACTCCCACAAAGTGCAACAATAGGAACAATAGCGACAATAGCAACAATACCAACCGGCCCCCAGCCACCTCATCGCTCACATAAAATCCGCCGATCTACCTCAAACCCTTCAACACACTTCCCTCTACTAAATCACCCAGATTTCCACTCCCACTCTGCATCAACATCCTTGAATCCTTCCACACCGTATCGACATCTACATTTGACGTTACCATGGCCGTCGGAAAAAGCTCCAGGCATGCTGGCATGCCTATCACCAAGCCCGTCAACCCAGACCTCCTTCTCAACGCCTTCAGGAGCACCCAGAAGCGTTACGATACCTTCTTCGAAGACCATGACCTGATCAGTGATCCCAACGCATGGACGAGCGAGCTAGCATGGTCAAATGGTGTCAATATCAGCCCACGCAACAACCTCCACGGCGCTATACAGGATTTCCTGAAGGCGTACCAGGCCAAGAGCTATGATCGCTACGCTTTTTCTGAATGCCTCTGCATTTGGGATGTCTCACGCCTCTGCTCCAAGGAGCGCTTCTTCCGTTTCCCCGACTTTGGAGCAGCCTTCTGCATTCAGTTCTCCGATTTGACGCCATACGTCGTCAAGATGGCCCTGGCAAATGGCGAACTTGGTGTTTACATCAAGCAGGATCTCTGCGTCCCGATCTGCGAGTTTTTCGAGGCTCTCCTCCGTCACATCAGTCCCGACTTCCCCTCCAGCCCTGACACGCAACTCAAGTTTTGGACGTCCAGAGTGTCCGAGGGCATGGAGAAGTTCAACTATTCCGGGCTTCCATACGAGCTCAGATGGTTGATCATCGAGCAGCTTGGACATGATACTGACCTCTGGCCATTCATGTACAAGCGTGGGGACGCAAGATGCCGGTACTCTAGCCCAGAGGAGGCACGGGTGTACGGTCCCTCCACGATCACTCCCGAGCAGTTTCAATACGGCATGCCTGGCTTCGGCATTTTCGAGGGAGGGTCCTCGGACCAGAACATGTTGTTCAAGATGTCCATTCGTCGAAACACCTTCTGCTTCGACAAGCCGGGCAACCTGGCCCGCTTCCTGGACCAGGTGGCCCCGCCACAACTACGCCAGGTTCGGAACATCCACCTTAATTTCAGCCACGACGACTTTCTGAGCCTCTTCGGCACCAGCGTCCAGCCTGGCCACCGTCACGGAAGGCTCGCCAAGGCCTTGAAGACCCTCGGGGAGCTCAACCTCGACATTGTCTGGATCGAGCCCAAGGTCTCCGAGGACATGATCATCAGCGACTACTTCTCCACGCCCCAGGCATTCGGCTGCCACAGCAAGGCCGTAAAGCACATTTGCGGCCTCATCGCCCGCAACCTCCAGAACGCGAAGAAGCTTAGGCTCTACGGCAGCGGCGTGCGTCGCGGATGGCAGGCGCCCCTGGACGACATGTTCTTTGACGCAAAGCGCGGCGAATTCACGTCCGACAGCTTCTACGCCCTGAAGGCCGTCACGCCGCCCCATGCGGAGGACCTCGAGGGCGGAGCCCACGCCTCACAGAAGCGTCGTGAGCCGAATACCAAGATCATCGCTCGTCCTGAAGGACCCGCGGTTTACGACGCTGCCGTCGACCTTCCGCCGATTGACGAGGAGGAGCTGGGTCTCCTGTGGCCGTGCGAGTGCCACGACCAGTGCGGCCCTGACCGGTTCAACAACCGCGACCCACCAAGGAAGAAGAAGGTCCAGCAGCAGGCGGGAGGAGAGGCGGAGGAGACGGGCATCTTGGGGGAGAAGGTGCAGCGCAATGACATGCTTCCGCTCAGTCTGGTGAGGAGCGCCATCAGCACTGATGCCGACGAGGACGGCGGAGATGGTGAAGACGAGGACGAGAGTCTGAGCTGGGCTCCGGAGTAGACTGCCAACAACGGAGCGGAGTGGTGGCTGGAGCAGAGGTGGACGGCGGGGATGTCTTCATTTTGGATTTGGCGGAGGTCAGTACTGGATGCACATTGGGATTCTGGTTAGTTAGCGAGGACGGCCTTCACTTTGGGCGGAGCAAACCCAGGATATCGTACAACATGAGAGACTCTTCATTCTTACATCGCTGTGATGGCAAAAGTGGCAACGGCGTCGTGGTGGGCAGGTACGTAGCTGTGTAGGGCTGGGCCGGGCCGTGCGCCGGGCAGTTGAGAGAGGAAAGTGGCTCGCGTCAGCTGTGCCTGCCTGCAACCTGATGGCCGCTGAGCTGGATGACACACCATCGCCCTTCGTCTCGCCCCAAGCCAGCCTCGCCGAACCTGGCTCCGGCTCGCGCGTGCCTGTAATTATGCTGCTTGCCAGCTGACTCCCCACACCCCGAGCGACGCGCTCACGACCACTTCGAACTTCTGCCGCAGCTCAGACGACCGCCGCAGCTGCGGCTAGCCAAAGCCCCACGCTCGCACCGCATGGCTTCAACCACCTCCGCCCTGTCGCGATACCGCCCCATCGTGCTAACCGTTGCCGGAGCTGCCGCCGCCTTCTCCGCCTACCTCCTCTGGTCCACCGTCACCGCCGAGCCCGCCCAGAGCCTCCATCGCAGCAACGCCGTACATCGCCGCCGCAATCCGCGACGCCGCACCCGCTCCCACCACAATGACGATGCCGACGCCGATGCCAGGACCGATGCCACCGATGCCTCCCCGCCATACGGCGTCTTCGTCGTCGAGGATGCCGACAACCATGGACACCGCCACAGGTACCCGCTCTTCCCAGGGAGGCTGCCCGACGTCGATTGGTTCCGACGCGTCTGCCACCACGAGCAGTGGATGGCTGAGGAGCTAGCTGAAGAGGCTCAGCGCCAGTTCCTGGACAATTACCTGGAGCGCGAAGTTGACCCCACCACGCAGCTCTCAACGCGCCACGAAACCGAGCGAATCTACCGTCGCCTGCTCAACTGGGGTCTCCCGCGCGCTCAGATCATGTCTGCCTTCGGAAGACACAATCGCAGAATCACCGAAGTCCCCCAGACGGACGGCACCCAAGACCTGGCCATTACCGCCAATGACGATGAGACCGAGGCCGCTTCATGGCACGAGGCCGAGTCGCAAGGCGGTGGCATGGCTGTCAATGACCAGAACAGCGACGGGCACGCTCTCCGGAGAACACTATACTACATTGCTGAAGATCAAGCGCGACAGAAGGGCATCGTCCATCGTGGAATCACTTGCGATGGCTGCAGCACCACGCCCATTCGGGGAATCCGTTGGCGCTGCACCAATTGTATAGACTACGACCTGTGCTCAGATTGCGAGGCTACCAACATCCACCCCAAGACACACATGTTTCAGAAGGTCAAGGTTCCGGCCAGGTACCTGGGATATACCCGGAATCCCATGCCGGTATATTTCCCAGGCAATCCAGGATACATGCCGTCAATTGTGCCGAACGCCGTGCGGAAAAGCCTTGAGGAGCAGACGCAGTACGAACCGGAAGAGATCGACGGTCTCTGGGAGCAATTCACGTGTCTCGCCAATGTTCAATGGGACGAGGACCCGGAGAAACTCGGTGCAGCCATCGATAGGCGTGCCTTTGACAAATCTTTCGTGCCCCGGTATACTGCTAACATCCCGGCTCCGAATCTCGTCTACGACCGCGTTTTTGCCTTCTTCGACAGTAACGGGGATGGCTTAATTGGGTTCAAAGAATTCGTCCTCGGCATGAACTTCATCCGCATGAGTCCACATAGCCGCGCAAAACTACACAAGATCTTTGAATGCTACGATATCGACGGCGACAGCTATGTGACCCGAAAGGACTTTCTGCGCATCTTCCGCGCGTACTACAATATCCTCCGTGAGAAGACTAGGGATATGCTGATGGTTGCTGAAGAGCACCTCAGTGTGGCCGGCGCCATGGACACGATCGAGTCTAGCCAGCCTTTAAGCTCTGCTTTCCTTGGCGGACCAAACTTCAATAGGCAAAGGCCCAGTGCAGCGCTGCGGAAAACTTTCGACCGCTTCGGAGATCCCCAATCCGAGGATGATGAGGTTGTACGGGCGGATGGTCGTGACATTGAAGATCGCTCGCAGCTCATCGCGGATTCCGGGGAGCTTCGCCTGGGCAACAGTCGCAGGAGTTTGGACGCACCTGCTGAGCTTGTCGAGCACGCTCGGAACGAAGCTGTCGCGGATCGATGGAGACGTAGAGAGTTCTATATCGACGAAGAGGAAGGCCTGACTGCGCCAGACACCTTGGAGCACGACTACCCTGATACCTCCACGGACGGGCCTGCAACGATTGACGGCCAAGCCGAAATACCTAATGGCGTCTATGTCCGACCCTCGCACTCCCGTTCATCCTCGCGTGTCCGTTTCGCCGACGATATTGAGTCCGATGCTCGTTCCGATGTTTCCACATCCTCGCGGCCCGTCGGAGAGCGATGGGGCGGCTACGAAATCCCGCAAGCTGAAGAGGATCTTGGCAAGGACATTCTCTACCAGGTCACCCAACAAGGCTGCAACGAAATGCTCGACCCCATCTTCAAGCGGAAGGAGGACATTGCTATGGAAGTGCAAGCAACCAAGTCTGAGCGCCAGATGTGGCGCCAGAAAATCACTGCCTTCATCAAGGACATGGAGGAAAAGACCGGCGCAGATTTCAAGAATGATCCACTCGTGAGATCTCCCGAGGCCGAAGAGCTCATGAAAGTCTCCCTTCAATTCGTTGCATTGGTCACCGGTCGGAGCTGGAAGACTTATCAGACTCTGAAGAGTAAGGGTTTCATCCCCAACGAAGACATTGACGCTCTCGACGGATTTGTGGAGGAGGTCTTTCAACCTTTCGAACGCGATTTACGACAAGCAGAAAATAACGGCATTTCTAACGAAGCATACAAGAGTTTCATTTCCTCGGCTAGGTCCCTCATTGCAAAGGCCGCAAGGCGTATTTCGGAAACAAAGAACGAATCGGGAACAGCGACAGATACCCAGAAGCGAGAGGCTCGGCTCGAAGTGGACCTTGTCGACATGCAGTTGGATGAGCTGTTTGAGAGGTCGAATCTGTTGACAGACGGAGACCGCGACAGGGCAAGGCGATCGGAAGAACCTGATAGAGACGTTGGGAGGGAGGCAGACAACACGGATGCGGGTGAGGGCAACGATGACCCGGAAGTAAGGTGGCTTGAGCTCGTGATGCGCCCATCTGACGCCAGAACATCGGGGCAGAGAAGAGAGCAGCCTAACGTACGCACTCAAAGAGCAGCATCGCCGCCTGGGGATCCCACTATGCCGCAATTCCGCCCAAACAGCATTCCGAGCAATCCCGCACAGACTGGCTTCCTGCCTTTGCCGAATCTCAACCTTCCTACCAATACCACAGCACCGCCGGAGAGGCCAGAGACTCCTGAAATTATACCTCCAGCTCCCCCAGTGGAACCAACAGAGCCCTTCAGGGATTTTACCATGCCCCAGTTCCGGCCCAACAGCGAGCGCGACATTCACCCACCTAGGGCCTCATCGCTAAATCCTCCACAAGCGTCCGTCCATCAAGGGAACGCAGTTCCAGCTAGCCGCCAGACCTCGCCCGCTCCAGCACCCAGCCACGCGAACGAACCCACCCTCTTCATCCCGATCTCATCCGAGGCATCCGCATCAGACAGCTCCTCAGAGGACACGCCCAGCTCCGGGGAATCCACGTCTGCCGAGGAAGACGAAGAAGACGATGACGACGACGACGACGACGACGATGATGACGAGGACGAAGATACGGCCGCCGAGATCCGCATGCGACCCAGCGACATCCGCGACCTGCCAGAGGAGTTCCTGTCGCTCGTCAGCACAGCGATCCGCGAACAGCGCGTGCGCGACGCCATCAACCACTCGTCCGCCGCGGCGCGTGCACCCAATGTTCACCTCGTGGCGGCGTACGCACGCCAGCGCGACCACCGCGAGGCGCCCGACGAGAGGCGCATGGCGCGTTTGGCGATGTTGGATGGCGCAGAGAGTGAGATCAAGAGGGTCGGCAGGGGCAGGATCGGGTTCGAGGAGTTTGCCGAGATGATGCAGGGACCGGCGGGGGGCGCGTTGGCGTTTGTGGAGGGGTGGTTGGAGTTGGGGAGTTTGTGAGGGAGGGGTCGAGGATGGAAGGAACGGATTGAAAATGTGAACGGGAAAGGGGGAGAACATTCATTTGATGATGGATGAAAAATGATTGATGGCAGCATATTGGCAGGAAAGGAAAAATGCGAACGGATGGGGGACGGGATGACTGCATGCATGGCAGATGGAGTTTTTTTTTTTTTTTTTTTTTTGGACATCACTAAATAGTACCACATATAGGTAGGCAGCTATTTACTTGTAGAAATGATACCCGACGAATCGGTCGTTTATATATATACATCATGGTCTTGGCTCCTTGTTTGCTGTGGCTTTGGTTTTTCCGTGTTGGATTCACACAAGGATGGAAGTTTGCAGTCAGGGCGCGGAGAGCGGAGCGGAACTCGAGGCGCTTCCAATA
Source organism: Diplodia intermedia (assembly GCA_021495925.1). NCBI lineage: Eukaryota > Fungi > Ascomycota > Dothideomycetes > Botryosphaeriales > Botryosphaeriaceae > Diplodia > Diplodia intermedia. Next base: position 325,939 of record JAKEKT010000029.1, on the reverse strand, counting down.
GACCGATTTCGCAAGAGTTGAAGCAGGGGTGGTTCAAGGGGTAGGTGGCGGCGGATGGGGTACGATGATATAACGCCAACCACTACTATCAGGCGTATTAGCTGGTACTAAGGAAGAATACAGCCAATCGCAGCCTTAGAGATTTTTACGGATTGGCTAAGGACCCTTACTATACCTCAGATAGTACGCTAGTAAGCTGAACCAGGTGGTACAACTGTTGTACTAGGTGGTTCAGCTTGCTACGCTAGAACGGCCTCCAACCCTCATACGATACCCCATCTAGATGAATCCGCCCTTGATAAGCTGAACCAGGGGGTGGTTCAGCTCTTGCGAAATCGGTCTAATGGCCCGGCCTTGACGTCACAGCCCGCTCGCTCACCGACCACAAATCTTGAGCATGTTGGAGCCGGTCACCCTGGAAAGAGAGATATCACCACCACCGCCGAGGAAGAAGAAGAAGAAGAAGAAGAAGAAGAAGAAGAGGAAGTATCAGTCACAACTCGAAGATGCCTTAAGTCAACCAGAATCGAAGCTGGCGAGGCTGAAGTTCGGGACCATCTGGCATGGTTGGGTTGGTGTTGTCTGGAATTGTATACTTAATTGGACAGAGTTTCTTGCTTTACCACTGTAGTCCACCACTGTAATCCACTGTAGGCCTCCCAGTGCCCGATGCATGACCACACGCCATCGTTAATGGCAATGCATGTACCACGTCACTTCTTCAGCGGCGTAGTCCTGGGATCCAAGGCTAGGGCTTCCCATCTTCCTAGCCTCCTCGCCCGCTGCTTTTCTGGCATACCTATCCGCCAGCCAATTACCGAAGCTCTCTCCAGCGACGTGGGATGGCACCCAGCGCATCTCTACTTTTTTGCCACACTTGTGAACAAGAGTATCCAGAGCATCTGCCAGCTTCCACAGTTCGCGCACGTCAATGCGAGATTCTTTGTACAGTACAGCCCATTCCCCGTCATCAGTCCGGTCAAATTCCTCCAAAGCCATGAGAAGTGCGACTGAATCGGTGTATATGACGACAGTGTGGACTTCGGGATCCTAGCGGAATTGAGAGTATTATCTTGTTTCTCTCGTGACACAATCGTAAAACATTGCACAGGTAGGTTAGGGAAGATAGGGTACAGGAGTTTACCCAGGCAGACTCGTCAATTGCGATGTGGACAGCCACAAAAGCTGCGTAAACCTCGGCGGCGTTGCTGTCGTCAAGCCAGAACGTTTTCACGACGCATCTGTCCCACTGGTCGCAGTCGTTGGGGATAGGGCGCCAAGTCACACATACAGCCGTACCGAACTGTCTGGGGGTTTTCTTGGAGATGCCACTAGACGTGGTGGCTTTGCTGCGCTTGACATCCCTCTTTGACGCGTCGGCGTAAAATGAGACATGGCCTTTCGGATGCGGCCAGCATGATTTTTCAGCATGGGCGAGCGCGTCTTCACGGCTTTCCTTGATGATGGTGGCAGGGACGCGTCCAGATCGCGTTACGTGATAGTTGATGTTGGCAGGAGCACGCTCACCGCGTCTGTTGTAGAGATAGTGCTGTGTTTTGGCCATTGTAGCGGAGAAGCAAGGGAGCCGGGGTCATGGAAGGTTTCGTGGCGAAGTTGAGATGGCTGGCAGGGTCGGTGGGTGGAAATCTCCGTGGAAATCGAGGTGGGCATTTGTAGATATTCTGGGGATCCTCTCCGGTGCGCGTGAGCGCGACGCTGCGACGACAGGAAATTGGAACATGAGGTGGATTTGTTTTGGGTTATATATGCTGTCTGTCATTTCAACTGTCGGTACTAGCTGGCCCAGCGGTCGGATCTGTCAGAGTGGCCGAGTCGTTCAAGAGACTCGGTGCACAAGCAACCATTTGGAACCCCGCAGATCATCAGGTTGCCGCCCCTGTCCACAGGCATTGTAGGTCCCAGTATATTGCACGAGTTCGAATCTCCGTACTGGCGGCTGAGAATGGGGAGACTGGCTACTACCACCCTCTTTTTTTTTCTTTCTTTTTTGCCCAAAAACTCGTTCCTGCCCTTTCCATCACCTCACCCAACGCAGTCCAAGGACACTCTCACCGACCGAGGATACTTTCACCTCCTACGCCGCCAGTGGCACATCATCATAATTCTTCTTCATCCAAAGTCTCACCTTCTCCAACCCCTCCTTCAGCACCCCCGTCTCGCAGCAAAAACCGACCCTCACATAGCCCGGAAACCTCTCCCCAAAGCACGCGGGGCCGGGCACAAACAGCGCGCCCGTCTCGGCCAGCAACGTCTCGCAAAACTTGGCCGCGTCCACCGGCTCGCCGTCGCGATGGAAGCGCAAGAAGGCCGTGGTGCCGGCCTTCGGCTTCGCCCACTCGACGACGTCGTCGTGCTTGACGACGAACCTGTCGAGCAGCTCGAGGTTGACCTTGGCGAGGCCGATGTTGCGGGCGAGCAGGGCGTGCACGGTGGCGGGGCCGAGGGCGCGCGCGGCGACCTGCTGATCCAGGCTGCTGACGCTGATGGTCGTGTAGTGGCGGGCGGCCGCGAGCCGGGCGACGACGGCCGGGTCGCGCGCGGCGATCCAGCCGACGCGGATGCCGGCGAGGCTGTAGGCCTTGGACATCGAGCCGGTGGCGATGGTGCGCGAGTAGCCGAGGGAGAGGATCGAGGGCGGGAAGGCGTCGTCGATGGGGGAGATGCTGTGGAAGATGGGGCGGTAGACTTCGTCGCTGAGGATGGTGATGGATTTGGTTTCGGCGTAGTCGACGAGGTTCTGCAGGAGAGACTTGGGAAGGATGGCGCCGGTGGGGTTGTTGGGGTTGCTGGGGGGTTGCGGTGGTTAGGAAATGGTATTTAATCACTCGAGAAGCGACTGCGTACTTGACTACGATGAGTTTGGTGTTTGGCCGCACCAAAGCCTTCAACTCTTCCAGATCCGGTACCCAGTCGTTCTCGGCCTTGGCTTCCCAGAGGTCCACTTCGGCGCCTAAGCTCTTCGGGACCTCGTAGAGCTGCTGGTATGTCGGGTGGTGGACAATGACATGGTCTCCTGGCCCGACAAGGGCGTAGAAGACGAGGGTGTTAGCCATAATAGCACCCGGAGTAATCAATATATTATCCTCAGGCAAGCGAGATGCCGCCCTCGAGGAGTAGAGGTTTGAGAGGTTCTTCCGCAGAAGCTCGCTGCCACGGATTGCGCCATAGGTGAGCTTTTCGGAGGTTGTCAGGATGTTGACTGCCTTCTCGGCGGGATCCTCAGCGAGGGATTGCAACTGCTCGATGGAAATGGATGCACAACAGGTCTCGGCGAGATTGTATTTGGCGGAGTTCTCATGGGCGTCCATCCACTACACGAATCAGTGCTACCGTCCAAAAGCATCACGACTGATTCGTGAAGGGATGAGCGGACGTCTCGGCGACATGGTACGACAATTGTGTATACCGCTTCTCCGGCCCAGCTTAGCATGTGCTTGGCAGCTGAAGACGTGACTCCACTCCGTACGAACGTGGGCCCAATGGCAGAGACAGAGACAGAGACAGAGACAATGACAGAAAGACCGGGACTGACGGAACCAACGGAACAAGGGCGATGAAAATTGCGCAGAAACGGCGAGACCTACCTCCTCGACTCCAAAGGGCTCCAGCTTCACCATGATGACGACGGCTGATCGACAGAGCTCGCGAGAACAGGGCAGCGGGCGCTCTGGTTGGAGCAGGCGAGCGATCCAGCGATCACGAGAGTCGAGCGTGATTCGCGTTGAGGACGAAGCAGGAGCTGGGAGAGCAGCTTATAGCGTGTCGTGCAGCTGCAGGGCCGCGGGTCAGGGCGAGCGGCACAGCGGAGCAGCCAAGCGCCGCAGCCGTTGTCGCCGCAGCCCCGGTGTGCCGGAGCGGTGCTGCTGTCGGGCGCGCTGACCGACGATCGCACGTCGCGTGAACCGGCGATCGCGAGGCTCAACTGGGCCTCGCTGACCACCTGATGCCCCCCGTTCCGGCTCTTGGCCCCCCCAGACGCATGCAAGCGACACGCGGGCGGCGCCGCGGTTGGCGCGGTTGCGAGCGAAGGAAGTCGACACAGGCAGCGCGTCAGGGTGGGAAGGCGGCCTGGGGGCAGTGCTGGTGCTCAGTGCTCAGCCGAGGCGCCTGGGCGGCGCTGGCCGTAATGAAGCAGCGCTCCCCGCAGAGTCTCCACACCATCGCCAGCTTCACCGCCATCAGCCATCACCCAGTTCGCGCCGGATCGCACTCCGCTGAGCCCGAGCTACCCGCCGTGCCAAATCTTTTCGTCACGCCGCCGTCGCGTCGTCCCTCTTGCATCCCCAGCGTCGCGCCACCCCAACGCCAGGCAGCTGCATCGCGACTCGAGAGCTTCGCCGCAACGCGCAGCTTGGGCCACGCCCGCAACCACCACCACCATGCGCTCGCCCCGATGGGCTTCCCACTTGCTGGCGGCCGCTGCCGCCCTCTCCAGCATTGCCGCCGCCCAGCGCACCTTTGCCAACCACACCAGCAACGACATGCTGCAGGACCCCTTCTCCGTCTATGACGACCGTCCCGACGGCTGCCCGCCGTGCTTCAACTGCAACCTCGAGCAGTTCCCGTGCCATCAATTCGCCGGCTGCAGCAAGAGCAATGGCCGCTGCGTGTGTCCGCCCGGCTTCGGAGGCAACGACTGCTCTGATCCCGTCTGCGGCTCGCTCGCTGACGGCAGAGACCGGGCGCCTCGTGAGGGCGCACGGTGCGACTGCAGAGAGGGCTGGGAAGGAATCAATTGCAACGTCTGCGCCACCAACCAGGCATGTAACGCCCTGATGCCCGAGGGCGTCGACGGTGTTTGCTACCGCGAGGGGCTTGTCGTCAAGGAGAACTACCAGATGTGCGACATCACAAACCGCAAGATCCTGGACCAGCTGAAGGATCAGAAGCCGCAGGCCACCTTCGCCTGCAATGCAGAGACCGAGGAGTGCAACTTCCAATGTATGTCCTCACATTTCTCCCAGAGATTGCCACTGACAGCCCGTAGTCTGGGTCGACCAGAAGGAGTCTTTCTACTGCTCCCTTGATACCTGCGGCTTCACCGTCAACCAAGAGTCGAACCGGAACACTACCAAATACCGCTGTGAGAATGTCAAGTGCTCGTGTATCCCTGGGAGGATGCTCTGCGGAGAGGAAGGCTCTATCGACATTGGCGAGTTCCTGGATGAGTCCATCAAGGGCCCGGCGACTTTCAAGACCATCTCGACCGATGGCGGCAGCACCGAGGATGGCAGTTTGTTCTCCGAGCCGGCCATGAACGACTTGATTGCAAGCGTCTTCGGCGACGAGAGTATTACCTTGCGCTGTCACTCTGGCGAGTGCTTGCACGAGACCGAGCTCCCTGGTTATGAGCGCCCCGTGAAGACAATCAACACGCCCTTGATTGCTGGTGTGATCGCAGGATGTGCTCTGTTCCTCGTGGCTGTCATCCTCCTTGTGTGGATCCTCTCCAGGAGAAACGCTGCGCAAGGTTGGGGCCCAATTCATTTGACCGACGATGAGGACGACGAGGCCATGAAGCTCATTGCGGACCACAAGCCCGCTGCGCTCCACTTCGAAAATGTGTCGTACCAACTCAATGGCAAGCAGATTCTCTCAAACATCCAGGGTGCCGTCCGTCCCGGAGAACTCATGGCGATCATGGGTGCTTCCGGTGCTGGAAAGACTACTTTCTTGGATATTCTGGCCAGGAAGAACAAGCGTGGCCACATCTACGGCGACATCTACGTCAATGGCGAAAAGATCCCGAATGACGATTTCAGAAGCGTTATCGGATTCGTTGATCAGGAAGATGCTCTCCTACCCACTTTGACGGTTCATGAGACGATTATGGACTCTGCCCTTCTCCGTCTGCCAAAGGAAATGAGCCGCGCTGCAAAGGAACAGAGGGTAGAGGATATTGAAAAGCAGCTGGGAATCTACCCGATTCGCCACCAGATGATCGGTTCGGAGGAAGGAAGCGGCCGCGGCATCTCGGGTGGTGAAAAACGCCGTGTTGGAATCGCCTGCGAGCTGGTTACGAGCCCCAGTATTCTGTTCCTCGATGAGCCTACTAGCGGTCTGGACGCCTACAACGCCTTCAATGTGGTCGAGTGCCTGGTCAACCTGGTCAAGACGTACAACAGGACTGTGGTCTTCACGATCCACCAGCCGAGATCGAACATTGTCGCCCTTTTCGATCAGCTCATCCTGCTTGCCAAGGGAAGGACCGTCTACTCCGGACCTTTTGCGAACTGCCAAGCCTACTTTGACAACGTTGGATATTCCTGCCCTCCCGGATTCAACATCGCCGATTTCCTCGTCGATCTCACGATGCATGCTTCTACACCTCGTGTTCCGATTGATGAGAACAGCTCTCTTTTTGCGTCCCGCGATGATTTCCCGACCAGGGCTAGCAGCGCAATTGGGGTGAAATCGATTCCGAGCATTTCCAACATGAGCATCGATCAGGAGCAAGGTAGCGAGTCAGCAAGCACCCGACCCAAGAACAAGAGGAGGGCTTCGATCAGACAGCAGCAAGAACGCCAGCTCTTCACCCGCAAGAAGAGCGGTTATGAGCAACCTCCGACGCCCAAGACTGACGATGAATCAATTGCTGAAACCGAGAGAGACAATATTCGGCTGCACCGACAGCAGGGGGCTCCGCCGCCGCAGATCTTGGAAGACCCGGACCAAATCCCCCCGGCTGCTGAGGGAAGCACTGGCACTGATCTCGACACCCTTGTTGCCACCTACTCGCGCTCGGACGTCGCCGAAGCCCTTCACGAGGACATCTACACGACCATCATGGGCTCCCACAGTGCGAACGGACACAACGATTCTAGCTCCGGGAGCAGCAGCAGCTACAAGGTTAAGGGCTACCGCAAGGTTGGTGTATTCAGCCAGTTCGTCATCTTGTCCAAGCGGACCTGGCGTAACCTTTACCGCAACCCGCTGCTCATGCTGACCCACTACGCCATCGCGATCGTTCTTGCTGTCCTAATCGGGTACCTCTTCTACGGCCTCACGGACGACATCAAGGGTTTCCAGAACCGCTTGGGTCTGTTCTTCTTCCTGCTCGCCCTCTTCGGTTTCAGCACCCTGACGTCGCTTACCGTCTTCGCTCCCGAACGCCTGATTTTCATGCGCGAGCGCGCCAAAGGTTACTACAAGCCTATCGCTTATTTCGCTGCGAAGGTCCTGTTCGACATCATCCCGCTGCGCCTGTTGCCGCCGATCATCATGGGCGCCATCGTGTACCCCATGACCGGTCTCATTCCAGCTGCAGCTGAGTTCTGGAAGTTCATGCTGTTCTTGACCTTGTTCAATCTGGCAGCGGCGAACATCTGCCTCTTCATCGGCATCATCGTTAGAAACCAGGGTGTGGCAAATCTCATTGCTACGCTGGTCATGCTCTTCTCGCTGCTGTTTGGAGGATTCCTTCTCAACCACGAGACCATTCCGAAGTCTGCTTTGTGGCTGCAGTCGGTAAGCTTATCGTCACAATGTATTTGGCGCTAGTTGCAAGTTGCTAACAAGTCCTGCAGTTGTCTATCTTCCACTATGGCTTCGAGGGTCTGATTGTCAACGAGGTCAAGTACCTTTCCCTCGTGGACCACAAGTACGGTCTCGACATCGAAGTTCCAGGCTCTGCTATTCTTAGCAGCTTTGGTTTTAACGTGCTCGCGTTGTGGCAGGATGCGGTTGGACTCGCTGTTTTCTGCGGCGTCTTCGTTGTTCTCGCGTACGCTAGCATGCATCTACTGCTTGTGGAGACTAGATGAGACGGGACATGTCTCGGCCTTTGCTCGAAAGAGTGTGTATATCATTATTGATGGCTGGGCCCGCCAATGTGGGTCCGCGCTCTCGGGCGCACTGTTGAACTAGAGGTGGTGCATGGCCACCACGTGGGCAAGCAGGGATGCGCTGCCCAATGTACAGAAGATAGAGTGTTTGGTTGGGCTCGAAGACTTGTCTGAAGGAATTGAGGTGGTCAATTTCGACCATTGGCACCCCGTGGTCGGTATGGGTAAGTGCATCGATACAGGCGTTATCTTTTTGCTTCCCTTTTTCCCGTTCAAAGAAGTATGTACCTCATCAAGTCAATGGATATCACCATGTGTTGCGACTTTCTGGTCGATCCGGGCTTTCTCCCGGAGGGCGTTCGTGACTGGGCGAGCTGTGGTGTGTCAGAAGTGCTCCTGATCGACACATGTAGCACTTGCTTTTTTCCCGTTCGGTGCGACAGGCTGAGACTGCATTAGGAAGGTTTGAAACATGTTATTCCAACGTCAACTGGACACGTCATCCATCGAGGCGGGATAACTGGGAGAACACAAGTTCTTCCCTCCAGCCTACTCAGCGCAACACATGGCGAAGGGAATCTCTGGGTGTTGTGCTGCTTGGCGCGCCCATTGGTTTGGGAGACGAAAGGCTGAACGAAATGAGACAGGGCTGCAAGTGGCCTAGGTAGGCAAACGGACGAGCAAACGCACAGTCCTCTCTCCACACACTACTCCTCCCGCGTGAGCCGGCAGGCGACGCCATTGGAGAACACGACATTCTTTCATTGCAGTGGCGCGTTTGCAATAACGCAGAAGACTGGCGCGGCGGTCCCCACGAGCGGCGGCCGCGGCGGCTGCTACCGCAATGCAAATCATTCGTAACCTTAACTCTCATTTCCCCTTCCAGCGCACCGGGGCCCCCCCTGGCCAGGAAGTCTGTTCGGGAAAGTCAGTCCGGGCGGCGGGTGCGGTTAAAGGAAAGCAGAAGGGCGGATGGTGTTCCCATTCGACGGGGAGCCAGTATGAAGGACGTTCGCGCTCGAAGAATCGGGCTGGGCGTGCGGTTCGGGAAATGGGACCGGATCCCTGGCACAGATCGGGCGGGCTGCGCGCAATGGCGATCGCTCTCATTTTTTGGCTCGCCGGGCATGTGATGGGGAGGGAGTACCTACTAGTCGGTCTGCCAGAATGCTCCTGCAATCAATATAGGGGCGGAGCCCGGAGAAGGGGAGGGGTCCTGCGCCCGGCGCATTGGCAATGGCAATGGTGAAGCGGGCGTAGGGCTGGACCGTTTGATGAACCATGAGCTCCGTGCCTCTCCCCACCGCGAGGTGGGTGTGTCTGACTGCCGGTCCTCGCTCCGAATCGGGGGAGCCTGGGTGGCAGCTCGATGATGCGGGCCAGGGCTGGGCGACATGAGTCTTGCAGCGGCCGCGCCGTGCCTGGCTTCGCGCTCCGGCAGCTCGCGCGGCGTGCGCATCAATCCATGCCTCTGCATGCTCGTTTGTTGCAGCTAGCTGGGACATGCGCCGCCTCGCCGGGCAGCAAGCGCAGGTGATTGCGAGGCTCCGGCCATGAGGTGAGGTGGGCGCGTCGTCGGCGGGCGGGACGTCATTGGGCCCGCATCTGGGGCGGTTCGGCACAGTAATTTGAGCGTCAGTCAATTGATCTGGGCGAAGGGAGGCGGCGTCGTCATAGGGGGCGGCCATCGATGGCGTCGCTAGCTGCTGCGATCGAACCCTGGAATTAGTTTCAACGACGACAAGCCGCCCGCTTCCCGTCAACAACACCGTTTTGCCCATCTCGAGAGCTGGGTTATGCGCCCGTAGTCGCACACGCATCTGTTGCGCATTGTGAGTGCACATCCTACCCACTGCCCCCCGGTCTGAAACCCGCGTTTCACATCGGCGCCCGGCCACCGTTTGGTGCCCACGCCCTGCCCACCGCCCGCCCGCGTCACGCTTTACTATGTCCCCGTCGTCCTAGCCACAGTTCCTCTCCCGCGTCCACACCCACTGATTCCCCCTCTCGCAACCGCAGCCATGTCATCGAATCTGCCTGGCGGCGGCGGCGTGAGATCACTCCGTGCTATGTTTGAGAGCTCGCATCCCGAACGTTCTGCATCCCCTGAAGCTCGTGGCCGTTCGCCCACCCCCGGCTCACCCTCCGTCCGCAGCAGCGAGTCCAATTCGCGCCCGACCTCCAAGGTGCGCGCCAGCTTCATTTCCGTCGGCCCCTTTGACTCGCCTCCCACCAGCATGCCCGGCGAGAACGGCGAGAACGGCGAGAACGGCGTCGAGAGCCCGGCCGTTGGCAGCCCGGCGGTCGAGAGCCCCGGCGACAGCCCCATCGCGAGCCCGCCCACCGGCGCAATCGCTGCCCTCAGGGCGGCCGCTCCCTCCGAGTCCGGCGGCAGCACCGTCACCCAGCGCCGCGGCAGCATGAGTCTCGATCCGAACCGCGACTCCGAGGTGCTGGAGGAGCTCCGGCACACCGTGTCCTCCGAGGCCGACCACCGCCGCGCCAGCGTCGACATCCAGGAGACGGTGCCCGAGAACGCCGTCTTCACTGGCCCCACCAACACGCCCTTCATGGAGATCAAGGAGGACAATGCGATGGGCACCTTCATCGACAATGACGACAACAAGTGGCAGGACGCCAAGAAGGCAAGCGAGCCCGGCCCCAAGGCGGAGGCCACGAACGAAAACGCGCGCAACTTCCTCGAGGAAGCCGCCAAGGGCCTGAAGCGCGTCGAGATTGCCGCCGAGGAGAAGAAGGCGGACTCCAACCACAAGTCGTCCGACGCCTCCGACGCCACCGCCACCACTCCCACGCCCGCCACCACCGCTCCCCCGCCGGCTGCCGAAGAGCCAAAGAAGGAGGACGTTGCTCTTCCCGCCGAAGAACCCACAATGACCCAGCCGGACAAGAAGACCGATGTGGAGGACGCGAGCGCTGAGATGAAGCCCTCGGACCCCAAGGAGGAGAGCGCCGTCTCTGGTGGTGAGGCTCTGCCGCCTCCTACCGAGTCTCTGAAGCCTCTGGGCGTTGAGAAGACCGCGGAGGAGGCGCCTGCGCCTGCGCCTGCCGCCGAAGAGAAGACCGAGGAGAAGGCCGAGGAGAAGGTTGAGCCCCAGCCTGAGGAGAAGGCCAATGTCGCACCCGAGCCTGTTCCTGAGGCCGAGAAGACACCCGCGCCGGCTGAGGAGAGCAAGCCTGCTGGAGGCAAGTCTCCCGTCCCTCCCGGAACTCCTACGTCGCCGATCGCTTCCCCGAAGTCCACGACATCAAAAACTTCGTCCGCAAAGGAGCCCGCGAAGAGGACCAGCAGGACGTCGCTCAAGTCGGCGACTTCCAGCTCCGCCGCGAAGCCGCGCGCTTCGTCCAGGCCGGCAGCTGAGAAGAAGGGTACTCACGCCACGCCCCCTTTTACGAAGCCCAGACCAAAGTCGCCCACGCGCCCCGCCAAGCTCCCCTCGCATCTGACTGCGCCCACTGCTGCTTCGGCTGCGAAGCGCGAGGCTGAAAAGGCCGAGGAGAAGAAGGCTGCCGCTAAGCCCAAGACCACGACCCCCCGCGCCCCGGCTGTCGCGTCCAAGACGACGACTGCTGCCGCGCACAAGAACGCAGCCGAGAAGAAGGCCGGGTCCCGCCCCTCGCTGCCTGCGCAGAGCACCGCCAAGCGTCCCGAGTCGCGCACCTCCAGGCCCAGCGTTGGAGCACGCGCGCCTGATGACAGCTTCCTCGCCCGCATGATGCGCCCGACGGCGGCTTCCGCCAGCAAGACGCACGAGAAGAAGGACGACGTCAAGTCGCCGCCGCGCCGCCAGACGTCGGTCAAGGCGAAGCAAGCGAACGGCAGCGGCGTTGCCGCGAAGGCGAAGACAAAGGTTGTGGAGGGCATTGACAAGGCGAAGGAAAAGGTTCTGGACAAGGATAGTGCGGAGGAGAAGAAGGAGGAGGAGAAGAGCACGGGGCCGTCGCTGGAGCCTGCGCTGCCCATCACGGAGAAGCCAGTGGAGGAGGAAAAGGCGGCCGAGGCGGAGGGCAAGAACACACCGCCTCAGGATGCGGAGACTCCAGAGCAGCAGAGCGGGGAGACAATGACGCAAACGCCCGCGGGCCTTGAGGGCGGTGTTATTCGGTAAGATAGATACACTATTCTTCCACAATCACTAATTGCATATTAAACTTCTTCCACCCGCCACCCGTTCCATTTTCCCTCCATTACTCTTGTGGTTGCATGCAAATTAAGCGTCAAGAACTTCGCCAGGTCGTAGCCCAACAACAACCCTTGCCACACTAGTTGAAGAAGCCCCGCAAATCATCCGCTCGCCGCCGCAACAACAACAACACCTCTTCCCCGACGCAGCAGCCATGGCGACAACGACGCCAACGAGCGGCTCGACCCGCGCTCTCCGCAGCTTCAGCAACGCCAGCAGCATGACAGCCTACTCGTCCACGAGCACCGCCTTCACCGCCTCCACCGCCGCGACGTCCGTCTACGGTGGAAGCACGCCGACTTCGTCCTACACCAGCGGCACTTCTACTCCGTCTTCCGTTTCTGTTTGTGGCGACATCCCTCCCGCCAAGCCTGTCGCCGCCGCCGCCGCCGCCGCCCCGGCGCGCAGGGGCCGCATCTCGAATTTGGTCGCGTTCTTCGAGAAGAATCAGTAAAGTGCTCTTCTCGGACGGGGCCGCTTTTGCAATAGCCCTTCTTCCCCCTTGGCCAAATGAAAAAGGCAGACGCGAGCTCTGGTGCGGTGCGGTTATCGTTTTGTCTGGTACAGATGATATCGTATCCGCTGCTGCTTGGGCTGGTCTCGAGCAGAGAGCTGGCGTTTGCCCTTTTCTTTGTTTTTCCTATGAGGCCATTTTCCCCTTTCCCGCTTCTGTTTCCCTCACCACCACCACCACCCCCACGATACGCCCACTTTCTCTGGTAGAAAGGGGGTGATGGTGTGTATGTGTTATTTGCGATATTCTCTCGAGTTTTCTCTTTTTGTAAACTCACTCTACGGATGGATGGATGATACGTGCGGGAAGAAGAAGTTCCGTCGTCGCGTCTCTGAGAGATGTGGTGGGGGAGCTCTTCATTGGTTTAAACGAACACATGCTGTCGACGTTGGACGATTGGAAGGAAAAGGAGATGCAACGCGCCTAGCCTTTTCTTTGTTTTCCGTTGTTTGTTGTCGTTGTTGTTGTCATGGTTTCTGTTTTGTGGTTTGGGTTTGTCTTTTGCTGTTCGGTTTGCGTTTGTGTTCTGTTGTTTTTGCCTCTTTCCTTTTTTTCACTTCGTGATTGTCATTTTCTTGGTATGGCTTTTTTGGGTTCTCACGTTGAAGTGGTTCGTGTATGTGTATGTATATCTAGGTGTATTGGTTTTAATTGCTCGTTGTTTTACAGCCCCCTTCCTTCTCCTTGCCGTGCTTTGGATAGAGAGAGAGAGAGAGTGACTACTCACTCATGTCGTTCAGTTCTGTGGGAGGTCACGCCGTTGCAGTATGGTTGCATAAAAATGCTTGGAGTTCAGTTCAACAGACGGTTCGCGCCTGTCACCGTTCACGAGTTTGAGGATGAGGAAGCACGGCATATCTCGAGGCATTTGCATCCATTGTATCAAGCTCTCACGTTTTCTATAACGGAAAGCAAGCTAACCGGCCACGGCGCGTAGTCGATTGCGCATGTCTTCCTCCTGATCCTTTTTTTATGGGTCATTCCCTTTTTGTTTCCTTTTTTTTTCTTTCCAAAATCCCGAACCATCGATTCCGCTTTCCAATCCGGCAGAGGCTGGCTGGCTGGCCGGCCGCCCTGCCTTCCAATCAGCGCGCCCGATCAGCCTTTACTTCTGCCTTCTGCTTCTTTCAGACAACAGCATCGTCGCCCTCGTCCTGCAGGAAGAAGAAGGATCCCTGGTCGATGAGGTCGTCGGCGGGCACGGCGGGGATGACGGAGGCGACGATCTTCACGTCCTCGTCCTTGTCCTCGCACTCGCCTCCCTCGGGCTCCTCCTGCTTGACCTTCTTGTTCTTGTTCGCGTTCGCGTTCGCCTTCTTCTTCTTCGCAGCGGAAGCGGAAGCAGAAGCGGAAGCAGAAGCAGAAGCCGGAGCAGCGGTGGGAGCAGGGCCGGTAGGGGTCGTCGACCTCAACTGGTCGCCGTCGCCGTCGCCGTCGTCGTCGTTGTCGTCACTAGACCTGCCACGCTTGCGACCACCGCGACCGTTCTTCTTGGTCGGCGTCTCGATCTCGTCGTCGTTGCCCATCATGGCCGGCTTCGTCTTCCTGCCTCCACGACCACCACCACCGGCACCAGCACCAACGCTACGGCTACCGCTACGGCTACCGCCACGACCGCCGCCGGCAGCAGCGGCAGTCTTGCTCGGCGTACCGGCCTTGCTACCGGCAGGAGTGGTGGTGGCCGAGACGACACCATCGCCGTTGTTGTTGTTGTTGTTCTTGTCAACGTTGAAGTTCTTGCGCAGCTTCTGGATGCGCTGGCGGATGGCGTTGCCGGTGACGCCGGTGCCCATGGCGGCGGCGAGCTGGTTGCAGTCGTCGCGGCTGGGGTGGTAGACGTGTAGCATGGCGAGAAGGAGCTGGGTCTGTTGTTTTTTGTTATTATTTCGGTGTCGTTAGCAGGGGTGTGAGCGTGTGTGTGGTCGAGGTTGGGGAAGGGAAGTGAGGTGAGGTGAGGTGGGCAGGGGGACAGTTACGTTTTGGTCGACGACGTCGGTGGTGGACATGATGGCGGTTGCCGGTCGGCTTGTCTTTTTTGTTTGGTTGGTGGGATGGTGGGGTTGGGGTGTGGGATCGACGTTGTGTCGATGGGGTGGCGGTCGAGTTCGAGCGCGTTGGGTGGAGTGGAACGGAGTGGAATGGAAAGGATGGGGGATGGAGGTTGGAAAGGAAAATTTTGAGCGGAAGGGAACTGGTGAAGGTACCGGGTTTGACGCAGAAAGATCTCGGGCCAGGATTTGGGGAGCATAAAAGTGCGGCCGCGTCTCTTCCAAGCACAACCCTCCACGACACTTCGCCTCCCAACCCCAACCACAACATCCACTGCCCCATAGCGCACACCACTGTACCACCTCCTTCTCCATACCGCATACCACCAACAGCCAGCATGCCGATCAGCTGGACCGCCGAGGTCGACCAACGCGTAAGTCCACCTGCATCTCCTCCAGTCCCTCACCACCCGCTAACCGCGCGGCCCCGCAGCTCTTCCAGACAACCATGGACGTGTGCGGAGTCACCATCAACGGTACTCAGTATGAAGAGATCGCCGAGAAGATGGGCGATGGTAAGACTTTCCCCGCCATGCGCCATGCGAAACCCACTTCACTTTGCCTCGATTGCTCACAACATCACAACGCAGGATTCACCGTGGACGCCATCAAGCACCGTTTCCGCCGCATCAAATCCCAGAGCGGCAAGGCCGCCGGCGGCGGTAACGGCACGCCGCGCAAGGGCGGCACCACGCCGAAGGCCGTGAAGACCAGCGCCCGCAAGGCCGACAACGGCGAGAAGAAACGCGCTTCACCCCGCAAGCGTGCCGCGAAGAGCTACGCCGAGGCCGCGACCGACGACGAGGACGATGGTGACGACCCGGAAGAGCCTGAGTCCCCGACAAAAAAGGTCAAGCACGAGAAGGAGGATGACGATGCCGCTGGCAAGTCCTTCTTCGACCAGGACGAGGAAGTGTGATTCTGCACCTAGGGCCTCTACAGATCGGCGGATTGGTTGCTGTGACTTGGAACTTTGACCATCGAATGAGCACCGGGAAGTAGATAGACACAGTATTGAATGCCAGCACTGCCATCTCACCTCGTGCCACTTCCTTCGTGTAACGCCGTGTGGCAAACGGCCAGGGCCCAGGACTTCCAGGTGAGAAGGCCTGCGCCAACCCGGGACAAAAGTCAACACTCTGATTGCGGGAGATGCACAAAAAACGATGACAATGCCGAATGAATTTTCGATCGGGAGTTTTCTACCGCTAAGAACCCGTGTCAAAGCCTCAATGAACAAGGCCGCCTTCTCCAGACTTCGAACCGAGAATCTTCTGCGCAAGCCAGCCAGCCCCGGGCATCTAGACGTCCTCGCCATCCTCGTCAAAGAACGACTTCGGTTCCTCCTTCTTGACCTTCTTCGTCGGCGAGTCCGGGATTTCTTCGTCGTCGCCCGCCTCCTCACCGTCGTTGTTCGCGGCGCCGCGCTTGCGGGGAGAGGCGCGCGGCGTCTTGTCCGGGTCCTCGGAGTCCTTCTTCTTGCGGCCGCCGCGAGGCTTCGCCGGAGTGGTGGCCGCGGAACTGCTACCGCCTCCGCTGCCGATGACGCTGTTGGCGCCGCCGTACTTCTTCTTGAGGTGCTTGGTGAAGCGCTGGCTGATGGCGCTGACGGTGGCACCTGGCATGGGAACCCCGAATTAGCCTTTTTCTCTCCGGGAGCGTCGATGCGAAAGTGAGAGAGAGAGAGAGAGAGCTGCTTACCGCCGCCGAGCTTTTCGGCAATGGTCTTCCAGCCATCGGTTCCTAGCTTCGCGTCGGTGGTCTCGATGTACGCCATGAGTAGCTGTGCGTCGAGGGTTAGCATGAACACACGGGTCGGTCTGGTGGAAGGTCACTGACGCGCGCATCGTTCTCGGGATCCCAGACGACGGGCATGTTGGGCTTCTTTTTTTTGGTGGAGGTATTCGATGGATGGATGAATGGATGGATGGAAGCGGCTTCGTTGGCGTGTGGTCTGCGAGTGATGTGGAAGGTTGGTGGAGGAAGGAAGGTCGGCGGGAGACGAACGAAAGTTGTGGGGGTTTATATGGGCTTCTGGCACGCGTGTGAGCACGCGTACCTACGGCACCTGGCATGGCTGCGCGCTCCAGGCTACAGCCCGCGTCTGCATACCCAGGGCAGGAGCCCCCGCGAGATGAAACTAACGTGGCGTCACAGCCAGTGATAGAAGAAATGAGCCCGGCCCTCTCCCATCGACGGCGCCACCACCCTTTCTACGTAGGCGGTCGAATCTAATAGTCGGGGGAAGATGCGACTCTTAGAAACGCACAAACGCCCGGCAAATGGTAAGTGAGGGTACGGGTGACTGATACCTTGAAGGTTCACTTTAATGTAGCTTGTTTTACTTTAGAAAGCTACAAAAAATAGAGTCGTTGATTTTGATTTGCGCTCTGCTTGTCAGAGAGAGCTCTACACCGCCATGTTTAGAGGCGTTGTCTGTGACGACAACTCACTGCCGAATCTACGGTCAGGCACCGTGAATCAAGAGGAACCAGCAACGGGACAGCCAAGCGCCGCCATGCGAACCTCCAAGCATGCATGAGCCTCGCCGGCCATGTATCCTAGACCTCCTCCGGCTCAGCCTCGCCCAGGCCGCCATCTCCGTCGAAGAAGCTCTTCTCAACCTCCTTCACGGCACCCGGCAGCACCTCATCCTCACCCCTTCCCTCGCCATCACCGCCCTGGTCAACCTTGGCCTTCTTGACCGGGGCACCGTGCTCCTCCTCCAACTGGTCCTCCTCGTCCTCGTCCTCGTCCGTCTCGGGCTCCTTGTACGAGCGCTTGGCGCCGGCGGTCACGCGCGCGCTCCTGCTGCGCTTGACGCCACCGGTGTTGGCCGTCGGCGAGCCGGGCAGGTCGCTGTCGTCGTCGTCGCTGTCGTCCGACTCGTACTTGCCGGCGCTGCGGCGGACGTTACTGCGGGGGGTGGCGCTCTTCGGACCACGCGGGGTGAGGGGGACGGCTGGCTTGATGGGACTGCCCGTGCCGTCGTCGGTCGAGATGAAACCGGCGGCGCGCTTGCGGGCGGCACCGATGCGGTGGGCGATAGCTTGGGACTTGGGGTCTTGTATAAGGCGTTAGTGAGGAAACTGTCGTCGCGGGTGAAGGGGGGATTTTTTTTTTCTTTCTTTGGCGTACCGAAGCCCATGGCCTTGTTCATCTTACGGAGCATCTCGCCGGACATTTTGACGTCAAAGAGGTTGAGGAATAGACCGAACAACTGGAGTACTGTGTGAGTAGGCGGTATGTTTTGGGTTGATTCGAAGGCTTCGCGCGTACCTTGGCGTCGGCTTCATGGTCCCACTTCATGCCAGGGGCCATGACGGGCGATGAGTGTGCAGGCTTTCTTGTTGTTGGTTGCGTGTTCGGGGTGTGTGTTTGGTGGAGGAATCGAGACGGAGGTGAGGCGGAAGAAATAGAGCAGCGGTTGTTGTGAATCTCAGAGCCTAAGCCTAATTCGGAAATGCGTACAGGGTCTGGAAAGCGCCGCTCCGCTCAACGAGGACTAACAAGACAGTCTCTCCCGATGTTGCGACGGCGAGAACAGGCAGTGAAAACTTCCATCAGGGTACAAGCTACGAGTGTCTGTGAATGAGACGTTCATCACCTTGTCGTTGCAGAGCGTTGAACAGTGTAGTGGATTGAAATTGACACCTTTGGCCTTTCACCTTGACTAGCTTTTCCACGCTCATATAGACAATTACCCGGTGTAAAGATAAGGAGAATGACGCGTCGATGGTGAGAGTAGATAAGGGCTACAGGGGTACGCGACAAGGTGGTGAGAAAAAAGCAAATACGCGGTAATCTATGTCGGCTTTTGAGCCCACTGGTCAGTTGCAGAATCCAAGTTATATGACAGCGACGACACTACTTTCTTTGCAAGACGATTTCAGAGGACAGTCTTTGATTGAATTGGAAGCTAATCATGGAGTAAGCATGGGCTGCTCTGTGCTAGGCACCAAACGCCGCGTCGGAGTTGAGCAATGCCGCGAATATCTAAGGAATTCCATCACTGGACGATCAAGCTTCCTCCTTCTCCGTCTTGAGGACCGATGCGACCTGCTTGATGTCCTTGTCCGACAGCTCACCCTCATCGCCATCCTCACCGCCTGACTTGCTCATCTCGCGCTTCGGGGTGCTGGCAGCCTTGGCACCAGCGCGCTTCTTGGTCGGAGACTCCTCGTTGTCCTGAGAGCTGTCGCCGCTCGCGTTGCCATTCTTGCGCTTGCCCGACTTCGGGGTCTTCGCAGCCGGGGTGACTGAGCCGCTGGCGGTGCCAATGCCGTCGGCCTCGGCCGCCTTCTTGAGCCTGGTGATGCGGTTCGTGATGGCGAGGCCAACGCAGTCTGCGAAGAAGAGTTAGAAACATTGTTGCATCCGGACCAATGCGATGCTGTTCTTACCGGGGCCCATGAAGGCGTTCAGCTCGTCGAGCATGGGGCCTTTGTTGATCTTGATGTCGTAGATCTTGAGGATGCCGAGCAGCAGCTACACGAAGGTCAGCAACTGTCTGGGAAGTTATCTAGATGAGCTGCATACTTTGGCATCCGCCTCGGCGTTCCAGTTCATAGGCATTGTGGTGGTGGTTGTGGATCGCGTTGTTAGAGTTGGGTGAAGCAAAGGTTGCGAGGAAGGATGAAGAATGGGCGGAGGAAGATCTGAGGGCGAATGTCTGAAGTGAAGAGGGTGCAAATTTATGAGTAAGCAAGGTGCATTTTCCCCTTCGCTGAAGTGAGTGATAGAACGAGCAGGGCCTTACGTCACCGGCTCTGGATATGAAGTCAGCCTCCACCAACGCCCCTTCTTGGACGAAGCATCCGTCGATATCTTCTCATCGACATGTCCACCGGATTTAAGCCAATGTTCTTTACGGGCAGTTGAAGCAAATATATAGACGTAGATTCTGGGTTAAAATCCGGACAATTACGTCTGGACGTTGTATTCCACGACCGACGCATATTTTAATCTACGACCAGAACTGGGATTTTCTCCTTCAATCGGACGAAACGTGTTAGAAAAGTATGGATGGAAGGAACAAGCATGGTGAGCAAAAGAGAAACTGGGAACAGCAGGGAAACCATAAATTCATAGAAGAGCGGGAGTTGCAGAGAATTGGAGGACCATAGAGCCATCAGCTGCGATAGAGAGATACAAAAGCGACGGAGATGGGGAGAAAGGGGAGAGGAGACGAAGTGGAGTGGGTGCAGCGGGGAGGGCGGGGCGGAAAGTCTTGGCCGATGACGTTGGCGGGGCGGCAGCCTGGAGCCGCTTCCCCGGACGCGCAATGACATTCATGTGTCAGCTCCGCCGCCAGCTCCGTGCCCTCGAACCACCGTCCTCCTGCTGCCATATCCATGCGAGACCGCTCCTCACGCCTCCGGAACCATGGGTCAAGGGTACTCTTCGGACGCGCCCCCACCAACCTACGGTACGTTCGCATTGGACCCTGATCTTCGGCTTTCCCAAGCTCCCTGTGCTGACCCCCGACCAGAGCAGCTGTCGCTCGAGCTCGTCCGCCGTTTCGCTGACAAGTGCTACACTCCGCTTGAAATCTACTGCTTCAAGGCCGTCTTCAAAGCCCTTGCCGACTCGTCCTCTGGCATCCGCCATTGGAGCGAACCCACGCTATGCCGCTTCCTCGCCCTTCCCGACTCTCTAGCTGCCGGCTCCGTGGTCTTCCACATGGCCAGCTACCTCGGCGCCTTCCCCTTCCCAAGCCAGGCTCCTGCCATCTTGACGAGCGATAATCTGCTCAAGGTCGTCACATTGCTGACACGGAGACACACCCCGGTGCTGGGCAAAAAGGGCGACGCTGTGTGGATCCGAGAGATCTACCGCAGCCTTGCCGTCTACGATAGAGGACTGCAACAAGCTACCAAGGACGCGGAAGATGCTGATGGTGACAACAATCAAGACAGGGAGACCCAGGCTGTCGCTGCCTACGATGGATTCGCTGTAGACGCCCCTGTCGACGACGAAGATGACGAAGATGATGGGGACGCGCTTGCCCTGGCCGCACTTGACTCCATGGATGCCATCGAGGTCTTCAAGCAGGGCGAACAGTCCACTCTGAGCCATTCAATCATACCCACTGACAACTTCCTCCGTTTGATACAGCTTCTCTTATTCGTCGCCCCGCTGGAGGCTCAGGATGACCTCGCTGTGTACGGCCTCCAGCTCACGGACAAGCGATTGAAAGGATTGAGAGAAACGGCAAATAACATACTCTCGTCGTTTGGAATAGAAAAGAGCCCGGGAGTAAATTACAAGACTTTCCATGCCGTCGTCTCGTCTTCTCTTCCCTACATGTTCGACGGGCTCAACCCTCTCTTCGAGCACTTTCTCTTCGCAAAAGACTTTGACCTGTCCAAGCGGAAGAACTCCGCCGCTTCGGCATCGGCAGAAACAGCCCCTGAATCGCCAAAGGATACTCCCCGTAAGAAACAAATACTTGCGCCTGACCCAATCCTCTTGTCGGAAGGTGAAATATTGGACTTCAACTTGGTGAATCAGCTGTCTTTCCTCATCAGAGGCAACAACCTCTTCAGGCGCCTACGGCCACTGTATGCCGGAGGAACCCATGGCTTCAGCATGGGTAGCTTCGAGAAGAGCGTCTTCAACTGGCGCGCGCCCTCGATCCTCCTCGTCTCGGGCACGCTCCTCTCCGACAAGCCCGAGACGCCCAGCGAACGCGTCTTCGCCGACTCGCTCCCGCCCAAGCGCCTGCCCAGCAGCCTCGACCTGCCCTCGCGCAACACGACCAACCAAACCCTCACCTTCGGCGCCTACATCCCGGTGCCGTGGAAGGGCACGCCCAAGGCGGCCTTCGGCGACGCGTCCACGCAGCTGTTCCAGCTCTCGCCCACGCACGACCTCTTCGCCGCGTCGACGCTGAGCACCGACTACGTCTACCTCAACAAGCCGCCGCACCACCCCTCGGGCATCGGCCTCGGCTCGCCCGTGCCCCAGGCCGACACGTCGCGCGCCCACGGCCGCGCCCGCGGCACCGTCCCCCTCGGCGCCGTCTCGCTGCACCTCGACTCGGGCCTCGAGTTCGCCATCTTCACCCACCTCGCCGAGGGCGGCGGCTCGTTCCATCCCTCGCGCAACCCGCATCGTCGCAACAGGAGCTGGCAGGACCGCTTCGCCATCGAGGCCATCGAGGTGTGGGGGTGCGGCGGGGATGACGAGGCGGAGGCGCAGCGCAAGGCGTGGGCGTGGGAGGAGAGGGAGGCGGAGGCGAGGAGGCGGATCAATCTGGGCACGGGCGATATAGATGCGGATAGGGAGCTGTTGAAGTTGGCGGGAATCCTGCAAGAAAGGAGCGGCGGGAGCATGTAATCGGGGCCATCTTTTTTTTTTATCGGCCGGGTGTTCAATTGGTGTTTTCTGGACTTGGGGGGTTTGGGATACGCGGGAACGGGGCGTGGGCTATAGGATACACAAAACGAACCAATCCACTTTACTACGAGTGATCTCCGCTCGCGGCTTTTCTTCTTGAAGTTGAGATTCCCCGTCGCTTGTGCTTCCTCCGCTTCTGCCGGATGCATGCGTGTGCGCCCGGTCTTGGATGTGGTATACAAGAATTGACCCTTTCCCGCCGCCATGGTTCTTTCTCATCTGTGGATAAAAAGAAAACGCCCGATATGCCCGCCCCCTTTTATGCTACAACATGAAACCATGTTTTTACCTGGATAATTTCTTCTCATCGTCGTCCTTTCGATTGATATGCGTTCATCTGAACATTCTCTAACCCTGCCTGTTTTGTTTCCAAGCCGCCAAATGTGTCAGCCGGGGGGCCGTAATTTTTTTCTTTCTTCACTTGGTAATTCCCAACCGCAAATCTCTTCGGTTGGAATTGGACGGGTTTGGACGTTACCTCTGCTTGTGCTTGGGGTTCTTGCTGCAGATGATGTAGACGTATCTCTTGCCCTTGCGCCTGACGCTCTGCAGCAGTAATAAATCATCGGGATCTTCGTCAGCCAATTTTGGTTCGTTTTCAGCCAAATCAAGCAAATCGCTCAGTTCATTCTCCCCGATCCATCCCTCCCTCCCTCCCCCTCAAGACCTGACTCTTCCTCCTTCTTCCTCCCCGCCCCCGGCCCGGCAATTCGCCATCCATCGCATCCCCTCCATCCTTTATTTATACGAACTTCCTCCTCCTCCCCCCGCATTAGAGAGAGCAAAAAAAAAAAAAAAGAACGTACCTTGCACCCATCACACAGCTTCTTCACACTGCTGCGGACCTTCATGCCGCGAACCTGCTGGTGCTGGTGCGGGAGCGATGCGGCGGCGGAGACGGCGGCGGCGGAGACGGAGACGGCGGTGGGGCGCGCGCGCCATAGTTGCGAGAAGGGGGCGGCGCGGGCGACGGTGGCGGCGGCGGCGGTTGTGGTGGCGATGCTGCTCGTGAGCGGGCGCGGTGTTGCGGCGGCGGCGGCGGCGGCGAAGACGGTGCGTCGCAGCGGCGCGAGGAAGAGGGTGCGGGCGAACATTGTGTCTGTTTTCTTGGTTGTGCGCCGCGGCGGTTGGGGAGGAATTGGGCGGTGGGGCGGCGGCGAATGGGCGGGCGAGAGGCAACGGTGGTGGTGGTTGCGAGGTTCGTGAATGTGTTGTGATGATGGATGGGCGTTCGTTCGTGGTTCGGTCGGAGCGGAGGTTACGGATTGGGTTTGGTGCGAGGGTTAGGTAAGTCGTAACGTCAGGTATTTGGGACTCGCTCGCTCGCTCGGCGGGTAGGTGGGTGGTGGTGGTGGCGACGGCGGCGGCGCGGGCCGGATGCGACTACAAACTAACTTTTGGGAGCGGGTGATGGGGGTGATGTTGCCGTGCGCGACAGTCTTGATGTAGAGTTTTCGCGTTTTGAGATAGGATGAATGCTGAGACAGATACTGTGGTAGTTTTGCCGGAACAGATAAAGCTATGGAATCCAGTCTCTGCTGCATGTTTTGCTGGCTTGGAGACTAGAATTGATCGATGCTTCTGCTTTCAGATTGCTACTGACTTGAGTACTTCAGCGGACAAATAGACGTTGTTCCATCATCTAGTTGAATTACACTCTCCAGTTCCAAGGAGAAGTCAAAACTGTTTCAATCCGTACTGGAGAAAGTGTCTACCTAATGCGTATAGCAGCAGCACTGGAGCCCGCTGCGAACAACGTACCAATAAAACAGTCCTCTCTTCACGATCGGTATGCAGAGTAATTCGGATTGGAGTTCTTATGCTCGATAATGACTTGGAAGCATTGTCGTGAATGAATATTGATCAATGTTCTTCTGTATATTGCTAAGTCTTTGAGGCTGAGGCGTTCAAGTGTGCGGCTTGCTCGCGAAAAAAAAAAAAAAAAGACGCGTATCACGGAACTCCAGGCACAAGTTCCGAGATTCCCTAGATGAGTGAGCAGGTGGCATGCAGAGTAGAGCAAGACTGCAAAATGGCGGGAGCGCAAAGCAAACACTGCGAATGCATGTAAGAACATCGGACTCTGCTACACTGACGCCGACGGCAACTCAAACCCCGAAAATAAGCTTCCAGGACCGACCGACCCATCGCCATGTTCATCGTGTAAGCCGCAGAAGCGAAATCGGGAATGAAGCGGGAAGGAAGAGATGGCTGACCAACGTGGCCCCCATCCAACCCATCGGCACCGGCTTCTCCGCCCTGCTTAGCCGACCGCTCCACGACTGCCACCAACCTCTTCACCAGCGCCTGCGGTCCATATGCCTTACACATGTCCCTCACGATGTCCGTCTTCCCGACGGTGGCGCACCAACCCTAGCACTTCGTTGGGGAGTAGCGCTGGGCTACGGGGTTACGCGCAGCGGGAAAATACATCCTATCGCGGCAGCATGAAAAAATTGGCCTGGACGCTTTCGAGCCTGTCGTTGCTGTCGACACGTGTATTGGTGGTTCGCTGGTGGATGAGGGCTTGCGCGACTTTTCCCATGGCGACTACGAGGTGGGACGGCCGGGATTGGGTCAGCCACAACTGGTTTTGCCTACGACTGTTTGAGTGAGCCTGCTGTCCGTTAAGCCCTTCTCCATATATCGTTCCGTAGAATTCTCGGCAAAAAAGGCCCTTGCGTTGTTTGGGGTCGAGGAGATGCAACGGAACGAATATACTCGTTGTTCCAATGTTCCTCAAGGTGGACTTGGCATCATGCCACCGTTGCAATCACTTCGAACCCACTCTGAGCTGTATTTTCTTGCCAGACCGCGACCTTGGGTACTCGTAGCAGCCAACTGGCAGTATGTGCTCGGGAAGCAGGCGTGACGCCCACTTCTGCACAAGGATCCATAATTCGAAAACCGCCATGTTGTCCTGCATGCGGTCTGGACTGGACCAGGGTTTGGAGGTCACTCTGCTTATCATGCGATACTGAGTGCTCCAGCCTGATTGATAGTCTGACCGCTCAGTGAGCGAATCATCATGACACTTTTTTTTGTTGGGATGAAGTAACGGACCCTTGTCAATAACATGGCTTTGACAGCTGGGCAAGTTCAGGGTACTTTCGCCAAAACCTACTTTGTACGGCATATCGCCATTTACCCTGTTTCTGAGCGTACCTGAGACAGCAGAGTCAATGTACTGATTCGACGCGGTCGTTTGATTACACCGTCAGTGACCGGAGCTGCCGATGGGACGGTGGGTAGGTTGGACAAAGTATGTCGTCAGGTACGCCAGGGTGGTACGGCATAGAGATCCGGCAATGCAGCCGCGGCAGAGCCATAGGACGATTCTGCGGCCAGAACCCGTCGGATCACGGCAGCAGCCATGCGAGACGCGAAGAACATGGTCTGCCCTACCAGATGGCCAGGAACGCGCGGAAGTTTCTTGTAGCCAGGAGCTTAGTTGCAGAAAAGTCCACATAAAAGTTGCGGGCAGCCAGTGAGGGAGCGCCAGCGATGCGGATTATTGATAAGGGTGGTGGAGCAATGAGGGTTCGGCATGCCGGGGTGGTGTCCCTGGCGTTCGAGGATTGGTGCGATAGGGCTGAAACGCACGTTTTGGCACGCAGTGGCGTCAGAGGAAACCACCATGGCCGAAAGCAGGGAAAAGGAGAAGAGGGCCGGGCAAGCGGATAGTCTGACTCAACAGAAGTGTTGGGGCGGACACGGCGCCAGAAGCATTGCAGTCGACTCATAGGCCGTGGACAGTTGCCTGAGGTAATGGTACCAACATGTGAACGGCGGCGCCATCGCCGGTGGTGGGGGTGGTGGAGCGTTCCTGAGTGGAGGAGTTTTCTCGAGGTCGTTGGAAAGCATTGGAAGGGCGAGGCCGTTCAAAAATGCGGCTAGGGTTCGCACGCCAGAGCGGTGAGCGGTGACAGTTGTCCGTTGCGTCGTTGGCTGCGCGCTGCCATTTCCACCCAGGCAGCCCAAAGGAGACGCAGACCCTCCAGGCCCGCCAGCTCCAGGCGCAGGCTGAGCGCGGTGTTTCGAGAATCTCACATGCAAAAGCTGCAGAGAAGGAGGTGGAGTTAAAGGTCCGCAGATGACTCGCGGGCTCGACCGGCGCAGCGCCAGCGGCTCCTTTCACCACACACCACACCACCCGGCGCCCATTTCGGTAATTCGACGGCGCAGGCGTGCGGCGGGAGGGCGCGGGTGATGGGCAGCGCAGCGACTGTGGCCAAATTTAGCGTCATCTGAGCGTCGCCGCGCTGATGGGGAAAGCCCTTGCCTCAACATGTCCTGGTGACTGCTGCTTGTACGACGCAGGCAAGGGCGGGTGTGGAGGACGAAGAGAACGATTGGCGGCTGGGCTCAGCACTGTTCCCGCGATAAGCCCAACGCCAACACCCCGCGGTGGGGATAGTCGCTGCGGGCTGGATCTCTCTCACATGCCGCAGGACGCGGATCGCGCAGCCACCCTTGCGCGCGTTCGTCACACACGCGGCGGAGAACGTTCCTCGTACCCGCCAGTGCGTTACCGGTTCCTGATCGCAGCCCATGCCGGCGGGAGAGCCCTAATGCGCGGCGTGGGGCGCTGGCATTCGCGGGTGGGTTCTCGAGGCCAAGGCAGGCCACGCAGCGCGCGGAGCCGAAGCGTTGGCGAGCTGCGAGGGCGGTTGGCCTGGCCGATGACGAGGTGTCGAGGCGTGGGAGCTATCCCTGGCAGCGTCTCAGCTGGTCAGCGCCGGGCGTATGACAGATCTCTTCGCGTAGTGCATCGCTGATTTAGGCGGCGCGCTGCGCTACAAGCTTGCCAGCCCAAGTCTCACGCGCCTCCCACAGCACCGCAGCAGCGTGCTTGAAAGCGACGCGTGACCCGCTAGCTCTCCCGCCTTCGGCCTTTCACCCGCCGCCCGTCGTCACCGCACCTCCTTGCGATTCTATTCGACACAAATACTCGAACACCCTCCCCGCAACCCGCAATCTGCTCTCCGCTCTCCGCTCTCCGCATTCTGTTCCCCACAGCCCCGCGAGTCTGACAGAGCCGCCCTGCGAGAGCCAGTTCCGCCCTCGCCTATGGCTCCGGTGTGCTCATGTCCTTCCTCCACGACGCCCTTTTCTCCCGCCGGTACCACCATGCCCCGAAAGACGACCAGACGGACCCGGCCGCACTGAGGCGTCCCAGCGGCAATGCCGGTCTTCTGTCGCCGTTGGCCAAGCTGGTGAGGGACCCGGCGGGGACAATCGAGGATTTCGTGGGCGCTCTCGGCGGCCAGGAACCTCACAATGCGCCCGAGCTGGAGGATGGAAGCCGGAAGCAGATCCTGTACCTGCGCCTGCAGAACGTACGTCGCACCCTTCGTGGCGCCAGGCCGCGCTAACAAGCAGGTTTGTGACAGGCCGAAAACTACACCGATTGGCACGCCGCAGCCGCCGAACTGGACGATCTGGAGGGAAACAACGATTGGAAGCACGAGCACGAGTCGACCGAATACAACTACGAGTTGGTCGAGGCCCGGCTCAAGCAGCTCGACGATGCACGTATCAGCTGTGACGTCCAGCGCATGCTCTTCCTGATCCGAACCTCCCTCACACGCGGTCTTGGGGGTATGGGTGACTTGCGCCTGTACAAGCATTCCCACGTCGGAACCAAGGCTTTGATCGAGCGCTACATCGAGTCCGCCAAGCAGACCCTCACTGCTCTGTTGGATATCTCGTCAAAACAGGGAGACGGCGGTCTCGATCCGCGATACGTATTGGAGCAACTTTTAGCCACCCGGCAATCGTTCGGACGCAGCGCTCTACTTCTGTCCGGAGGCGGCACATTTGGCATGAACCACATTGGGGTAATCAAATCGCTTTGGGAAACCAATTTGCTTCCTAGAATCATTTCGGGTGCCTCTGCCGGCAGCATTGTTTGCGCAGTGCTCTGCACGCGCACGGACACCGAGATGCCACAGGTGCTAGATGAGTTCTGCTTCGGCGATTTAGACGTATTCGAAAAGCCGGGCGATCGCGGCCTCTTGACAAAGGCCGCCCGGTTTCTGAAGTACGGTGCTGTCTTTGACATTTCGCATCTGATTCAAGTCATGCGGAATATGCTCGGGGATATGACCTTTCAGGAAGCCTACAACCGGACTCGAAGGATTCTCAACATCACTGTCTCAAGCGCGAGTGCTTTTGATTTGCCCAGGCTGCTCAACTACATCACCGCGCCGAATGTCATTATCTGGTCTGCAGTGTGAGTGATTTCCCACTCTCCATGGTATGATTGTTTGAGCATCGTCTGACTGATTTAGTGCTGCTTCCTGTTCGGTACCATTGGTATTCTCCGCCGCTCAGCTCATGGCGAAGGATCCTACCACTGGCCAACAAATCCCTTGGGATCCTTCGCCCCAGCGATGGATTGACGGGTCGGTCGACAACGACCTCCCGATTACGCGTCTCGCAGAGATGTTCAACGTCAACCACTTTATCGTATCCCAGGTCAACCCTCATGTAGTGCCATTCCTGGAAAAGGAGGAAGGTATTCCTTTCCCGGAATCCCAACCCCAAGCCTCGGCTTTCGCAGCTGGTCCAGGATGGCTACACAGTATGGCTAGCCTGGCGAAGGGAGAGGCTCAGCACAGGCTGCACGTTATCGCTGAGCTTGGCTTCTTCCCCAACTACTGCACAAAGGCCAGGTCTATCCTCAGCCAACGCTACTCTGGAGACATTACAATCTTTCCGGCCATTTCCTACTCACAGTTCCCGAGGATCCTGAGCAACCCCACACCAGAGTTCATGAAACAGGCAATGATCTGCGGCGAGAGAGCCACATGGCCCAAAATGAGCAGGATCATAAACCACTGCGCCATTGAGCTTGCTCTTGATGACGCCGTGCGTCAGCTGAGAGCACGCGTGGTCTTCAGCCCTAGCGAAGTCGATCTGCGCAAACACTTGACTCGGCCGTCCTCCGTCCATTCCGAATCAGGTCGCGGCAGAGGCAGGACTTTGCGATGCCGCCAGGATCTGACACGCAGCATCAACGATTTGGATCAAGAATCCCGCAACGGACGTCCAATTAGCCTGAACCTGGATGTGCCCGTCAAGTACCGTACCCGGTCAAAGCCGGATTTGAGGACCTTTGCGGCTCCTCGCGCGAGCGATTCGGCCCTGCTTCAGGTTCCAATGCAGGACATCCTCTCATCTGCCACCGAGGAAGACTTTATTTCGACTGACAGCGAGGACGATAACGCGTCTCTTTCTTCGCTCGATTCTCCTCCAGACGCCGATCAAGACGACTGGCCACCTCATCTGTTCCCTTCGATCTCGCAACCGGCAACACCGAACCCCAGCTCTCGGGGCTTCCGCAGTACCTCCTCTACACAACTCGCCATGACCAGAACGCCCAGCGCTGTCACGCAGCCCAGTTCTCCAGAGCGCATCTACAAGCGTCTGTTCCACGCGCCGCAGAAAATCACACAGTCGACAAAGACGCCGGAGGATCCCCAGTCAGGCTCCAACAAGCCTAATGAGGGCAGGCGAAGAGAGAGCCACTCAGGACTGCAAACCGACATCAGCGGCACAAGAGGAATGCTCCTCCGCCGCAAGAAGAGCTTTGGCTCCTTGCTTCCGAGCCGTCTTCAGAGGAAAAGCAAGAAGACCACCGAAGCGCTTGATTACCCGACCGAAAGCGACCTTTCGTAACTTTGCCCTTCACGTACATGTATTGTTTACATACCCTTGAAGTCATGACATTATTATTATATTCATCAGCAGAGCTTTGCCTCTGCACGAAATGCATCGTTCAGGAGTTCAGTGGCGCAATTTGCGCAGGAAGATGAGGGAGACGAGAGGCACTGGATAGCAGATTCGCAATTGCTTGCTTCTATGCGCCGCATTCGATCACAATTTGTTTTTTTCTTTTTGTTCATTCTGCGGATAAAGTCTGGCATACATCATTGGCTTGTATCATTCAGCATTGTCGACACCATCGAACCTGACGCCTGGTCGTGGGGTTAGGAGAGATAGAAAGGGAATTTTCTTTTTTCCTCATCAGATGTGATCATATTTTCGGATTGGGGATAGATACTACACACGCTCCCACGAGCCCATCACCGACATCTATCTTTTCCTTTGTAATCAAAAACGAGAACAAATACCCCATAACTTATATAACCATCATCATTCGGCTTGACAGTGTCATTATCTCTTGTCGCCTCTCACAATGTCTACAACACCCACCCACACCTACTCGAACAAATGATACAAGAAAGCCCTCGTATAAACACAGTACTAGCTAGCCTTTGGAACTGCGCCACATTTGATGACAACGCACCTTTCTCATTACGTCGTGTAATAAGTATTCGTCTCTTTACGTTCGATTCCGTCGTTTTGTTTTCCCGCACCTCTCTCTCCCTCTCTCTCTCCCCCCTACAACCCCTTCTCCGTCTTCTCGGCCTCCACCTCCTTCACCGCGCTCGACAGGTCCGGATTCACCACTCGCGGAAACTCCTTGCGTTTGTTGCCCAGCACCACTAACATTTCACGTTCCATGTCAGCAGTTGTATTTTTTTTTTTTGTCTTCCCTTATGAAGAAACTTCCAAAGAAGAGAGAAAGACCGCGGAGAAAGAAAGAAAGAAAGAGAGAGAGAGAGACAGAGAGAAGGCGGAAAAACTCACGTCGATCATACAACGCATAGCTCGTCACGAGGGCGACGGGCATGGCCACGATGGCCAGCGTCCACCGGCGCGCGGCGGGCTTGTACGCGGCGGGCAGCGGCTCGACGGGCTTCCACTGGTGCGGCGGGGGCCGCTGCTCCTTGGCCGGCGGCGCGGCGGCGGCGGGCGGCGCTTGTTGGGCTTTGGACGGTTCGTTGGTGGAGCTGATTCGCGCTTGCGGGCGGTGCGGGTGCGGGCTGTAGGGGAGCGGCCGCGGTGGTTTGTTCGCTGGTGGCGATTGTTGGCTTTGGCCTTGGGGCGGTTGTTGTTGTTGTTGCTGTGGGCGGGACATTGGGGGTGTGATTGTGTGGGCGGCTTCTGCTCGCGGCGGGGTGGTGCTGGCGGTGGTTGAGGAGGGCGGAGGTTGCAGGTGTGCGGGAGTAGAGTTCTTCGTCTCGATGCTGTCGCTACTGCTGCCGCTGCCGCTGCTGCCGGAGGGGGTGGGGGCAATTGAATTCGCAACAGAAGTGGAGTTGATGCGCGCGAGCTCTTTCTCTTGTCTGTGTAGCTCTCCTGCTACTTTTGTGTTGGCTTCGTCCGCTTGCGTATCACGCAGCAATCCCAGATGCGATGCTTCCAAGACTCGCCCCGCGTCCTCAGAGCCCACCGTTGTCTTTTCTTCGTTTCCCTCGGCCCCGTTGTCGTCCTTGCCGCTCTGCAATGGCAACAATAATTCCCGCGCCGCAAGCTCGCTCAGTATTTTCGAATCAACCGCAGTCGTGGTATCCGCCCTCGCAGTGGTGCTGTTCTTCACTTCGGTTGCGATTGCCGTCGTTGGCTCCGCGGAGTTGTCCGGAGCGGGTTCGGCGGCTGCCTTGCGTTGTGGAGGTCGAGCCGTCGTCGTGGATGGTGAAGCTTGCGGAGTTGGGTTCGGAGGTGTGATCGACGCCGCCGCAGCAGCAGCTGGTGGGTCCGCCAGTTGCTTTGTCGTGGCCGGTTTTTGATTGGCCTGCGGGCTGCCATTGGTCTTTTGGGTTGTGGTACTTTTCGTCCTCGTCTTCTTCTCGATAGCGGTGTCGGCCTTTGTAGTCGCTTCCCTTTTTGCTCTCGGTTTCTTCGCATCGGCAGGCGCTGGTTTGACGTCTTTCGTTGGAATGGTGTCGACGATTAAATCGATGGCAGGAGCTTCGGCGTCCGCAACGACTTTGCGCGGGCGGCCCCGAGGGCGCTTTTGGAGCGTTTTTGCGTCCGCCATTTTTTTTCTTCTGCTTTTCCTGGTATTTTCCCTAGGTAGCACAGGGTTTTCGAGCCCCGAAGAAGAAAGTTGGAGTGGTCGTGCTGCTAAACTCGGTCTTCATCGCGCTTGTGTAGACAAAGACGCGTCCATGCAACCGACGCGTCTTGCCGGGCGAAATTACTATAGCAAGGATGCATGCTTGCGAGGCCTGGGTACGAGCGTGGCGTGCGGCCAGTGTTCATGTCACATGGCGCATGAAATCATGGGTAGGGATCCATCGCGCTGCTGATTGGTGATGCTGGACGGTGCGGCTTTTGAAGCGTGCAAATGCAGGGCCGTGCAATGAATTTTGAGTTTGGTGCAGCTAATAATGGACTGGGGTCACTTACGGGGATTTGATGTTCACTAGCGCTAAGTGGCGAGGAAAGTCCAACTACCTACTATTACGTGATGAAGTCTTTGTGAGGAAGGTTTAGGTTTATTTTTCTTTTTTTCGTTGTGAAAATGGAGTATATGTGGTTGTATTCACAGGAGAACAGAAAACAGAGCTCAACCCTTTTTCAATTGTTGAATGCTTCGTCTAGTAAATCGATCAAGGAGCGCTTTTCGTACCGGAAAGCATGAGCCTCTGCAAGAGAAACGGAGCTAAGCCGGCCATCGCCCAGTACCAGCCCACCTACCTTTCAGATCAGCCCTCCTCATCGATAGATCCGTCCGCACTGAAACCTCTCTGTAGCAGGTACTCAGACCTGAATTTCTTGTACATTTGCGCCTTCGCCTGCAGACCCGTCACAATCCCAATGAATATCCCCAATTACTACTCGGCGGTGTGGTACGATATCCCGGGCGTGGTGCGTGAGGACCCTGTGCAGTATGGTATGAGCACACAAGTGCCCCAAAAGCCGCCACCTCCCCCAAACAACGCACCCAGGATTATCTCAATCACCCATTCTGCAGCAGTACTCCTTCAGTTGACCCACCTGGGTTGAAGTCTGCCTCTTCCAGCTTCAAACAACAAACAGAAGACGGACATTAAATGTCAGAATTAAGCTGAGGGTGTCCACTCCTTGGAAGTTGAGGTGACGACGCAGTTGGACGTTAGGACTCGCAGTGAAATGAAAGACAAAAGTCATCATGTCCGGGAGATTGATAGCTCTCATTCGGGCAGTCACATCTCGGAATGAGATGACCACATCTCGGGCCGTTGACTGGGAAGCAGCCGAGCTGGGCGGCGGAAATAAGGCTGCAGCAGCAGTCCGCGTGCACTGGTCAGGCCGTTGGCCGGAGCAAGTTCCTGGGTCATCTGCATGCCCGTGTCAGCAACGGACGTGCGGCGCATCGGCAGCCGATCTCCACCGCGGTGGTGGAGCCCGATGTGTTCGAGTGATGGTCCCGGGCCTGGACTCGTGCAACTGTTTCAGAGCGCTGGCAAAAAGGCAGCCATCATGCGGCACCAGAGCGCACAGGGCTGACGGCTGGGCAGTCGAGTGGAGCAGAGCAGCCGGATGCAGCATCGCATCGCAAGCGAGTCTGCAGCATGAGTAGTGTCGAGGCGCGACAAGCAGTTAGTGGCAGTTGTTGCGGCCCGCTCTCGCAGCGCTGAAGGGCCGGGGCGCAGGGCGTTCGCTTGCGACGCGAGCAGCCCATCCCTGCGCCCATCAGCCTCCCATGCTCCACGACCCATCCTCTGTCCAACCGCTGCGCCGCTCGCTGCTCAAGCTTCGCCGGCCCTCAATGCCGCCGCTCGGCCCTGTCACACCGGCGCTATATTACGCATCTACCTGGCGTTCGCCATGCCGCGCCGAACGCCCACAGGGCCGTGGGACGCTCCAGCCCGTCAGATGACGCCGCCTGCCCTGTCACTCTACATAACACAGCACCCTTTACCCGCTCTATATGTGTGTGACCCCGCCTGTGAGCTCTCCTCAGACACCCCGTCTCTCGAGCGGCCAAAACCATGCATCCTGCCGACCTTGTCGTCCGCTTCTTCTCGTCCTCGAACTACGCGCTTTGCATCTCAATCGTACTACTACTCCTATACTTGCGTCATGTAAACCGCGCTCTCGGCGGCACGCCTGACGAGGCTTCGCGTGCTGGCTCCCAACCCTGGACGGAGAAAGAGTTGAAGGAAGCCTACCAGAAAATGAAGCAATCGCCCGTGGACATCCGCCAACACCTTCCTCCCAAGCAGACTCGCCGTTACATTGTGACTGGAGGAGCAGGCAAGTCTTTGTCCACAACCCACGTCTCCCGTAGCCCAAGCTAACACCAGAAGCAGGCCTGGTTGGTGGCTCAATCGTACAACACCTTCTAGCTCGCGGCGAAGATCTTGATGCCATTCGAATCGTTGACGTCAGACGTCCAACCCCTGATGTCGCGGGAGATGTGCGCCGGTCCGCAGAGCTTAGCAAAGTTGGCTTCGCGACTGCAGACATTACTGACTCCGAGTCCACCGATCACGCCTTCTCCGTGCCCTGGCCATCCTCAGTCGACGACAGGCCGCTCACTGTTTTCCACACTGCTGCCACCATCCGCTTCGCCGAACGCGCAAGGGACCTGCTCCCCCTATCAGAGAAGGTCAACGTCGTCGGCACCAAGAACGTCCTCGCCGCCGCAAAAGCTGCGGGCGCCTCTGTCTTCATCGCGACTTCCTCGGGCTCCATCGCCATCCGCCGTGTCAACTTCTGGCTGGCACCCTGGCGGCGCTGGCCACGGGGCTTCTTTCAATCCCTCAGCGACGCTGACTACGACTTGAGCCGGCCACACGAGACGTATTTCGGCAATTACCCAGCATCAAAAGCCACTGCAGAGCGGATTGTACGCGGTGCCGACAACGCAGCGAGCGGAATACGGACGGGTGTCATCAGGCCTGCATCAGGGGTGTATGGAACGACAATGGACAACACGATTGGCAATTACTTACGGCGCGGCGGCAACGCCGACTGGATCCGCCACATCGTCAACCCCTTCGTTTACACCGAAAACGTCTCTCTGGCCCATCTCCTGCTTGAGCAGCGTCTGATCACGCCCGCTCGCGACCCTGCTTCCGGGAAGCGTGTCGACATTGGCGGCAGTGCGTACACCGTCACCGACCCCAACCCGCCCATCCGCTACTCCGACATCGCGCATCTCCTGCACACGCTCTGTGTGACACCCGTCAAGTTCGTAGCCGTACCGCCGGCGCTCATGCTCGTCATTTCCCACGTCGTCGAGTTCTACACACTGCTTCGGCACCGGTACCTCCCAAGAATCTTACCCCCGGTGGCGGGCGATTTGGCTCTGCTGCAACCCGCCCTTTTCGCCATCTGCTGTGTACATCTGTCCTACGACGATAGCGAGGCGAGAAAGAGGCCGGAAGAGGGCGGGCTTGGGTATCGAGCGCCGTGGACTTCTATGGAGGCTATGTGTCGGCAAGTCCTCGTGTGGAACGAAGAGTGGAATGAGAAAGTAGGGGAGAATGGAAAGAAAGGCGAGGACGGCAGTATCATGGGAGAGGTTAAGGCGTTGGTAGATACAGTGGAGAAGCTACCCATGGCACCTGTTCAGGCGTAGTGAGTGAGGGTAATAGTCCACGTTGCTCTTTTACGGCTTACTTATGAAACCATGTGTACTGAACATGACGAATAGATACCAATGAAGTTATTACAATTCCATACAAGTCCAAGCTACTGCCAAGGAGGAACTATCCATCGTTGTTCGGTTCGTTTGAAGTGAACAGTCGCCCCTCACGGTGTACTGATACCGCACCATTCCTCCAAGAAGCAACTCTTATCGGCCACAGCTGAACTAACACTTGACTATCAGCCTACTAGAGATTACATCCATTGTAACTGCATGCTCGGGCAATCTATTACTGTGTTCATCCGTGCTTAACCCGCGTTGCAAACACGTCAAGATCAGATATTCTTCTCCTTTGCACCCACACCCTTCATCGTTCATAACCAACAACCAGCGACCACGAACATGGAGCCCAACAGCGCCCAGCAAACGCCTGCAAGGCAGGTAGACGAGCAGAGAGGGAGCGACACCGGTCCCCCAGAAGAGCACCGCTCGCGCCAGGCTTCGCCGCGCCGCCGAACGGGCGGCCGAGAAGGCCGTCCAGAAGCTAGACAAGAAGCCCGCCGCCACCGACGACGACGACGAGGACGACGACGACGACAACATCAACATGGCACCGCAGGCGTTCCCCGGTGAGATCTACATCCGCGCGCCGTCCGCCGCCATCGGGGACGCGCATGAGCTGGCCGGACATGGAGGCTAACCCGCCGCAAGAAGACGACGCCGCCCGCCCCACCACCACCACCACCACCAATCTCCTTCTTCACCGACGGGCTCGAGGGGGACTCGGCGCAGAAGGGGCAAGGGAGCGCGGCATGCGCCGTCGTCTGGCGCGACCCTGCCGCCGCCGACAACAACAACTGGCGCGTCGACGACGCCGAAGCCCTCCCTTCCCCCACGGCGCCAACAACCACGACGGCCGAAGCCCGCTCCCTGTCTGCGCGCGCGCCCCGGTCCAACTCGCCGTCGCCAGCCACCACGGCGACGTCCTTCCGCACCCCACGCCGCCGCCGCCGCCTCCTCCTCCTCCTCCACCGTCCGCCTGATCATCTCATCCAGATTTCCACATACAGACAGCGCGACGCCGACGGGTCCTCAACGCCCTCCTCGCTCATCAAGCTGTTGCTGCGCTCTCGTGCGACGACGGACGGGGCCGTACCGTACCGTACCGTACCGTACCCTCCCTCCCTCCCTCCCACCCACCCGCATCATCGACAGGCCAGGCGCATTGCTGGCGCGTTTCGCTGGTGGGCCACCACGCGGCGCGCACGCCCCCCCTACTTACTTACTTACTTTCCTCGAGCATGCAGCTGGAAAGCCATGTACTGTACAACTACTGGGGCCGCGCTGCTGCTGCCGCTGCTGCTGCGTTGGGACGAGGGGCGTGCGCGTGCGCGTGCGTCGTCGTCTTCTCCGCTGGGGTGAAGAAGGCGTACGCGGCACGCGCGGCCGCTGCCCGTCGAGGCGGCCGGGCTGGGTGGTGGCGTGGGCGCCGGAGCCGGAGCCGGAGCCGGAGTGGGATGGTGAGGAGGAGGGGGAGGGAGAGGGAGAGGAGGGAGGAGGGAGGAGTGGGCTGAGGAGGAGGCGGGCGCGCGCCGAAGAGGACGAGGAAGTTGGGGCGCTGAGGAAGCAGAGGCCCGGCCGGGTGTGGTGGGAGATGCTTGTGAGTTCGTCCTGGGGGGGTTTTTTTTTTTTAGGGGGGGCTCTGGACTCCGTTGTTATGACTTTGTGTTTAGTTCCTCGGATCGACGAATGGCCGTTTCTTTGGTGGGTGGGCCTTTTGGGGGGATGGGGATGTGGATGGGGAGAGGGATGGGGAGGACGGGGAGGATGAGGAAGACTATGAGGACGAGGATGAGATGAGGACGAGCTGGGCGGGGAGTCATTCTCCGTAGACGGACACCATAATTCTCATTGCACATTCCTGTCCGGACAATAGCTCTGACTTTCTGTGTGATGTATTGCTTGGTTCGATAAACTTGGAGGTGGAGGTGCGGTATAGGGCAGGACCGGATATGTTTTCCGCTTTGGGATGACGCGGATCGTCATGGTGTGGGGGAGATACGGGTTGCGTAGCTGACCCCGCCTCAAGCCCATATCAGTTAAAGATTACGCCTCACGTCAACGAAGGTGGCATCGAAGGTTCAGTTGATCCATATACAGGTGTTTTCGACTACAACCAAAGCGAGACTCTAGGAATTTCTTCAATATGTCGTCGACCAACGAACCTGAGCAGTACCCCGTCCGCCCCACCCCGCACTGCCCGAACAGTGTCTTTCCCGTCTTGGTCTACCGCGGGGTTCTACCAACGCCGGTAGACGAGGAGTCGACGTCAGACTTCCTGCAGCGGAATCACTGGGAGAAAAAGGCAAGTCATGATGAAAAGAGAAAAGCAAAAAACACAGACAGCAAAAACGTCCCGTAAAGCCTCCATACACATCGCTTCCCCACATCTCCCCCCACGTTTTCCTTCAAAACGAATCCCTATTCTGAGCAAGCAACGCCAAATGAAAAGGGCACCTGGGGCGCCATCACGACCAAGCACTTCCACCCCAACACGCACGAATGCTACGGCGTCATCCACGGGCGCTCCGAGCTGGTCTTCGGCCTGGGCGGCGCGGACGCCGTCAAAGCCGATGCCGACGCCGACGACAGCAACGGCGAGGGCGAGGAGGGAGTGCGCGTCACCGTCGCCGCGGGCGACGTCGTCGTCGTGCCCGCCGGCGTCGCGCACGCGTCCGTCCGGAAGGACGACGGGTACAGGTACATTGGCGTCTATCCAGAGGTACGTACGTTACGTTTTCCATCATCATCAGGCGCGGCGGCAGCAGCAGCAGCCACTTCCCCCTCTCATCATCCCCATCATCAAGCTTCTTTTTTCTCGTGGAAAGTTTGCTTTTTCCCCGCCGTGGGAGAATGGGACGGGAGGACGAAATGGTGGTGGGATTCCCGTGACTGATGGTTTTCCGACGATTTATGCAGGGCTCGCCGAAGTGGAGGAACGAGTGGGGGAAGCGGGAGCTGAGCGGCGCGGACGACCCGCTGTTCGACGAGATCAAGGGCGTGCGAGTCCCCCGGTGCGACCCGGTCTTTGGGGCGGAGGGTCCGTTGAGACGGGTTTGGAATGGCATCCTGGCGGAACAGCCTGCAGAGTAGCCGGAAAGAACGCAGGGTACCGGTCCAGTAGGTGTATGGATGCAGAAGTGCTTTCTTCCTTTCAGCGTAGCCCCAGCTTATCAAAACCTCAACGGCGAAGATCGCAGACGAACATGGAGCGTCATGGGTGTCCAAGCAAGAACTCATCTATTTCGACAGTGGATCGAGCGAGAGCCAGATGGGAGGGTTCTCTTCATTATCGATGACATTGACTCTTCAACACATTACCGCCGGGCAGTCGCAGACCTCCCCAACAATCAATGGCTCCCTCAGAGAAACATCATTTACTCAACGAGGAATCCGTCAATTGGTGGGATTCTGGATGAGTCTACGCCGATTGATATGCCAAGCCTGGAAACAGACCAATGTGTCAACCTTGTCGCATCCCTACTCCACCGGCGGTACAAACGTTTCAAATTTGTGAAAACCAGCTCAGTTCATTGGCTTATTGAGGCTCTGGGAGGCAATCCGAGGGCCGTGTCTCTGGCCGTCGACTACATTGGGCGGAAGCTTCCTGGTCGAGACATTGAAAGTTTTACAGCACGGTACGAAGGAAACGATCATGAACTCCGCGAGCATTTTCTCAATCACAGCTCTCCGTTGTCTCAGTCCATTATGGCGACCTATAAGGAGTCCATCCATCGAATAGACTGTGAACAAGATGAGGCAGATCTCATCAACATCCACATGGCGGTCTTGAGCATCATTCAGCACTCCGAGACGGCTTCGACCCATGTTTTACTTTGGTCACTACCGCGGCGCCAACCAAGGCTGTTTTTGCTCCAGGCGTGCCGCGCTTTTTCCAGCTGAGAGATTTTGAAAGAGGAGCTCTGTCTGAGAAGCTCCGCAACGCATCACTGCTGACGGCCGAGGACATCATTCAGAAGCCCTGGATTGACTGTTCGCTGCACCGAATCGGTGTGCGCAAATTCAACCTGGTCAGGGATATATATCCTGATGTTACTTCCCATGAAACCCTGTGAGCGAATCAGGCATATATATGGTTGGGGGATGCCGCGCATTTCTATCAAGGTATCCCGGTGACTCAGGAGTATCGCAGGGGCTGTCTCATTTGATGGAAACGCTTACTTGAGATGCTCTCTGCATTGTCTGAGAGGATTTTATGACCCTTGGCCCCTCCGTAGATATTGCCTCAGCTGACAACTGCTGAGCCAGGTTGCTATCATGTTCACCGTCTTTGCGGTCGGTCGTTGCCTTCTCCAGTCATGGCCTTTCCGTGGTCATTGTGCTAGCTACCCTTCTAGGATCCATCAGACGAATTAGCGTGACATGTTGGGGGGTTGGGCTGGAGATGTAGGTACATATTGGCATTTCTCAAGAGCACTTTGAAAGACATCCATTCCATCGGGAATACCTCAGCCTGGACTATTCATACCGAGACAGGTTTCATTTACCGGACAAAACAAGCACGCTTAGGTTGACTTCCTTCCAAAAGTCAGGGAAGAGACACCACCAACACAACATGCGAACACTTGATGCGTAGAGGTGATGACGAACAATGCTATTTCCGCTGTTCTGTTCCGTCCCGTCCAAAAGTATATACTCGCAAAGAAAAAAAAAGAAAGATTTAATTAACCGTTCCCCGATGCAAATGCATTTTTATCCGGATCCCCAATCCATGTATGTATGTACTGACTTGTACCCAAAACCAACAAAACAAAACCAAACCAAACCAAGCCAAACCCGGACCGAACCAGCCTTTCCCCCCCAAGAAACACCAAACCCATAATAAACAGAAAGAAAAAAAAAAAAAAGAACAACCCAAATCAAAAACACCACCAACCCTCGGGTATCATCGCACAACACAACAACGCCCGCCCTTCCTTCCCCTTCCTCCCCCCTCCCTCAACCAACCTCACCCCACCCCATCTCACTTCAAAAACCCCCTCCCCGCGCCCTCCCAAAAGCCGCAGGGCTCAAACTGCGCCTCGCGAGCAACATCTTCTGCCTGAACGGCGTGACGGCCGCCAACGGCGAGGCGGCGCCGCCGGCGCCCTTGTTGCCATCGTCCGCACTGCGGTCGAACAAGCCCTTGTTGAGCTGCTTCGGCGGGCACGTCTTCTGCGTGATGTTTTCCGGGTGCAGCAGGTAGTACGGCGTAGCCGGTGAGAAGGGCTCGGCGCCGACGGCGGTGGTGACGGTGACGGAGGGTGACGACGAGGCCTTGGTCGGTGTCTTGAAGAGGAGGAGCTGCGTGGCCACAGCCACTGGAGGCGTGTTTTCCTTGTTGCTGTTGTCGACGGCAGGGGTGGAGGGAGGTTTCGGGGTGGTGGTGGTGGTGGAGGTGGTGATGTCGGCGAAGGGGCTGAGGGTGGGCTTGCCCTTGGGGGTGAGGCTCATGAGGGCGAAGGGGGTGCCGAAGGACTTGGCCGGGGTGGTGGCGCGGGCCGGGGTGTTTGCGGCGCTCAGGGCGAAGAGGGTGCGGACGGGGCTGTTGCCCAGGAGGCGCGAGACTTCGACCAGGTAGTCCTCTTCGACGACGCGCTTGTTGAAGCGTTCGCAGTCGAGCACCCAGCCGATGTTGACGGCCTTGACCGCGCCGCCCGCGGCCGCGACCTTCTCGAGAGTCTCGACCGCACCGTCCTTGAACAGGACGTGGCTGATGCTGTCGTCGATGCCGTCCCACTCACTGACCACCTTCGCGCCCATCTCCTCAAGGAGGGGGATGAAAAGGTCGCCGGCGTCTTCGCCGTCCGCAGTGCGGACATCGACAAAGAAGGCGGTGCCGTTTAGGAGACCATCGTCAGGACGAGGAATGTTGGCCTCGAAGTCGGCATCGACATTGTGCTGAATGACCTTTGGAGTCTGAGGCTGTTGAGGCACCTCGATGATCTTGGCCTGGACAGGCTCAGTCGCCCAAGCAACAGACTTCTTGGGAGATCCAAAAGGCTTCTTGAAGGGGGAGCGGAGGGAAGACTTCGCCGGAGTGAGGGAGGGAATGAAAGCAAGGCTCTGCCTCGGCTTCTTGATGGAGCTCTCCAGCTCAATGGCCATAGAAAGGCGCTTGTGGCGAGCACGACGCTCGGTCTTGGCCTTGTCCTTGGCAATTGCAGCGGCATGTTGCTCCTCCATTGTAGGAGTCGAAGGCCTTTCAGGAACCTGCGGAGCAGGGGTTCCCTGCGCTTCTTCCACAATTTCTTCTTGGACGATCGTAGTTTGCTCAACGACGGCGGTCTCCTCGACCTGCTCCTCGCCTGCGCCGACAGTCTCCAGAGCCGCCTCGACAGGCTGAACCTCAGGCTCGCACTCGGGCACCGCCTCCTCGACGTCATGTGCATCTTCGATGAATTGAATCTCAGAGCGAGCAGGGGTAGCCTCGACATACTCCTCTTCGTGATACTCAACAACACTCGGCTCCTCAGCAATAGGCTGTTCCGCCAGAGGAGCGTCATCCTGAACGATTTCAGTGGCCTCCTCGGGCTCGACATCATCGACAGGAGCGGAGTCCTGCATGGGGACATCGGCCTGCTCCTCCACGACAGCAGAGTGTTCAACAGGCTCGGCACGCGGAGACCCTACCGGGGTCTCGCTGTCAGACATGACCAAGTCGGTAGGGGAGACGCACGGCTCCATCTCCTCGACGTCGGGACGCTGCAGTTCCAAGTCCGCGGCGATGTCATCCTGATCGTTCTGGGACTCCGGTTCCTCGGTAGACCTGGCGACCTCGATATCCAGGCTCTGTGATCTAGAGGCATCTTCTTGACCACTCTCGGATTCTGACATGCTCTGGTCAATTTTGTCGATGACGCCCTGAACGAATTGCTCCGTAGGCGTAGCCGGTGGCATGGCAGGCGACGCCCCGTGGAGCAACTTGATAGCGGAATTGACGTCCTTCAGACCGGCGGGGGTCTTCTTGACTGGTGTGGGACTGCCCGCATCGGCGTCCACAAGAGACTTGGCGGGGGTTTTGCCGGGGGTAGCGAAACGCTGAGCAGGAGTCCTCGCGGGCGTGTTCCAGCGGCGAGGCTCAGCTGCTAGCACGGAATTTTGCGCCTGAGTCGCAAAATCCTGAATGCTGGTTCCGAAGGCAGGCTGAGTAGGCGGTTCGATGTGGACCTTGCGTGGAGTGGCAGATAGAAGAGAGGATCCCATCTTGCCTTCATCCTTTGTTGGTGAGGCCGTAGAAGACCGGGGAGGAAGGCCGGGCAGCGCGATCTTGCGAGGGCAAGTCTGCAGAAGAGATGACTTTGCATGAGCCGACTGGGAACTCTGCTTGTTGACCGGCGCAGTAGAAGGAGGAAGCATCAGCCCCTTCTTCGCAGGCGTCTGCAAGAGGGAGTTCTTAAACTCTGGCTTCGCAGCCGTCGGCCTCATAGGTGTCATACCATGGGTAGATGCGCCAAGCGGGCCCCTCTTCGCAGGGCTGTTCAGAATGCTGCCACTGTTTGCTTCGGGCATTGGCTTCGCAGCTGACATAGTAGGATGAAGCTTGAACGGGGTCGCGATGGGTGCCTTGCGAGGCGTCTCAAGAAGCAGAGACTTGTTTAAGCCCAGGGTTCTGGCTTGGAAGCTGACGGTGTGTGGTGTTTGTTCAGGTCTGAAGAACGGAGTGGCCTCCTGAGCGAAGGGCAGAGCCGTCGCATAGTGCGCAGGACCGGGAGTCTTGGGAGGTACGTTCTCTTTTGCCTGAGGGCGAGCCGATTTCAGGATTGACTTCGGCGGTGCGGGCGTCGGCTTTGCCGGAGTCTCTGGCTGCTGCCGAGGCGCGGCGGGCGTCTGGACTGGGGTGGAGACCCGGTGTTGTTCATCGGCGACGGGCTCATCACCGGGCTTCTCGGCGTCGCTCGCTTCCTTCTCGGCAGGCTTCTCCGATTCTTGTCTTGTCGACTTGATCGGAGTTGCGGGAGCTGGCTCCTCTTCCTCCGCCTCGACATGCTCTGCAGGGACTTCAGGAACCTCCTCCAGGGCCTTCTTCTTTGTCGACTTCCTTGCCGACTTCGCAGGCGTAGGCTCCACCGGCGCATCCGAAGCCGGTTCCTGCGGCTCTTCGCTCGCTGCTCTTCTCGACGACTTTCTCGTCGACCTCAGCGGCTCCGGAGCTGGTGCTTCCTCGGCATCTTCCATCTGGACCTCGGGAGCAGCAGGCTCAGATAGCTCGACCTTCGCCTTCCGTCCCGGTTTCTTGGCGGAGACGGTAATCCGCTGGGCCAAAGGCTTGACGGCGGCGGTAGAGCGCGACGCGGATGCCTTGGTTCCGCGGGTTGCGCGTGTGGCCCGGGTTGTCTTCGACTCTCCCATGGCTTCGGATTGTGCAGGCTCTTCAGGATCGGCGGTGACGTGCGATCGCGTTTGTCTCTTGGCAGGGCGATCGGTTTCAGGGTCGATGTCTTTCGCAGGTCGCTTGCGCGTTGTTGTCTGCTTCGGCGCAGCAGCAGGCTTGGTGGCAGTAGCCTTCCTTGTAGCCTTCGCCGGCGGGGAGGATGCGTCGATTGTGTCGATGGGATCGAGATGGGCGGCGTTCTCGCAGGGTGGTGCAGGCGCGTCGGCATCTTTTCCGCGCGTCCGGCGTGCGGAGGGCGCAGCTGACTTTGCGGTTGGCGTCGCAACGCCGGATGCGGCAGCCGTTTTGGCCATGGTCGCTTGGGCGCGCGTGGGCTTCCGGGTAGGAGCTGGTTTTTCGGCGTCGGCCTTTCTGGCGCGGCGAGCGGGCTCCTTTAGAGCGGCTTTCTTGGGAACGGCGGCGGCCTCGTCCTTGGTCTGTGCTCGTTGAGCGCGTGTGGCGACCATAATGGGCGATTGGGGTGGGTGGTTGGTGGTTAGTAGGGTGCGAGGTAGGAATGGCTACGAGAGCGGCATGGACAAAGTCGAGTGGTGTTGCTGGTCGTCTGTTGATGGCGAACAGCGTCCGTGTCGTCATATTTGTGATACAACACCAACGACGCTAGTGTTGGCCAAGCAACCGCCCGAACCCATCGCTTCCGCGACTCTCTCCACGCCTGCAGCCAATCAGAGCCGTCATCCCCACCAACATCCGCATGCGTTCCCTCTTTGTTTGTTGTTGTGCTCCACCGCTGCCGCCCAGTCTGGCCCGTCTCTCCACACTTGGCTCGCTCCAACTTTAAACACTGCTTCTGTTTCCTATCACCTGGGCAGTCGAACGCAACATCAGAACGGATTGTTCCACGTTCAAGACTCACATCTACGTTTTCAACTCACTAGCTCTGTGATACAGATGTAGATGTGCTCAATTCGATGCGGACAAACAATGCCGACAATATATTAGTCCACGTAGCTGTACATCAATTGGCTACGTGGCACGTCCTTCTGTCCGCTGAATCTCGACAAATGCAGTGTAGTGCTCGCAATGTTCAGGCGAGGATACATAGCCACTGACTGGAAAGTCACTGTGCTCCTTACACATTGTCTACTAGTACAATTAGCTACTAACGGGCCATGGCA
This sequence comes from Diplodia intermedia, assembly GCA_021495925.1. Classification (NCBI taxonomy): domain Eukaryota; kingdom Fungi; phylum Ascomycota; class Dothideomycetes; order Botryosphaeriales; family Botryosphaeriaceae; genus Diplodia; species Diplodia intermedia. Next base: position 280,961 of record JAKEKT010000029.1, on the reverse strand, counting down.
AACGGACAAGGTCGTACCCTCATCCCCAAAATCTAACTGCGCCCCCAAATACCCTAGGAAATATTACAAAAAATATCTACCCGCTTCTTTCTTTCAAACAAACCCCCCCGCCAGATCTCATGCCCCAGGCTCCGGGCTACTGTCCGTCGTCCTGCCCGCGTCCACGCCAAACCTCAACTCCGAGTAATTGTCGTTCTCCAGCGCGCGTTCGATGAAACTGCAAACGCCTTCGGACGCGATGACCGTGCTGCTCCTCGGCTCGCTCGCGGGGCCTCCCCCCGCGGTGTCTCCGCCACCGCCGCCGCCGCCGCCGACTCCAACGTCTTCCACGACGCACTCCTTGTGCCCCACGCCATCGCCATCAACCGCCTCTTCCATCGCAGCGACCTTCTGCCCCACCATCTCACCACCCCCACCCCCACCCCCTCCATCGTCGCCATATTCCCCACCACCACTGCTTCTACTACCGGCACCACCATCGTCACCGCTACCCGTCTCCTCCCCAATGTCCTCCTCGCCACCAACACCATCCCGCGCGCTGAAACGACGCCCACCACCACCACCAACACCAACACCACCACCGGACCCTCGCCTGTCATAATCACTCTCCCACCCCTCTTCGCTCCTCGCAAACATTCCCCCACCACCACCGCCATTATGCAACCCCATCTCCACATCCGCCACCGACGCCCCCCACCGGCCCCACAGGCCCCATACCCTCCTCCTCGTCGACATGCGTCCGATCGTCCACGTCGACGCCTTCCGGGTCACGGCGTTGCCACCTGCACCGCCACCACCACCAACTCCTCCTCCTCCTCCTCCTCCTCCACCAAGCACACCACCGGCAGCAACACCCTGTTGGTTTTGCTGTTGCTGTTGCTGCTGCTGTTGTTGTTGCTGCTGTTGCTGCTGTTGTTGATGATGCTGCGTCATGGCCGGGAAGCGGATGGTTGTCGAGAGGCCGGGGGATTCGAAGGCCGTGTCGAGGTTGTTGTTGTTGTTGGTGTTGTTGGGGAAGGCCGAGGGGAAGTGGCGCGAGAGGAAGGGTTTGAGGATGGGGACGCAGGCGCAGATGATGCAGAAGGTGAGCTCGGCTTGACTGTTTTTCCCCCTCTCATCACTTGTTAGAAGAAATAGAAATATAGATAGAGAGAGAGAGATTAAAAAGAAAAAAGACGGTTGAAACGCAAGTAGAAATGAAAAAAAAAAAAAGGTCACGTACGTCCAGATCGCAACCGGTGTCCACGCCCACGTCACGTCGCCGTAGCGCGGTTGGCGGATGAGTTTTTGGATCGGGTAGAGGCGGAGGATGCTCACGATGCAGGATCTGTGTTATTTATCCCAAGTCAGTCAAGATCGGAACGCACCTCAGTAGCGACATTGTGTACGAGCCAAGCAAGGTTGATTCGAGGACGACGAGGAAGGAAATGGAAAGACGGGCAATCGACTTACGCGGATCCCAGGGCGAAAACGGTGAAGACTTGCATCTTCCGTTTGGGGCCGAGGTTGAGCGTCCAGATCAGCGGTATTGGTAGGCTTAGTATGAGGAGGTCATCTGGGCGGGTCAGAACATTGGCCATGTAACAGCTTGGTACGTTTTGGGGGACATTTGACGGCAAAGAAAAAGAGTGCAGCTGTCGAAGGGGGAGAACTTACTAACACAGTGGAAGACAGGGATTGCTATTATGGTTTTGGGGGTAATGCACTGTCGATGTTGTATGTGAAGGTCCCTGGATATATCATCAGAATGAGGTCTGGAAGGCATCCCATGTGGGTTCCATGGAAAGCACGGTAGCGAGTGACTGGAGGTAAAGACTGAATGACGTACCACTGCGCAGCAGGGGGCCTGCAAGCAAAGAAACTCAATATGATGGCTGTAAGGGTATGTGCAATCGTATAAGCCATTACGAACCACCAGCGCTTGTAAAAACGGTACACGTCGAAGACACGGCGATACAGCAACAGCAAAGAAAGCTTGACGAAAAACATTGACGTCGTGTAAAAGACTGCGGCTAGTACGCGGCCAAGGAGGTAATGCGGCGAAAAATCCGAGAGGCTGATGTTCCAAACATGTCGGCCGAGGCCATACTTGAGCATGACCTGCAGACAGGAGGGGAAAGTAATGGTCAGTGATGGACACTCCAGGTAAAGGCAGGAAGATTGAATACCTCGAGGATGGCTACTAGAAGCGCCCAAAACACCACAGCCACAAGCAGTGCATCTGTCGAGGCGTCAGCGGAGATGCGGTCTGCGCCAGGGGCAAGGGAAGCGGCGAGATGAGGAAAAGAGAATAGGAATCAGAAAAAGGGAAAAGACAGAGAAAAGGCGGTCTCACAGTCATCGGCGCCCAGCCCTCTGACGATATGCATGCGGGTATAAAACCTCAAGCCCACGGTCAAAGTCACAAAGACGGCGCACACGACATTGGAAGCGGTGACCTGATAACCGAGCGAGGGCGAGTCGATGAGGTTGCTGAGTTGCCCATCGGGCGCGGTGCCTGCTGGCGTCGTGTTCCAATCGGCGTCGGCGACCTGCGACATGGCCACCGCGTCGACCCGCTCCCACCACCCGCGCGTCCCGGTTCTCCTTTACGAAACGACCAGGTCTGGCTTGATTATTTTGGATTCCGCTGCTGCTGCTGCCACGTAGTGCAGGGCCTGGATGCAGCCAAGGACGAGGCTGGGTGGAAACTCTGCAAAGCATTCGCAAAGAGGTGCGACGCTCCTATTGGTGCATCCAATCGTACCCCTGTCCGGAGCTGTGAGATGGAGCTTGGAGTAGCGGCGGCGCAACGCGCAGACAAAACGACGGCGAAAGCGAGCGGGTGCAGTTGGAAAGGAGCAAGACGGACTCCGGCTTTTTCCCACGAGGAGAGAGAGAGAGTCTTTGCGGGCGCGTGTGTCTGGGATACGAAGTGGCGGCGTTGTCGAAAAATAGGCGGTGAGAATCGATCGCCGTTGGCTAGCGGTTGGCGACTGTTGCCCACAAGTCGTCACCGTCCAATGGACCGCAGGATGGGCCGGATGATCGCTAGTCGACGCATGTGCGGTAAGATGAAGAGCAGATCCTGTGCGGGTCCCGGCTAGGCAGCCAGGCAGTCTTCGATGCCGGGCCTCCTGAGCCTCCAGGACGTAGACGGCGCAGCGGAAGGACCGATCAGGAGATTGGCGGCACCGTCGCGCTTGAAACATCTGCGCGCGCCAATGGAGCGTGGAGCGGGAGATCGGCCGAGCTACCGTCCTGGCCTACAGAGCGGTTGTACTTAAGTCGCGAACTCTATTTCGCGACGGCCCGGGGTTGAGTGTGGAGCCGTGTGGACTTGCTAACAGCAGTTTAGTTGCGGCAGTCTCCAAAGCCGGGGTTTACGCAGGAGACGACCCTCAGACGGCATCCGGACCATGTATTCGAACATGAGACATACGCAGGGGATGATGTAACGACCTTCCCGTTAGCCTGGCTGCCGGTCGAAGGGCGCGCCATCGTGGAGCGGAGGAGCGCCTGGCTTACCTCTGTTGGATCCGGATGCCCGTGGCCTCGAGACGAGAGACGAAAGGCATGGACCATGGTATTGCCTCGTGGTTGCGGCATGGTCGAGCTTGGTATGCCGTGCATGGCTTGATCAAAGAGCGCATGTCATGAGACAGGCGGGGTAAGCATGCGATGATGTAAATCGTTGCCGCGTCATCCCGCCATGCAACGCCCGTCTCTTCGCCACGATTATTGCATCAACCGCTGCGCCAGCGACACATCATCAGCCGTGGCTGTCTTGACTCGCGCATCGCCAGCATGTGATAGTGCAGCCGAAGTAAAATCAGTTAATTCGAAGTAAGAATATATAGTCGCGGAATGCCGCGTGGCTGCTGTACAACGCATCGATAATTAATCCCGGAAGAACAGGGTTAGACCAATCCCGACATAGAAGTGTGCAGCAGATATAAGACAAGCGGAGGTATCGGTAAAATCTCAAGACATTATCCTTCGTGAATCATGACACTCTCGTATCCAATGGCGTGTCCCTTGTTGCTGGCTGTTCGCTCTTCAGTCCGCTCCTTTCCACATGTGAGGCGGGACTCTGGGTGCCGTCTCCGTGCGAAGAGAAGACGTTCAGCAGGCAAGCTACACCGAGTAGCCTTCGCAACACGGTCCGATCAGAAACATTGAGCAAGCATCGTCTCAAACCCAAGTGTATCGTCCTCTCCAATGCATCATCTTACTCCGCGGCCAGAGTGCGACCCTGCACAACCAGGACGCTGGCCTTGGCTTTCGACCTGACAACCGTCTCCGCCACGATGCCCAGGCATTTCTGGGCCTCCGTGTCGATGTCGTCTGTCACGACGTCCTTCACGCTCTCCTTGGTGAACGCTGAGAATTGCGCAATGCTGCGTCCCAGCACGATGAGATCACCGGCATTGCGTGGATTTTGACCAACCTCGGATTGTGCGCGCTCGATGGCCGCCGAGATGGGACTCGTCGTCGTCACCGAATCGAAGAGAACCGAGTCTTGCATCTCGCTAGGGACCGAGCTGCGCAACGCTTGGAAGAACGCACCATCTTTATCGGCACTAGGTGCCACAGATGCCATGGGTTGCTTGCCAGTTGCCGGCGAATCTGTATCTGCCGGTGTGGCCTCAGAAGACTCGAAGTAGTCGCTGGGCGTTTCAAAGTGGACGATTGTTGCAGTGACATCCGGGTGCTCGGCAAGCTGAAGGACGAGACGAATTGCGGCCCGATCGTCAGCCCCGCCGAAGAAGGGGAAGAAGATGTGGTGCGTCCTGTCCGCGCTCGGTGCCAACGGGATGTTCTTTTCTTGGTTGCTGCGAAGGCTGATATGACTGACAGTACGCTGTAGCTTTTTCCGATCCGTTCTGCCGGAACCGCCGAAATTGTTGTTGATGAACACAGCTGCTACGCTGGCAGTGTTACTAAGGACCGAGGTAACGAAGCCGTTGTAGGCGCTTGTGTGAAGTTTGTGACGGACTGCATCATTGGAAATGACAGCAAGCTCAGACATGTTTCCGGTCTCGCTCCAGGGGATGATGACGAGATCCGAGGACATGTCCGAAGCGCGAGAAATCAGCGTGTCCGAGAAAGAGCTTCCGTGTACGACGTCGACTTCCCCAGAGATTGCAAGGTTGTTGAGGTAGCCAAATGTCCTGAAGGTGTTTACAACAGGATCGTGCAGACCAAACTCGTCCACCTCAGATACCTTCATGACTGAAGAGTCACGGTCGGTGAGTTCCAGCAAACGAATGCCATGGGCTTTGACGGGTCTCTTCGCCATCACGGAACTTTCCTGCTCATGCGACTCTGATGGCTTGGAGGGGTGTGACCTGTTCCCGCCATTGCTGGACCTAACACCGAACAATGATACAAAGGGAAGCAAAGCCGACATGTTGTCCAGACGAAGATAGACAAGTAGGCTTTGAGCCTTTGCGCTTTCCAGCTTCTCGAAGGCGACTTCGTCGGTGCTTTCTTCCTGGTGCTTGATGACAGCGCCCGTATCCCAGTCGATTTCGCCCCTCTTCCAAGCCTCAAGCTTGCGTTGGTAATGAGGGGGATACAGCCAGGAGGTAAGGGGGGTCGTGGCAAAAGTCGTGACCAAGGCCATGACGACAAAGATGGTGAAAACACGCTGACTGAGGATCTTGGCTTGCAGTCCAATGTTCTAGAGGCGGTCAGTTAGAGGCAGGCTTTCACTGGTGGTACGTTCAACTTACCAAGACGATGAGTTCAACCAAGCCCTTACAACTCATGAGGGCGCCAATGGTAAAACTTTCTCTCCAGACGAGGCCGCAGAGGCGCGCTGCTCCAGCTGCGCCAATAAATTTGGCACAAAAAGCGACGCAGATGACGCCAATGACGTACGCCCATGTCATTCCAGTATCAAGAAGTCCCAAATTGGTGTTGAGACCGGACAACGCAAAGTAGAGGGGGAGGAAGACAGCGCCTACGATATCCTCGATTTTCTCCGTTACTTTGATGGCAAAGCCTCCTTCGTGAGGGCAGATGAGGCCAACAATGAAAGCTCCGAAAATGGGATGAATACCGATGACGCCGGTGAAGAAGGCGGAAGCGAGCGTGAGGAGCATTGTCAGAGCAATGATCCCCTGGCTGGGTCCATCCTGAAGAGCGCCGGACCTGCGTAGCAGCCACCAGAAAGCAGGCTTGACAGCGAACCAAACAAAGAGCGTGTAGCCGACAGCAACAAGTAAGACCCAGAGGGCGGTCAGGCCGGTACCTGCATTGACGAGTGCGACGCAAAGAGCAAGGAGAATCCAGCCTGAGAATTTTGGGTTAGTTGCATGAAACGGTGTTTGGAACGTGCCAACCGATGTAACCTACCGACGACGTCGTTACCGACACCAGCAGAAAGCACGATGACACCGACCGGAGTGGTGAGCAATTTTAGTTCGGTCAAAATCCTGCACAAGACCGGGAAAGCCTAGAAGCTCGTGTCAGCGCCGCCACATTGAGCCCACGCATGGCGTCTAGCTTACCGTGATAGCCATGGCGACACCGATGAAGAGGAGGTACACGCCAAAATTAATCGGCACGGTGCCCCCTTCGCCTCTGAACTCATGGTACAGCCCGTAGGAGATGGCGGCACCGAGGCCAAAGGGAAGTGCCATTCCGGCCAACCCCACGCTCAACGCAACCTTCCAATTGCTGAGGAGGAAGCGCAGATCAACCTCGAGACCGACCAGGAACAAGAACAACACAAGACCCAAGTTGGCGACCAGTGTAAGGTTCGGCATTGAAGCGGTAGGGAATATGGTTTCGGTGAAGTGCGGGATCTGGCCCATGACCGACGGGCCCAGCAAGATGCCGCCGATAACTTCGGCGATGACGCGCGGCTGGCGCAGCTTCTGGAGAGGATAGTGAAGGGCACGGCAGAAGATAATGATGATACCGGCCTGCACAGAGGGTCAGCCTTGCGGGGCGCAAAAAGAGGGCGCGGGGCAGTACCTGGATAATGAACATAATGATGGGTTCCTTGGGGTTGTAGTGTGTCGGGTTGTTGCCCTCAAGGATACCGGCCTGCTCGGGAGCCCTGTTGGAGCTCGAGGCCGAGGGCGTGGCCGAGCTGCTGGTGACGGACGACATGGTGTCGCGAGTGCTCAGATCCCGCCGGGATCCCGGGGATAAGATGGGAGGTGTGGAGGTGTCGGGCCCAAGATTGGAGCTGGTTGTGGAGAAGAGCAGCGCGGGGAGTGTATATGTAGCTCGCGGAACCAGACGGCGCAGGCGGATTGAACAATTCAGGCGCACCAGCCGAGAAGCTTGCCCCAAGCTTTAGGTGGTGAGCGTGATCTGACGGGCTGACGCGGTGACTGATGGCAAGCCAAGGCCAGAAGCTGGGCTTGGGGGTCTGGGCGAGTCGTCCCCGGGGCGCCATCTTGGCTTGCGATCGGGATTGGCTGACTCGACACAAAGGGCCAAGCCACCCGGGTTGGGCGTAGCCCATCTGACATGGGCGCAAGCGAGCGAGGTGAACGAAGAATGGAATAAAGGGCCCGGCACGATGCTGTTTGCGTTGATTGATACGGCGTGTGGGGTCGCAGGACGTGGAGAGAGCGGGCTAGCCAAGGAGCTCCCTTGCACGAGCTTGCCCTGTCCCAGCGGGCAGGACAAGCACCCAGGCACCCAGGCACCCAGGCACCCACGTTTCTCGCCTGCCCGCACTGTGGCACCCCCAACTTTCACGAGCTGGCGCCCAAACTGCGACTCACACCGCCTGCTGAGCCCAGGCCCCGGCCCGCGCTGCTGCTGGCTCGTTCGTACCCACACAATTGCATTGTCGAATTAATCTCCTAGCGCCGTTGACTGATAATAGACCTTATCGCTCTAATTTCGTGCAGATCTCTAGCGCGCCCCGCTAGCGTCCTCGGGCTGTTGTTTCTGCGCTTGCAGGAGACGCCTCCTTTTACCAACGTCTGCCACAGGACCACGCTCGTTGCTACAATCAACACCACTTTCAGGCTAGCCATGGCCCACAACGCCCGCGTCGCCGCCTCCGCGCCCACGACGCCTCCAGCTGCCCGCGCAGCCTCACCGCCCACGCCTCCGCCGTCGTCCCTGTTGATCACGCCCCCCGGCCTGAGCTGGCATCAGGCGGAGCAGCTCGACTGCTGAGACGCCGGGCTGGGCGGCGCATCGCCGCCATCCCACCCCTGCGGCGTCGCGCCAAGCTCGAACGCCATCTCTCCGCCCTCCGCGAACACGTCCTGCCATGTGACCCACGCCCTGTCCCACGCCTCGCCGTTGACCGTCAGCCTCTGCACGTAGTACGCCCCCTCGGCGCGCTGCGTCGCCGCGTCCACGTTGGACGTGATGTTGAGGAACTTGCCGCCGCCCAGCGAGATCGTCAGCTGCTCGAACCACGGGCTGCCCACCAGGAAGGTGGTCTGCCCGGTCACGGGGTAGAGGCCGATCATGTTCCAGAGCAAGGCGCTTTGCATCGCACCTCCGTCGCTGTTGCCCGGAATGCCGTCCCGCCCCGCGCTGTAGTTGTTGTATCCGGTCGTGCGGATCTGCCGGACCGTCAGATCCTGTCGGCCCGCGTAGTTGTACAAGTAGGGCGTCGTGAAACTCGGCTCGTTCCCCGGCTGGTAGAGGCCCTGCGAGAAGAATGTGTCCAGGCGCTTGACAAACGTGCCCGAGCCCCCGGCCCGCTTGATCAGGTTTTCCATGTCGTGAATCGCATTGAAGCTGTACGTGTACGGGCTGTCCTCATAGTAAGGATCCGGCCAGTAGCAACCGGCACACGAGAGAGGATCTTGCTGTACAAAAGTACCATCGGCATTCCGCGGGACAACAAAGCCGCTGAAGCCCAGCGCTGTAGCGTTTGGGTTCCAGTGGTTTCGCCAATTGCGCGATCTGCTGAGATACTTGGTGGCGTCGTCATCCCGGCCTAATCCACAAGCCACTTGGTATAAGCCAAAGTCATTGGCTGAATACTCCACCGCTCTGGAGACAGCTCGTGAGTATGTGGGCGTGATCCACCCATAATGGAGCCAGTCTGGTAGCGCTCCCCTCCCCTCCTTGGTGGACGACACATCTGGAGCTGTGGAAGGATCGTAGCTATTGGCTGGCACCGTCTCCGCATCGGTGAGCATTGCGCCTGCGGTGCCATCAGTATTGTCTTGTGGGAAAGCTCCGGCTTGGCTTACTGTAGCCTTCCTGCCAGTTTATGGCCCCTTTTACCCCCTTCACATAGGCATCAGCAAGAACGTTATCGGCATTGGTTCCGCCCTGGACACGGCCGTTCCAGTTAGACGATCGCGCATCAGGCATAAACCCCTCGTTCCTCCAGATGTCGATGAACGAGCGGATCTGTTCTTCGTATGCCTCAGGCTGAAGAATATGCATTAACGGCGTAGTACAGCGAAACAGATCCCAAAGCGTAAACCCTACGAGCGTCGTTAGCTTTTGCATGAGTGTCGCTATCGACCCGGCTCACAATCGTCATAGTACGGCTCATCGGATTCCCACAAGGGGTTCTCTCCGGTGCGATTGGACGGGATCAGGTGCATTCCGTACAAGCTGGAGTACAGCTGTGTCAGGTACTCCGTATTCGTCTCCGTTGTGGTTACCTTCGAGAAGACGCGGGTGTTCCATGTATCCCGAGAAGCAGAGACCAGAGACTCCAAGGTGACATCGGACGGCAACTCATCGTCCAGAAACCGACAGGCTTTCTCCGACGAAATGAATGAGACGCCCACTCTCGACGAGACAGCCGTCTCATCAAACGTGAACACGCCACCCAAACGCTTGGAGCCCGACACCCGCGACTGCTCACCGTACTGGTCAAGCGTGGTCCCGTTTCCCGAGAAAGTCTTGCTACTCGCCGCCGTGGCGTTGAACCTGCCACAGAAATAGATGGTCCAGTCGGGTGCTGTGGGGGGGAGGAGGGGGAAAAAAGGTCGACTTTAGCCGGCGATCCCGAAACCAACTCCAAGCCGCAATATAAAACACTCACCAAGATTCCAACCGTTGTTGTACGTCCCGCTACCCTCGTAATGCCCGTCGTCGAAAATCTCGAACGCCCCGCCAACATACCCCTGGCCCCAACCCAACCCCCTAAACGACGGCAACACGTGCGACACATCCACCACCACCGCCGCCGTTGCTCCCCCGCGATCCTCGGCGGCGGGGAACGCGTACCGGTACATGCCCGCATGCTCCGTCCCCGCCAGCTCGACCGTCACGCCGTTCGCCAGCCGCGCGCGGTAGTAGCCGACGCTCGCCTCATCGTCCGCCGCGCCCCGCGCCACGCTGAGGTCGGCGAGGGGGTTGGCCACCACCGGCGAGCCTCCGCCTCCGCCTCCGCCTCCGCCGCCGCCGCCGCTGTCGACGACGACGACGGGCAGCTGCGAGACGACGCCGTACTTGGGCGCGCCGCCGGTGCCGCTCTCGTGCAGCATGCTGAAGCCCGTCACGTTGCCCGCGGGCAGGTAGCCCGAGTAGGCGTCCGTGGTGCCGGACGAGACGTCGATGCCGAGCTTGACTACTGAGAAGGGGGCTGGGGTGCGTGGTGTTGTAAGCGAGGATCGAGGGTATATCAGAAAGAAGGGGAAGAAAAGGACTCGGGGACGGCTTACCGGGTACGACGCCTGGGAAGACGTTGCCACCATTTTCGGTCCCGTGGCTGGAAGGTGGTGATGGGGGTCAGCGCGGTTTGTTGGCTTGGAGACGTTACTGTCCTCTGACGAGAGCAAGCAGTCGTCGCCGCGAGCTTGGGAGCGTGGGAGCATGGGCGACTCACAAGGGATCGACGTATTGCGTGTAGTCCGTGGTGTACTGCGCCAACGCCGCACCGCCTATCTCGTGGACCGCCAGCACCAGCGCTAAAGATGACACAATACTGGCCATGACGATGCTAGGGGGGTCGAAGGGGTATCACAAAGAGAAGGACTAGAAAGTGGGAAGTTGTTTGAGGAACGATAGGCCTGCGATTACCGGAAGCGGAACCACAAAGCAAAGACTGACCAAGAAATTGCGTTCTCAGTGAGGTGCTGCCCAGTCCATGGCACCAGAGGAGCAGCGATGAAAAATAGCCGGGCCAGGGTCCAGGAGATGCGCAGGTCCTAGAGTGTTTTTGAGTTATCCACGGAACGGTCGGTCCATGTATTTCTCTTATAGATCGGCGTCGCCCACCTACACTCTCTTGCTCATCACAAGTGGGGCGCACGCGAGCAAGCGGGCAACTTTCATAACGGAGAGGCGAATTCGAGCACGGTGTTGGAGGAGATGGCACGATAGGGTGGATCGCAGGTCAGCCGGGTGGGTGTGGGAGGGTCGTCGGTCAAAAGCGCGTGAGCGTATCAGGGGCGTGAGGGCGGAAGCGTGCTTCCACTTACAGCCTCTCTCTGGGCGACGCGGGAAGCGCATGGGTAGCACGCGGGGCTCCGTCAATATCGTGCCGCATCGGTCCCGTGATACAGGATGGGCTAGCGGAATGGGCCCGGTGCTGCATGGCGGACGAAGTTGCTGCATGCCAGCTTGGGTATCGGCTGTGAGGCTTGAAAGCTACTTGCACGGAAAGCAGGAGCTTATATTTCCTTTCTGGATGGCCGCCCGAGTCGTGGCGAATGGGGATGAGGGCGGTCGCTGAGCTGAAGGGTATTTGGGTTTATCGCACACGCAACGGGAAGAGCATGCACGGCGATGGAGCATTGATGGTTGTGGGCGACGATCCCTTCCCTGCAAGACTACACGCCTTTGGCACGCCTCGCGACCGACGCGTCTGATTGGCTTGTTCCTGGCTGCCACGGTTCGGTGCTTTTATCTATTGCTGCAGCCGCTCGTGTCCCCCTATCTCCTGCACATGTGCGACCTTCTTCCTTCCCGTTGTCGCTGTTTACCTCACGACAAATGAAGCCCTTATTTCCCTCACACATGTTTTATCCGTCATCCTGCTGCCATCTGCCAATGCGTTGGACCTCTATGGCTTGACAACCATTACGCCACAAACCAGCAGCGCCTGATGCCTTGGCCTCACCGCTTTCATATCCTGCCGCTGCGACCTGCCGTTTACGGCTAGCTGGATGGTACCTACTTGTGAGGAGGAGCGCCGCAACATTAATTTGTACCTACCCGTACAACGATGCAATTATCCGGTGTTCTCGACAAACATTCTGCCCTGTCCTCGAGAAAAAGTGCAGCAGCAGCAGCATCATGACCAAACACGGGCCTTTGTCGTCTCAGACGCACGCGTGTGGAGTCGGACACAGCACATGATTGACCGGGTTACCGGCAGTCTCATGCTCGCAGCGCGTGCTCGGCTTTCCCTTACCGAGACATGGTGGCGCTGCAGTGTCGTGCGACTTCGACTCGTTTCTTCCCACTACGTGTACCTGTACAGACGGACCTCCGCCCGGACAGAGAAAGGTGGGAAAAGCCCCCGACCAGATGACACCGGGCCCCAGCACGACATCGCAGCGAGTGACGGAAGACTTGAGCCATCTGAGCTCACCCAACGTGGGTAGTGGAATCCATTGTCTGGACACAGATGCAGGTTTTCAAGTCTTGCATTTACGTCCCGACGCTGGATTCAACTCCCTACCAACTGTCGAGGCTGGAATCGTTCGCTGTCGGACTCGGGCGCGTGCAGCTGTGTGCTCCGTCTTCTCCGTGCTACCTTGGCCGTCGATATTGCACGGCTCTGACCTCGTCGTTTACTCTTGTTCCAGTGGACGCGAGTTTCTCAAGGGCGGGAATATCTGATTCCTTCCATCGCAGTCTAGCAAATCTCTTTTTCGCAGAGGCCGAGACAAGACTTTACTCTGATAGCAGTGCCAAAGCGTGGATGGACACGATATGACCTCTGTCATCACTCTCCGCTGGACTTCGGCGGGTAGCTTTGACGTGGAAAGGACTCGAGAAACCAACCCCTACAGAAGGATGCGCCATCTCCACTCCTAACGACATCACATCTGCAAGTCATCCGTATAAAGTCAACGCTCAGCTGTTTCAGAAAATCCGGGGTGAGGGTCAGCCATTAATTTCGCTTCTTTTGGTCGCCGGCATCTGCTGATCACTTTTTTTTTTTTTTGGACCAAGCTCACATGACAAGCACGCAGGAACAGCTTCACAAACAGGCTAAATTAGATGATCCTTCCCGACGAGCCTTAAGAGTTAAGCTTGAATGGGGTTCCCGCATGCCGAATTCCGGTTGTCGCACGGCAGGGGGGGGCTCGAAGTGTTTGGTTCCGCAAAAGCTTCATGACTACGTACTCACAACCTACGCATGTTGAAAAAACCCACTGCATCCCACACAACACTCATTTGCGTGCACAAAGGCCGTAACCCATCACCAGCTCCCTCGCAACAACATCCCCCCAAGTCCAAACCCCAAAAAGAAAAGAAACGAAACCAACAAACCCCCAAGCCCCCTACAACCGCCTCCCCATCCCCACCGGACTGCCCCCATAACTACTCCCCGCCTCGCTGCCCCGCCGCCGATTATAACTCGCGTCGCTCTTCCGCCGCAGCTCCTGGCCCCACCCGTCCAGGTCGACGACGACGGGCGCGCGCCCGCCGCGCGCGACGACCCACACGGCGTCGGCGTCGCCGTCGTTGACCTCCTGGTGCTGCGCGAAGGCCGGGACGAGCGCGAAGTCGCCCGGGCCCAGCGCGTGGCGCGTGCGCCCGTTGTCGCTGACGATGCTGGCGTGGCCCGAGACGGCGTAGATGATTGTGTCTGTTTGTGTGAGTCGCGTTGTTTGTGGGTTGTAGGGGGGGTTATGACGGACCTTCGGCGCCGTGGTGGTGGACGGCGGAGGAGCTGTGGGGCTTGGCTATCATGACTGCGGTGCGTGTGCGGGGTTAGCGGAGGTGCGGCGGCGGTGGTGGTGGTGGGAACGTACTTGTGCCGCATATCTGGTCGGACATGTCTGCGATGCCGTTCATCCGGATCATGCCTTCGGTCTGCGCGCCGCTGGTCTTGAGGCTGTCGCCCTTGACGACCTTGACTGCGCCGCCGAGTACCATGGTGGCGGTAGGAAGGATTAAGGTTGTGTATGGGGGGAAGATGTGGTGAAGGAAGGATGTGGTTGTCCAAAGTATTTATGAAGAAGATATACGGATCCCGATGTTGGAAGAAGGTAAACAAGCAAGAGAGCACGCGAGCAAACCGACAACTTTCCAACAACAAAAAACAAAGCGAAGGAAACGCGCTCTTAAGAAGAGGGAGGGCCGACCTTTCTCCTCATTCACTCACTAAGCCAGGGCGCCGCGGTCAGCCAGACGCAAGGCCCGCAAAGCAAGCGGAGTCACCGGGCAGCCATGCCATGCCCTTCCCACCACCATCACCGATTTCCTCTTGCGCGAATGCCCGCGCCCGCGCGCCATGCATCCCCCCCGCCGCACCACGCACTTCGTTTCCCCACACGAGAACAGTGTGCGTCATTCCCGCCGGGCCGGACCCCTGCCAGCCATCGGAGCAAAACGGGAGCCAACGACGACCGACATGCTTCCTGCAAGCAATCGGACAACGAGAAACGGCGCCATTGGCCGGCGAGAGCCGGCCCGCAACTCTGGGATCTTGTTCGGATTGGGCAGCTTGATGAGCGGGCTGCTTAGCTGCGAGCTTGTTTTCTGTGGGGAAGGGACAGAGAGAGAGGGAGAGAGGGCTTTGTTGCTCACGCACCACCCCCGCACTTCTTCGCTTTTTTGATCTGGTGTGCACATGTCAAACAGAAGATTGCTGGACTTTTGCAATGCCCGGTCCGCTTCGCCGGAGAGCTGCTCCCGCGGCTTCCGGTCCTATTATTCCCGATTTTTTTCTTCCCCTTTTGAATGAGGCTTTCCGATGGCGGTATCAGGAGATGGCCCGCCTTGCATGTCAAGCGGGTGGTGTAGTGACTCGAAGGCGCTCGGAGGCGTTGTCCACGCACCTAACGAAACATGGCAAAGAGGAAGAAGGGAAGCAGATGGAACTATTTTCACGTTTGGGCACCGATTTGGGAGTGAAGCTCCGCACCCGCCGCCAACCGAGTTCAGACGTCGTTCTGCCCGGGAAACTAAACTCCACACATCCCCTCGACACTGGCAACTCAGACGCCGTCCACGACCCCAACGCCATTCCCGCCCAAGGACCCACGACCCCTCTCAGATCGTCGCTCCGATCGTCTTCTCGTGCTCGATTTGCGCCGGGTCGACGATGACGATGCCCTTGCCCGCCATCTTCCCGCCGCGCACCAGCTCCAGCAGCTGCGGGATCTCGTCCAAGCCGTGCACCGCGTTCGTCCTGACCGAGATGCCGTTCGCCGCCACCGCCTCCATCATCTCGCGCGCCTCCCCCGGCGAGCAGACGAGCGAGCCGTGGATCCTGATGTCGCGGAAGACGAGCTCGTGGAAGGGGACCGCGACCTCGTCGGGCTACCAACGACACGAGTAACGACGGTGAGCTCATGACTTTCACACGTTCTTCACTCCCCCTCCATCCCCCCCGGCATCCCGGTAAAGTGAACCAACTCACCTGCGCAATCTGCACCATCAACCCATGCACCTTCGTCACCGCGCACGCCAGCGCCGCCGCCTCATTTGCATCCGCAATCGTCACCGCCGCGTCGGCCCCCGCGCCGCCCGTGACCCGCCGCACCTCGTCGACGACGCTGTCCTTCCCGGCCCGCGCATCCACCACGATATCGGCGCCGGCCTCGCGCGCCAGCGCCAGCCCCTCGTCGCGCGCATCGACCGCGACGACGCGCAACCCGCGCGCCTTGGCGAACTGCACGCCGAGATGGCCCAGGCCACCACCAGCGCCGACGAGGCAAATGCACTGGCCGGCGACGAGGCCCGTGGCGGCAACGGCGACGCCGCGGTAGATGGTGCAACCCGCGCAGGCGAGCGGGGCGGCGGTCGCGAAGGAGACGGAATGGGGCAGGCGCACGGCGGTGCGGGCGTCGACGCGGGCGTACTCGGCGAAGGCGCCGTGCGTGTGCACGCCGATGGCGCCCGCGCTGCGGGGGCAGTACTGCGGCCGCCCCGCGAGGCAGTCGGCGCAGGCCGAGCACGGGTGCAGGTAGAGCCCGCACATGACGCGGTCGCCGGGCCGGAAGCCGGACGCGCTGGCGGCGCTGGTCCCGCAGAGGGCGACGGTCCCGGCGCCTTCGTGCGAGGCGGTGCAGGGGAGCGGCGGCGTGAAGGTGCCGCGCGCGACCATCGAGTCCGTGTGGCAGAGCGAGGCGACGGCGATCTTGACGAGCAGGTCGTGCGGGCCGAGGGAGTGCTTGGGGACGGGGATGCGGTGGATCTTGTAGGGCTTGTTGAACTGGAGGGTGGTCAGGATTGGGGGAGCTGGTGGCTTGGGGCATGGAGATGTATGTATGTACCTCGACCACCTGGCATGCGAGCATGCTGTCGGG
The DNA here is from genome assembly GCA_021495925.1 of Diplodia intermedia. Taxonomy (NCBI): domain Eukaryota; kingdom Fungi; phylum Ascomycota; class Dothideomycetes; order Botryosphaeriales; family Botryosphaeriaceae; genus Diplodia; species Diplodia intermedia. Next base: position 264,591 of record JAKEKT010000029.1, on the reverse strand, counting down.
GATTGCGTCGGCAGACATTGTGACTTGAGGTTTGGGTCAATTGATTAGACTGTGGCGGTTGGAATTGAATTGGATAATGCTGCTGCGCGGAGCTCTAGCTGGTCTCAATCAGCTCAGGTTTTATCTCTCAGCAAGGGGACGGGTCGGTTCATCTGGGTTGCACAAAGTGAGGAGATGCTGTGATATCCCGCAGCAGACGGCTCTTGAAGCGTGCACGCATGCATGAGCTGAAGAGGGACCCACCTCGCGACGGTTCCGTAAAAAGCAATAGACAAATGCGGTGTGGGAAGACGTCTTGTCGAGATGCCTGAGCAGTGTTGCGATTGTTGTAGAGTTGTACCTACTGCTTCGTATTCCTCATCTGCGAATGTCTACGTCATGACGACAGCATGTCGTCGGCAGGCGGCCGTTGAGCCACAGACGAGCCGTGACGGGCGGCACTGGTGGGGGCCGAATTCTGCGGAAATAGGAAAGGTTTTCTGTGCGAGTCCAAAGCAGAACATGTTGGAAGGAGATCCGAGATTGACAAGTATGCTGCAAGTCAGTACTGATAGGAAATGTATGATGCCTACATGACACTCGGAGTTCCGGGCTGTCAGCTCAGCTTCGGGATGGTCAGCCATGCTCTGTGAACAAACAACCTCCATTGGTAGAGATGGATGTTTTCATGTATTCTTCCATGGTATTGCCTGGCTGGTTGTATTGAGCCCAATAAGCTTGTCTTTCGCCAGTGTGCGGGGGAAAAATAAGAAGAAAAGCTGTTGATTGCAGCTGCGGCGTAGAGTCAGGCGGCAAGCAGACGGGTTAAGTACCTATTGGCCGAGTCGCACAGTGGTCCGCGAGGATACAACCTACATCCCTTATTGCCTCGGGGAAAGGGCCGCCATATCTCGATTGTTATGGTTGTTCCCACGACGTCGACTTGCGCAGCTATGGCCCCCGAACGAACCGTGATACAGACTCCAGGAATGCCGTGTTGATGCGTGTTGACAGCTGACGGGCGCCGAGTGCCGGGGAAGGAGCGCACATAATGCCGTGGAGCTGATTCGGCAGCGGGCGTGCACGTGCCCTCGGTGACGCAAGGCGCCGGTGGACCTCGGCATGTGCGACCCCGGACGGCGCGACGGCTGACCTCGCCGCCAGCAGTGCCCTCCGCTGTGGTTGGCTGCGTCTGCGACAGCCGGACGTCACGAGCGCCGCCTGCTGCGGCTCCCCCAGACTCAGGCGTGTCCGGGGTACGCGGGCGCTGGCCGCTAGCATGTGAAAGACTGGTTCGTGCCAAAGGCCGAGAGCACTCCCTCTTAATCCGCTCCACCCTTCTTTATCGCTACGTCCGTACCTCTCTGCTCTCCTCACTCCCTCCATCAGCACATCATGTCGGGATCCTTCTCCAAGGCCGATGTGGCCGAGCACAGCAAGCCCGACAACCTGTGGATCATCGTCGACGAAGATGTCTACGACCTGTCAAAGTTCCAGGACGAGCACCCCGGCGGCAAGAAGAGTGCGTGCTCCCATCAGCTGATCCTTGCCCGACCCCCTAGGCTAACTGTTCGCCCAGTCCTCCAGCGCGTTGCCGGCAAGGACGCCTCGAAGCAGTTCTGGAAGTACCACAATGAGGGAATCCTGAAGAAGTACCAGAAGCAGCTTCAGGTCGGCTCGCTTGACACCAAGCCCAAGCCTGCTGCTGCTCCTCCAACCCCGCCAAAGACGCCCCCGGCGAAGCCCAAGGCCGAGTCCGGCACCGTGTCGGCTGTTCCGCAGGAGGACTTCGAGCCGCTCGACCAGTTTGGCGACCTGATTCCATTCGCCGATCCGTCATGGTACCAGACTGTAAGTAGCAGATGTTGATGTTATAGTGAACTTGATCTGACGTGGCGTGCAGTACCACTCTCCCTACTTCAACCAGACGCATGCCGATCTCCGCGCCGAAATCCGCGAATGGGTCGAGAACGAGATCATCCCCAATGTCACCGAGTGGGACGAGGCCAAGAAGGTGCCAGACGAGATATACAAGGCCATGGGCGAGAAGGGTTATCTTGCCGGTCTACTCGGACTTCACGAGTGGCCCAAGCACCTTACGGACAAGACCGTGGCAAGCGTGGACCCCGCAAAGTGGGATCTCTTCCACGAGATGCTCTTGACGGATGAGCTTTCGCGCTCCGGAAGCGGTGGTTTCGTGTGGAACGTCATTGGTGGATTTGGTATCGGTTGCCCGCCTGTCGTCAAGCACGGCAAGAAGGAGCTCGTCCAAAGGATCCTGCCCGGCATCCTGAACGGTGACAAGCGTATTTGCTTGGCCATCACCGAGCCTGGTAAGCTCAGTCAAAACTTCGTAGGTTGCAAAAGCTAACAGAGAGTAGATGCCGGTAGTGATGTCGCAAACCTTACCTGCGAGGCTAAGCTCTCGGAGGATGGCAAGCACTACATTGTCAATGGCGAGAAGAAGTGGATTACCAACGGTATCTGGTGCGACTACTTCACCACCGCCGTCCGGACGAGCGACAAGGGCATGAACGGTGTTTCGGTCCTGCTCATCGAGCGCGACATGGGTGGCGTCAGCACCCGCCGCATGGACTGTCAGGGCGTGTGGAGCAGCGGCACCACCTACATCACCTTCGAGGACGTCAAGGTCCCGGTGGAGAACCTGATCGGCAAGGAGAACCAGGGCTTCAAGGTCATCATGACCAACTTCAACCACGAGCGCATCGGCATCATCATCCAGTGCGTGCGCTTCTCGCGCGTCTGCTACGAGGACTGCGTCAAGTACGCGCACAAGCGCCGCACCTTCGGCAAGAAGCTCATCGACCACCCCGTCATCCGCCTCAAGCTCGCCCACATGGCCCGCCAGATCGAGGCGTCGTACGCCTGGCTCGAGAACCTCATCTTCCAGTGCCAGCGCATGAGCGACATGGAGGCCATGCTCAAGCTCGGCGGCGCCATCGCCAGCCTCAAGGCCCAGGCCACCACCACCTTCGAGTTCTGCGCCCGCGAGGCCTCCCAGATCTACGGCGGCCTGTCGTACTCGCGCGGCGGCCAGGGCGGCCGCGTCGAGCGCCTCTACCGCGACGTCCGCGCCTACGCCATCCCCGGCGGCTCCGAGGAGATCATGCTCGACCTGAGCATCAGGCAGTCGCTGAGAGTACACAAGGCGTTGGGCATGAAGCTGTAAGGTAAAAATGAATGTTTCGGAGTTCTTCTCCTGTATTCTATGATATATACGCGGGCATTGGACGGACATGATCATGTGGGGTTCTGTAGTATTTCGATGAGGTGTGTGATCCGAAATTCAATCAATGCTAAGACGTCCCCAAGTCTCTCTCCATTCGAGTGACGGGCTTTGACCCGTGCGGTGCGGAGTTGCTTTCATGTTTACGGCGACCCAACGGAAGAAAGACGAGGCAATAACGAGTGTTGTAGGCTACTATCGTTGGTTAGGTTTGTCGATCATATTCGCCGACTTCAGCGGGCAGCTTCCGGAAATTTACGTACTTCACGTTTTTCCCCCCGCCGATTTCTTTTTTGGATGACCGACTCAGTCGGGGTTGCCTATACACCCATACCAAGGTCCTCGCTAGGCAAGAAAGTCACTCTGCACCAGGCCAAGGCACACGTGGAGGAGACGGACTCCAGGTGGGTTGTGGTGGGGATTATTACTATAACGCGCCCGCTACCAAAAAACCAAACGTGTTCAGATATTACCTACCCCCTCCCCTCCCTTCCACCCCAAACCCCCATCCATCCATCCATCACAATCACCAAAACCCGCTCCCCCTCCGACTATTCCGCCTCGCCGTCGCCGTCGTCGCCACCGAAAGCCTCCTCCCCCCCTCCACCAACCTCCTCTCCTCCCTCCTCTCCCTCCTCTCCATCCTCCTCCTCACCTTCCCCCTTTCCACCTCCAAATCCCGCCCCTCCCCCTCCCCCTCCAACCCACCCCCCCTCAGCATCCGCGCAAACCGCCCTCCCCTCCGCCGACTCAACTCCCCAAACGTGCCCTCCTCCACAACGCTGCCCTCCTCGACCATGACTATGCGATCCGCAACCTCCATCATCTCGCGCGCATGCGTGATGACAACGACAGTCAACCCCTTCCCGTTCCCCCCTTTCCCCTTCCCGCCCCCAATTCCTTTTCTCCCGGCATCCACCAACCCCTCCACCGTCGCCCTCACAACCCTCGCATTCTCCACATCCAGCGCGCTCGTCGCCTCGTCCAGGACCAGCACGTCGGGGCGGCGCGCCAGCGCGCGCGCGATGGCGACGCGCTGCGCCTGGCCGCCGCTCAGGCCGAGCCCGCCGTCGCCGACGGGCGTGTCGTAGCCGTGGGGCAGGCCGGCGACGAAGTCGTCGATGCCGGCGGCTCGGGCGGCGGCGCGGACGTTGGCGAGGCTGGTTGGGTCGTCTTCGTTGGAGTCGTCGTCGGAGTCGTTGTTGGGGTGATGATTGTGATGATGATTGTGATGGTTCAGGCCGTAGACGATGTTGTCGCGGACCGAGGCGGGAAAGAGGGTGGGTTGCTGGCCGACGACGGCGATTCGGGAGCGCAGGGTGGGCGTGTGCAGGTGGCGGATGTCGCGGCCGGAGAGGGTGATGAGGGAGGCCACCGCCTCTTCACCACCACCACCACCACCACCACCACCACCACCGCCGCCGCCATCCGGCTCGTTCTGCGGCGGGTACAGCTTCAGCAGCAGGGCGGCGATGGTCGACTTGCCCGAGCCCGACGGGCCGACGATGGCGACGCAGGTGCCGGCGCGGATGGTGCAGCTGAGGCCGCGCAGCACGCGGCGCCCCGGGCGCGACGGGTACGCGAAGTCGACGCGGTGCAGCGCGATGTCGCCGACGGCGGGGAGGCGCGTGGTGCCGCGGCACTCGTGCGAGGCCGACGCCGGCAGCCCGGCCAGCCGCAGCAGCCGCGTCGCCGTGTCGCGCGACGAGCCCATCTGCGGGATCATGGCCACGATGGCGTTGACGTTGGTCATGCTCATCGTCAGCTCCGTGAACGTCTGCAGCACCGCCGGCGTGGTGAAGGCGCCGCGCGCCACCAGCACCGCGCCGTAGTAGAACAGCAGCGCCGTGACGAAGAAGACGACGCTGTCCGTCAGGCCGAAGAAGAGGCCGCAGCACGCGGCCCGCTTGGCGCCGCGGGCGAAGACGGCCTTGGTGGCGGCGAGGTACTGGCGGCGCAGCACGTCCTCGAGCGTCAGGCCGCGGACCGTCTTGACGTTGACGAGCGTCTCGCTGAGGATGGCGGTGGCGGCGCGGTCGGCGCGGTTGAGCAGGTGCTCCTGGCGGCCGCTGACGCGGTTGAAGGCGACGGTGATGGCGTAGAAGAGCGGCGCCACGGCCAGGCCGACCAGCGACAGCTTCCACGCCGACGCCAGCGACCACACGACGGCGGTGCCCATCATCAGCACCGCCATCAGCACCGCGCCGGCGAACCGGCCCACCAGGTTGCGCATCTCCTCGGCGCAGTAGTCGAGCGCCTCGACCAGGCTCTCGACGCCGTTGCCCTCCTCGTCGAAGAAGGACCGTGGCTGCGCCAGCACCGCCTGCATCGAGCTCGCCCGCACCGAGTGCACCCACATCTGCGCCGCGTACTCGAGCGAGAGGTGCGAGAGGTAGTTGGACGTCGCGTCGACGATGGAGACGCCCAGGATTGCGAGCGAGTAGACGAGCGCCCGCCGGGACCGGTCCGGCCCGCGCAAGTAGAAAGTCGTGAGGAGCTTGTTGAAGACGTAGGCGAAGACGGGCGTCGCCACCGCGTGCACCACGCACATGGCCACGCCGACGACGAGCACGAGTCGCTGCGGCCAGGTGAGGCGTGGCCAGACGTCCGAGAATATCTGCTTGTACGTGAGCAACTTCACGTCGCGCTTCTCCCCTTTCTGCTTTCCGCCGACGAGGGGGAGGCGGGAGGCTAGGCGGTGGAAGGGGGATCTCGGCGCCACTGCTGTCGTCTCCTGGTCCCCTGCTGCCGACGAGAGGCCTGGCGTGCCGGCAATAGCAGCCGTCAGTGTTGCCCTGCGCCGGACTTTCTCTTGAAGAAGGATGGCTTCCGAGCGGGAGACTCTTCTGCTCCTGCCGTCACCATCGCCGCTACTGGTGACGCCAAAGCCGATTTCGTAGTCTCGCTTCGTCATGGACCTGGGGCGCGTGTCTGCGAGTTCGTGGTCAAAGCCATAGAAGCTGGATCTTCTCCTGCCTTCGAGAAGCTCGAAGTAGTTGGACTGCTCGACGGGTGAGGACTTGTCGCTGGGCACGTGAGGCGAGAAGGTCGCAGTTGGCGGTAGGACGCGCCAGAAGTTGCCACCCACGGCTGCCGGTAGGATCATTGAGTTGCGGTTGCCGGGCTCCACGCGCTGCTCGATGAACATGCTGGGCACGAAGCGAGGCGCTCCATAGTTGTCGGCATCAAGGTAGCTTTGCAGCGGGTCCTGGTTGCTGTTTTCCGAGGAGGAGGATTCGTCCGAGTACCTCGAGCTGGTTCGTCGCAGACTGTAGGGTCTGGGGCGACCTTCTCCGGCGGCTTCAAACTCTCCTTCATCTTCTTTACTATCATCCTCCTCCTCTTCTTCTTTGATGGAAAGGAAGTTTTGAAATGGCGAGCTCTTGACCCTTTCCATCGACTTCCTATACCCATCCTGCACGACCTTGCCCTTGTCCAGAATGTAGACGTAATCTTCCTGCCGGATTTGCGTGATGTCATGCGTGATGATGATGGTCGTCCGCCCCCTGCGCCAAGCCCTGATCGCCTCCATGATGAGCGTGCGGTTGATGTAATCGAGAGCACTGGTCGACTCGTCCAGTATCAGCACCGGCGTATCCCTCAGCCGGGCCCTCGCCAGCGCCATCCGCTGCCGCTGGCCCCCGCTCATCGCCGTCCCGTTCGCGCCAACAAGCGTGTCCCACGCGTCCGGCATGCCGTCAATCGTCTCCTTCAGCAACGCAAACTCGGCCGCCTCCTTCACCTCGTCCAGAGTCACGCGGTCGAAATCCGGCCGCCCGTAGCTGATGTTGCGGAAGATGGTGTCGTCGAAGAGGACGCTGCTCTGCTCCACCAGCGTGATGTTGTGCCGCAGCCAGTCGATGTCGAGCGCCTCGAGCGCGTTGCCGTCGAGTGTGATGCTGCCGGATTTGGTGGGGTAGAACCGGCAGAGCGCTTGCCCGATGGTCGATTTGCCGGAGCCGGACTTGCCAATGACGAAGGTGGTTTCGCCCGCGGCGAAGAAGAGGGACGCGTTGTTGAGGGCGAGCTCATTCGGACGGACGGGGTAAGAGAAACAGACCTGGGTCGTAACCGGTAAGTGACGCATCCACATAGGGGAGTGGTAGAATGAGAACTCACGTTCTTCAAATCAAAGTCCCCGGCGCAGCGATCGGGTTTCAGCCCCTCTCCAGGCTTTGATTCCTCCTGACCTTTAGACCCGTGAACCATGACCGCTCTCAGCTTCGCACCAGCCGCCCTCCCCTTCTCCATGACAAGAATCTGCGGCAAGATTGACATGAAAGCTTGACAAGCCATGAGTGCTGCCCAAAAGGTGGTCAATACCTGGCCCGGCGTCTGGCCCTTGTCGAGCAGCGTGCTGCCGTACCAGAAGCCTTGGATGAACATGGAAAAGCTGATGAACGACATGATGCTCAGCTGCAGCGCGTTGAGGTTGGCCTGGCGCACGTAGAAAGAGGCCGCCTGCCGTGCGGCATTGGTGTACTTCCACACCTCGTAGTCCTGGCCGTTGAACACCTTGACAGTCTCGATGGATCTGATGGCGCCAATGGCATACTTGAGTGCTTCTTGCAACTTGTCGACTTGCTTGTCGATGTTCGGTTGGAGACGAGTGGATAGGAATGCAACGGCAACAACGGCGATGGGAACGACGCAAAGGATGACGAGGGTGTTGCGCCAGGAGTAGTAAAAGGCTAGGCCGAGGCACATGAGCGTTGTGGCTAGCTGCTCGCAGATACTGCCCAGCGGTTGGGACAGGGCGAGTTGCAGCTCACGGATTTGCCTGCCACCAAACATGTTAGCGTAGAGGCCCTTTCTTCTACAGAGATCAGATGCTTACGTCTGAAGCCGCGGGACCATTGACGCCACGCCGTTTTTTCTTTGATCAAACCAGGTCATATTCCTCTTGAGCAGCGCCGCAAACACTCGCTCTCGGGCACTCCTGGCCTGTGTCTCTCCAAAGAGGATCCATACGGTGAAGAAGATGGAGTTGACCACCCAATTACCTGCGGCTAGGCTGAGCAGGTAGATGCAGTACTTTGTAACATCTTTCTCCAGCTTGTCTCCTGTTATTGCCCCGGATCCGTGCTTGGCGAATGCGTCAAAAACCTTTCCGAGGAGATATGCATTTGCGGGTACTGCCAGGCCACAGAGTACAGCCAACAAGAGTGCGGAGACGAGTAGCGGGACGTGCTTCCTGGTCAGAAAGTTGAAGAGGTCTTTCCATTGGGTCTGCCGCAGCGCTTCGTCTTCTCCCAGAATATCCACCTTGACCTCTTGCCCTGTAAGACTTTTTTGGTCGCGTTGTTCTTCATGCTTCTCGGTTGTTGCGGGCGGGATCGGTCCATTGAATTCAGACGGTGCGGCCATGGTGTCCGGACGATGGTGTTGCGCGGTGTAGCCAGGGGACCGCAACACACGATGTGTGCTCTATCGCGATATCGATCTTGGAAGACGGACCTAGAGCATGTGATGAGTAGTGACAAGTAGCGGAATACATTTCGCAAACAGCAAAGTTCATGTGGTGAGCGAAGCCAAGGAACAATACTAACGCCAAGATTGTTCCCTCTTTCAGTGCAACAACAACAACAAAGACATGAGAGACAATGGTAAGGGATTTGCCGGATTTTCTAGGCACCGTGCCTCCGGCGGCTATCTGAAGTTACGTTTCGTGGGGTATCCTGCGAGGATCTCACAAATCCAAGCACCACGCCACCGGCAACGGTATCGTTCACCCCGCTCACTCCGTGACTCCCCTTCGTGCCTGGACTAACATACCTGCGTCCGGCCAGGGCTACTGTATCGGAGAGGCGGGGTGGCAATTGCCCAAAAAGCCAAAGGGAAAGATGTGAGCGCTACGCGCCGCACAGCTTACTCCTTCTTCGCAGCCGCCTCGGCCTCCTCCTTCACCTTCTCCGGGTTCGCCTTCTCGTAGATCCAGTCGTTCAGGCCGGCGCGGTTCCTCGCAATCTCGACGGCATAGAACTGCATCCTCACCGCTGAAACGACATTAGCCTGATCCACGGGCACGTCACCAACCCACAAGGCCGCCTGCGCGCGCACACACACACGCAACACCATCAACATGACTCACCGAAAATGGTCTCCTTCTCGGAATACTCGGTGGCGTGGCTGGCGCGCAGCATGGTGCCGAAGTTGTAGTCGTCGACGCGCTTCTCGTAGGCCATGATGAAGTTGCGCCACTTCTCCTTGCCCGCCTTGCTCTTCATCTCGTCCTCGTCGATGGTCGCGGCCGGGTCGAAGTCGGGGAACTCGGCCTTGAAGTGCTCGTGGATCTCGTCGTCGATCTTGGTCAGCCGCAGCTTGCTGCCGCGCATCCGCTCCAGGATCGCCCAGTACGTCGTCATGTGCTGGACCACTGTTGGTTTCCGCGCGCGCGCATCTCCGATTAGCATTGTGTATGTGCTGCTGTATGCATGGTTGCTGGGGGGAAGGAAAAAAAAAAGCTGCGGGTGTGGGGGGAGGGAAAGATTCTGGGACGACGCCGACGCGGGGTAGGTGAGAGAGACGGCTGGGAGAGACGAGGAGGAGGGATGCGTACCCTTGACGGCGAACTGCTTCTCAATCTACATTTCATCAAGTCAGTCACTCTCATGGCATGACGCAGGTCACGTCGCGACATACATCCTCGAAGTTGTCAGCCTGCTCAGCATTGAGCTGCGCGCCGGGCGGTCCGATAGCAGACATGTTGAACAATTCCCTCTTGCAATATGTACGCTTGAAATACGAGTAAAGGTTCGGGGGGCTGGTTGCACGGAGCGAGAGTTAGGAATATGCGACGGCAGAGCTGCTCAAAACCTTGGGCGGGCGCGAATATTCTTGGCCCGGCGCGCACACCCACCCCGCCTTCGTCATACAATATTTCTCAGATCATCTCCGTAATCTTATCAGCCCGTTTGTCTTGTTTGCATCGCTGACCCTTTGAACGCCGGCCCCCGGCACCACTCTCATCCGCCGCAGCCGGTTCCGGAAAACAAAAGGGAGCTCGCGGATCTCCACTTCTTATCGAAAGGTAATTTGACCATTATTTTATTTCAAAATTCGCATTGATCTATCCGCTTCAGTAATGCAGTCTCGACCCATCACATCACCGCCGCCTCTCTGGCGCGAAATCGTTGCCCGCCGCTTCTGGTGGCCGCTGTTCCGCCTCGATTGCATGACGCATCGGCCGACGAGGCGCGTCACTGCAAGCATGCAAGCCCTGGCAAACACGACGCGTACGCAACGTCGCGCGCCTTTCTTGCTGCCCGAAAAACCCGCAATCTCAAACGCGCGACACCCGCACTATCCGACCCAGCCCTAGTGTGTGTGTGACACGCAAAAGGACAGCGCAGCATCAGCACTGCCTGCCACTCGTAATTCGCATTGTCCCCGCGTGCCATGGTCAAGGACGTGAGAGGATAGTAGTATATCGCAAGACTATTTCCCCCCCTTTGCCTCCCCATCGGCTCTCGCTGCGCTCGGGCGAAAGCTGGTCTACCAATGCTGCCTCGCAGACTGCCACTCGCTTAATAAACATGTTTGAAACAAGACAAAGGAAAGAGAACAAACGAGAGGGATAAGAGAACGATCCCAGCCAAAGTGAATTGACCAATCAGAAAATGTATATCGACACTGAGAAGAAGATTAAAGTGTTGCAGGTGACAGGCTTCATTATGGCTTGAACCGAAGCAAACAGGAATGAAAAAGGGAACATGTTACGGTTATGAATTACATCCGATACAATGTATTTCCTGGAGAAGAAGCCTTTCTTTCATCCTTGTCAGCTCCTCGTCTCCGCTGCAAGGTCGTCAGACTGAAACCAAAATAACAATACTTCGCGCTTCTCTCCTGTGATATAGTAGGTGAAGTATTGATGATGCAATGGAATGCCCTGCCAAAAACGCCCCTCCCGCTCCGTAATCCATCCCAGCCGAACAGGAAAAAAGAACTTGGAATAATTTGAACCCCCGCGCGAGCTTTTTTTTCTTTTCTGTTCCTTCACGATGACCATCCGGTTTGTTGCGGCTGCTGCCCGTTGGGCTGACCCGGTCGGGGGAAGATGGAAACTGTCTCCAATTGCTCCAACCCGCCCATTGTGCCTTGGTTATTCTGCCAACCCTGTCCCGTTTGCTGGTTCACAAATGCGCTTTGCCGGAAAGGATTGGTGCTCCCCGTGGCAGTTGGCATGAGCATCGATTGCGAGGGGCCTGCGTGCGCCGTCTGCGGTCGTGCGAACGGGTTTGTGCCAGTCGGCGCTGGTTGCAGCGGCGCCGGGCTGTGGCTGGTTTGCGGCGGCTGCGAGAAATCGACGGTTTGTGACGACTGAATTGTAGGCAGAGAAGGCGAGAAACCACCAGTGTTTTGCGGTGAGTTTTTGGCAAACGGGTTCGTGGACGCTCTGTTTGGGTTGTTGGCGGCGCTGAACGGGTTTCCTCCGGTCGGCTGTGATTGCATGAGCATTGAGGCCCGGAAGGGGTTGGTCGTCTGCGGTTGCAATCCCTGTGATGCAGGTCCAGTAAATGATGGCTGTAAGAAGGGTGCAGGCCCATTCTGCGGTATTGGCGGTACCGGGGGTGGCTGCTGCTGCCCAAACTGCTGTGGTGGCTGGGGCCCGTAGCCGCCAAATCCCGCGCCGGTGAAATTGGGCTGCAGTTGCTGAGGCTGTTGCTGTTGTCCAAACGGATTGTTCTGGAAGTTTGGATCGAATCCTGTCTGCTGCGGCATCATTCCAGTCTGTTGAGGGAATTGAATCTGCGGCGGTTGGAAGCCCTGGGGCTGCTGGGCCATGGGCTGTTGGTTTTGCTCAATGGATTCGAAGAAGTCAATCAGATCCGGTGCCGGGCCCTTGCTTTCAGGCTGCGCCGACTTCGCCTCCGGGAAGCTGGTGTCGGCCCTTGCAGTCTCCTTCTTGTCGGGCAGCTTGCTGGACCCATTGGGCTTTCCATTCCTCTTCGCCTCCTGCTGCGCGAGGTACTGTCGACGGTTAATTTCGAAATCCTTGTCATTGAGGTACTCCTCAAGGGAGTTCCCTAAGCTGGTGGGGGCGTGTTTGACTTTGGGGATCTCGAGGCGGGTGGAATGCTCGTGTAGCCTTGCAATGGACAAGTACTGCACCACCGCATCCGTCTGCCTGCAGAACATCCTGTATATCCTCAATGCACGCTCCGCGTCGGTATGCGACATCTCAAAGTAGTGCTCTGCGAGCGGTCAGCCGAGCGGCGCTCTAGGGGGCTTAGGGGAAGACGGACCGAGCACGTTGATGGTGCCCTCGTTCATGACGTGGAAGAGGGCAAGAATGTCCATTGTCAGCAGCCGGAAAGCCGTCAGGGTGATTTCGTTCTCGGGCTCGGCCGACAGGAAGTCGCACTGCAGCAGGGCGTGGATCTGGTCCTGGACTTGCTCCGTCTCGCGCAACAGACCCTTGTCAACCGACAGGCGCTTGAGGCGGCCCTCGCCGCCGCGCACATAGTCTACCCGGGTGGCGCCGAAGCTCTTCGCGCGCGTCACGATGTACTCGGTGTAGGCGCGGATGTTGTGGCCCTGGGTCTGCACTGCTCAGCCGGTCAGCATTGTGCCTGCGCCGCACCAGGCAGCCGGATGCAGTGGGCTGCGGGCGCATACCCTCGGTGAAGTTGTTGATCGCCAGGCGGCGCGAAGGCGACTGGGCCAGGTACTTGAGGGTTACATCGGGCTCGCCCTCGCGGATCATCAGGTGTATGATAATGAGCGCCTTGAAGACGATGGTCCAGGTGGAGTCGCGCAGGCGGTTCTGGATGGCGCGAAAGACCTCGGCGACGCCGGCCTCGCCGGCATGAGTGGCGACCAGGATGTGCTCGACATACTTGCTCTTGGGGGGAGCGAGCTGTGGGTGGTGGTGTGGTCAGCGGCGGCTCGTTGGGCAGCTCGCGGGACATGGGCGCGCGCGCGCAAGGAGCAGGAGCGGGCGGCTTGCCTTGATCTTGGTGGCTCCCTTCACGGACTTCTCAAAGGAGCTCGACATTTCCCGCGCGTCGCATGCCGCAGCGTCAGATGGGGGAGTGGGTTGCGGAGGCCTGGGGGCGGCAGTCGGGCGGGGAGGCCGGGATGGAGGGTTCAGGTGCAGGCAGTGGTAAACATTGATTTGGGCGGACGGGAGGTCGGCGGCGGAGCGTCATCGCAAGCGGCGCGGGCGCCATTTGGGCGCAAGGGTGCGCGCGGTCCGGGTGCATATTGCGCTCCGTTTAGCTCTCCTGCATGCTGCACGACCCAACAGCCCACCACGCGAACGCCCCCAGCAATGTCGCGCCCCAGCTCGCCCACGCCCTCCGAGCGCGAGAAGCAGGACCGCGACGCCCGCGCCAAAGAGGCCGCCGAGCAGGCCACGCTGCCCTACAAGTGGACCCAGACCATCCAGGATGTCGACATCACCGCGACCATCCCCGCCAACCTCAGGGCCCGCGACCTCGACGTCGTGATCTCCAAGGCCAAGCTCAAGGTTGCCATCAAGGGCCAAGATCCCATCGTCGACGTAAGGAGCGCGCTCTCGCTTACCCCGCCCCTTCCGCGCTGCCTCCCCGCTGACGTCGGCGTTCGCGAAATTTAGGGCGAGCTGTCCAAGCCGATCCACGCCGACGAGAGCACCTGGACGCTGGAGACGGTCCCGGGCGGCAAGGAGATCGCCATTCACCTGGACAAGGTTAACAAGATGGAGTGGTGGGAGCACGTTGTGACGACGGCGCCCAAGATCGACACTGCTAAAATTACCCCCAAGAGCAGCAAGCTCAGCGACCTGGAGGGCGAGACGCGCGCCATGGTCGAGAAGATGATGTGGGACCAGCGCCAGAAGGAGATGGGCAAGCCGACCAGCGACGAGCAGAAGAAGGAGGACATCCTGGCCCAGTTCAAGGCCCAGCACCCGGAGATGGACTTCTCCAATGCGAAGATCGGCTAGGCCGCCAGCGTCTTCTGTGTGCGGTCCGCGCAAGCGGGCATGATGTCACGATAGTCAGTTACGGCATAGCGAGGTATAAAAACAAAATAATCAGGAGTTGGGAGTGTTTTGAGGTTACGCAGGAAGTATAGCCTTGATAACTCTTCCGTCGGTCATCTAGAATCTCTGGCGGCGATCCTGCCACGGGGAAAGAAAAGTGCAAGTAGTTTACAGCAGAATATTTTACAGGATATCGCGTGCGAGGACAAGAAACCCTCGCATCGTTCAGTTCTTAAGTGTCAAATGGTATGTTTCCAGCTGTTCTTTCGTCACAGCATTCGGTGCCTTCACAAGCAGATCCTCTCCCTTACCGCTCTTGGGGAAGGCTATGACGTCCCTAACCGATTCCTTTCCAAGCATCACGGCGATTAGCCTGTCGAAACCAAGGGCAATCCCGGCGTGTGGCGGACATCCAGCTCGAAGAACATCGAGCAGGTGCCTGAAGTCCTGTAGTCGCTCTTCACTCATCTTCAGCACGTCACGCATGACGAACTCCTGAACCCGAGCATCGTGAATACGTCTGCTACCGCCGCCAAGTTCCACTCCATTGACGACAATGTCGTAGTGCTCTGCGCGAACTCTGGCCGGATCCGTAGAAAGCAGGCCCACATCTTCCGCCGTCTTCGGCGCTGTGAAAGGATGATGGGTAGCCGACAGTCCAGCAGCGCCGCCTTGTCCTGGCTCTGTGTCACTGCTTGGCGAGAAAAGAGGAAAGTCTGTGATCCAGAGGAACTCAAAGCCTTGCGGTGCAGGAACGAGACCTTTGGCGACCGCCGCTTTGTTCAATGCCAATCGTAAGTTTCCGATCGGTGTTGAGCCGCCTGAAAAAGGCACGTTCTTGCGGGCCTGGATGACGATGAGGTCGCCGTCTTCAAGTTGATACATATCTTCGAGACGCTCTGCTGCTTCGAAGCCGAACGGCTGCAGTCCTTGCAATGGCTTTCGTGCGTCGAAGATGAAGATTCCGGGCTGGCCTTCCGGGTTGTTGATGAAAGGGGCGGCTTCTGGGGAATCCATGAACTCGTTGACGAATTTGCGTGTTTCCGAGGGATCGTCTGAGACGCGCAACCTCATCACATCGACAGCAGGGTCAGTCAGAGGGCCGATTTTGGAGATCAGATCCGCTGGAAGGAGATAGTCGATTTGCGAGATCTGAAACGATGAGTATATGAGGCTAAAGGGAAACAGGGAACTACGCACCTCCATCCCAAGGCGGATGTCAGGTTTGTCGGAGCCATACTTCGCCATGGCATCATTGTAGGACATTCGCGGGAAGTCGGATGGCAGCTCCACATCCAGGAGCTCACCCCACAGTCTCCGCACAAGGTCCTCAATACAATTTTGGACGTCTTCGCCAGCTGCAAAGGACATTTCCAGATCGAGCTATTTACTGTCAGCAGAGACGTCAGCAGATCAGAAGCAAGGTCCACTGACCTGGGTGAATTCAGGTTGTCTGTCTGCCCTGAGGTCTTCATCTCGGAAGCAACGAGCAATTTGGAAGTACTTTGGGATTCCACTGGCCATCAGAATTTGCTTGTACTGCTGCGGGCTCTGGGGAAGTGCATATGCAAGGCCCTTTGTCCGAGTCGGCACCAGAAACTCTCTTGCACCCTCGGGCGTGGACTTGAAAAGCAAAGGCGTCTCGATTTCCAGGAAATCATGCTTGTTACTCAGCTCATCTCTGCAGATGTTGGCGGCCTTGGACCTGAATGCCAGTGCATCACGGATACCTTTATCCTGGCGAATTTGCAAATGACGTTGCTCAGGTGGGATGTTCGTGTCCTCTTGGAACGTCACTTCCTTGGGGAACTCGTTGAGCACACACAGCCCCTTGAGTTCAACCTCGACGTTGGTAATTTTCTGGATCTCCCCAGCATCGCTCTGGGAGGGCTTACGTTCCTTCAAAATGCCGGTAATGGCGACAGGATCTTGTGCGCCCAGAGCCTTCAAGCGAGAGTGCAATTCCTCGGACGACCGTGGCGTGCTGATAATCTGAACACTGTGGCTGAGATCTTTGCTTAACAGAGGGACGAAGGAGAGCTTTTTCGAAAGGTCGGCGCGGGGCCCTAGGTAGCCGTGTAGAGTGACTGTTTCTCCTATTGAGGCATTTGCAAGCTCCTTGATCTCACAAGTGGCCGGAGGAAAATGAACTGAAGGAAGGATCAGACTAGACAAATTTAGAGAATAAAGCTGACGTTGACCTACAGGATTGCTTATAGCTTTCCAGGAAAGGGAGGTCGTTGCGAAGTGCTGCACTAGAAGAGAAATGGCAAACTGGCGAAGGTTTCTGACCTGCTCGCCGCAGGGAAGTTGTAGCGCATAGTCGTGGCGCGTTCACGAAGCCTCGAGATGCGGCACATGCGGGTATTTTGGCTGAGCACCTCAATGCCGCGATGTTACCCGAAGCAGGTCTCCTGCAGCAAGAGAGCAACATGATGCACGTCCTCCGGGTGAAGGCAATGGCTCAAGGCGGTGGAGCGATGGAGCTGTAGCTGTGAGTTCGTCGGATGCTTTTCTGGCGCGCCATCCTAGTCGGTGCTAGCGCCAACTCTGAGTCAGCCGAGAACATCAAAAATCATCGCCGCCTCGCGCTCCTCTTCTCTTTCTTCGTATCCTTCCAGTTTACAACAAGTGAGCCCTCCTGCTTCCCGCCCGCCGCAAACTGCGCAGAACGCTGACCTGACCGCGCAGATGATGAAAGCCTAGCGTGTACCCGATGAGCTGACTTCTCTCTCGCTTTCAAACTCTCCCTTCACCGGGCTTAAGCGGTTCGACTGTGGGATTGGAGGCAGCATGATATCGGCGTTCGGCACACCCACCTTGTTACAAAAACGGACGCTAAAAGGCATCTCTGAACCAAGTTCTGGAAGGATATCCCTTGGATCGCTGCCGTCGCACCGGTCCGAGGATTATGTACATACCCGCAATGAAGAAGATTTTCCTGCAAGAAACTTGGTTTTCCTGTGTCGACGCGATGAAGCATTTCACCAACCGCTGGCCAAATCATCATGGGAGCCTTGTTGTTCTCCATATAACGGCTCTCCATTGCGCCAGCGAAGATGAACTTACAAGCCGGCATCGTCAACAGGCCCACCTCTTCATTTCATAGAGTCTGGACCGTAACAACGGTGTCACATGTTTCAAAGACGACCTCGTTCTTCTGCGTTTCGAGGATCCTGTCTCCAGTCGTGTAAGTGGCGTGCTGGACAGCTTATCCGTGCAACATACAGCCCCCTCTCGCAGCCGATGGCTAGCGCGAAGAATAGCAGAACATGGCGTAACTATGCCTTAGCTCGTTCTTAGAGAAAAAAAGAAAGAATAATACGTAGGTAGTTAAAGCCATCGTCTAGACGTGTATATAGAGTTTTTAATTCGACTTTCTCGCCCGGATGATAGCTTCAACTACCCATGACATGAGTAAAAAACAGATCCACGCTAGCCATCGGCTGCGCGAAGGAGCTGTATGAGAGTACTAAAGATCACATGTGAATCATTATTGCGGTCTACGGCGTAAGACCTCGCCCTTTCTTCGCGGTCCATGCCAATCTGCGGCGGGCATTGAACAAACAGTTGTGTCGACGTTGCACCAAACCCAGACTGGTTAGCCACCTCTGCGGTCGATCGTATGGTTGAATGTTCTTAACCTCACTTCATCCCACATCCCCTCGTTCAACCCAAGCACCACACCGGCCAGCGCTTGCGCCGTTGATTCCACACTGAAAGATGCGGGGCGGAGATCAACCGCCTATTTTGGGGGGGTCGCTTGGCTTTGAGGCGCAGGACGTTGGTCCGGACTCCGGACAACCTGACTCTGGACCCCAACACCAACTCGGCGCCGCATTCCGAAGGGGACGCCATCTTTGTATCACACCCCACTCGACAAGCCACGTAAGAAATGCCGGCAGCCGGATTTTGTACACCAAGCGAGGACGGATGCTACAGGCAGCGCCGTGTCGTCTCCCGGGGGAAGGTGACATCAGGCCTAGATTCAGAACCTGCCACTGCGTTTTCAGACTGCGAAACGCAGGCGCCGTTTCGCATCGCCTATCGACGCCCGTTATTGGGCACGAGGTGCCGGTTCTGTAGTAGTGCCTTGTTAGTGAAGAAAACCCCCCTGCAGCTGTCAGACTCCAAGAGTTGCTGCGAAGAAGTAGGCGAACACGAACGTTGCACGTAAATTTAGTCCCTCTCTCTCTCTCAAAACTCCTGCAAACGGCGATTCAAATGCCGTATCCAACTCTCTTGAGTCCCGTATACAAAAAAGGAGGGCTGGCACCTTCTCAAACTCCCTTTCCATCCCTCTCATCGGTATCAGTTTCTTTTTAAGTCTCCGCATCTGCTGTCCTTTCTTTTCGGGCTTGCACTTGGACAAGCCTCCTACTGTCATTACTCGCACTATCCGTCTCTTGCAGGTCAAAAAAGACGACCTAGAGCTTTCACGATGACGGTAAAGCCCTCTTCCCGATTCGGAAACTCGGCATATACTCACATCCATCCCATCACAGATCCACCTCACCACCCTCCTCCTCCTCCTGGCCACCACCACACCAGCCGCCCTCGCCCTCGCCCTCCCCACCTCCCTCTCCCCCCGCGCCGCCGCCGCCGGCTACTTCGAAAACTCCATCGTCACCAACCCCTCAGCGCTCGCCTGGTACTCACCCGCCGACGACACCACCACCACCGCCATCGCCGAAACCTCCCTATCCTCCAGCGGCAGCGGCAGCGGCGGCAGCACCTCCGCCTACCAATGCTTCACCAGCTCCACCTACCCCCCCATCACGTCCTGGCTCCCCTTCGCCACCCTCTGGACCGCCGCCTCCCCCGGCATCGCCGCCGCCAACGCCGACACGACCTCCTCCGCCCCCACCCTCCTCCACACCGCCATCATCGACATCTCCCGCGCCTCCTCCGTCGACGCCCGCCTCATCCTCGCGACGATCCTGCAAGAATCCGGCGGCGCCCTCGCCGCGCCGTGCACGGGGACGGGCAACTGCGGCGTGATGCAAGCGGCGCCGGGGTCTGCCGGGTACGACGCGACGACACCCGCGGCGTCGGTCGAGCGCATGCTGCGCGACGGCGTGCAGGGGGTCGCCGGGCGGTGGCCGGCGGGCGGGCCCGGGCTGGCGTACTGGCTGGGCGTCTACGGCGAGCCGTGGCGGGCGCTGCGCGCGTACAATACCGGGAGCGTGCCTGTCGATGGCGATTTGCGGCGGACCGGGGGCGTGGGCACGGCGAGTTATGTCGTGGATGTGGCGAATCGGTTGGTGGGGTGGGATGGGGTGAACAGGGGGAGTTGTTGATTTTTCTTTTTCTTTTCTTTTTTTTTTCTTGTTTAAGTGGTGGTGGTGGTGGAGTGGGTAGAGAGACGGGCATGTTCTTTTTTCCTTGTGCTTTTTTTCTTTCGTATGGTGGTGCATCTGATTGCGGCGCTGCGGCCTGGTGTCGTTGGCGTTTTTGCACTTTGATCGAGCATCCTGCGTGGTACTTTGCTGGTCTGACGGCTGGAGTTGGAGTAGTCATCCGGATATATGTGGAATGAAGTCAATGTCGACGAAGACTCTGGAAATGATATTTGGGCAGGTCCCCGCATGTGTTACTCGAAAATAGAGCATTGGTTTGCAACAGAAGATGCTCATTCAACCCGTATGATTCTAAAATATAAATCCTATCCCGACTTTTTTGCTCGCTATCTTTTTTCAAACATCAACACTTGTAACCTAAGTCAGCGCTTCAAATGCAGCAATGCCAACTCCCAAGCATACAGCCAGACCATATCCAGCTTTATCTCTGGCCAGCAAGCCTCCGCTCCTGGACCTCGGACAGCGCGCGGCTGCCACTGACGTAGGCCACGAGCCCGACGGCGACGGCGGCCGGCAGCGTCTGGAAAAGGTTCCAGGCGGTGTAGTAGAGGAAGAAGATGCCCTCGAGGGCGAGGATGGAGCCGAAGAAGAGGCCGTGCGAGACGGGGGCGGCGCCGAAGGCCTTGGGGGCGTGGGCGACGTTAGCGCCCAGCATGGCCCAGACGCCGAAGAGGATGGGGAGGGCGGCGACGACGGCGGCGGTGAAGAAGAGGGTGATGACCTTGGGCGGGTTCTGCGGGTCGTCCTTGAAAATGTGGTGGATCTCGTCCTTCTTGCCGTAGCGCACGGGCGGCTCGGGAAGCGCCAGCGGCGTGTTGGGGTCGCGCGCGACGTCGAGGTCGAAGACGGCGGAGTTGTAGGGGGTGGAAGAGCCGAAGGAGGCGATGATGAGCGAGGCCTTGACCGGAGATTCGGTGGTGAGGAATTGGGCGGCGAGGTCTTTCTGCGTCTGGTGGGGAGGTGTTAATGTTCGGATGAATGCATTGCTGAGGGAGCTTGAACGTACCAGCTCAATCTTGCCTTTGCCATTGTCCTTGACACTCAGAGCAAACGAGTCCTGCAGACCGGTGGCGGGGTCGGTGAGGGTCAGGAATGCCTGGTGCGGACGCTGAGCCTTCTTGCCGTCGAGGGTGGTGATGAGCAGCTTGAGCGTGTCCGACGGGCCCAGCGCAACGGGCTTCTCGATCGGAGAGTTGGGGCTGAACCTGCAGAGAGCTGGATTAGCGGCTGGGACGGGTCAATGGCTGGATCTCAGGCGAGCGCACTTCTCCTTCAGGCCGCTGCCGACGCCTGAGCCCTTGGAGGTGATGGTCAGCGTGGCCTCTTCAAAGCCCCAGGACGAGGCAGCGGAGACGGCGCTAGCTCCGACGAGCAGCAGCGATGGCAGGAACGAGAAACGCATGGTCGGACTTCTGCGTGGGCGATGCTGGGCGGAGAGGAGCGTCGTGGTGTTGCTTCGCTGGAGCTTTGGCTTAATGCAACGTACTCGTAAGCTGCCGTGCGCACGGGCCACCAGCCCGAACCCACGCGTCCGCCGCAGCTTCTCCGCCGACAATCACGCGTCACAGGTCTTCCGCAAAGTCTTCCCGCATCATGAATTCGTCCTCTTCAATTTACAGCTACTGACATATCTAGTTGTGGATCTTCGCATGCAGGCCCGGCAGGATCTCCAGGTCCTTCTTCGTGTACTCGTACTTTCCATCCTCGCTAATCTTCGGCGCCTGCGTCCTGCGCTGTTGCTGCGTCTGCCGAACCTTCACCCACTCCTCCATCGTCAGGTGCTGTCCAAGCTTGGTGAACTCATTCTCTTCCAGCCCCAGGCGCTTCAGCAGCCCGCTGTTCTGGATCGGGTCAAGGACGACATGGTTGTTCGGTCTACACACCCCATTAGCGCCGTTCCGTCTCTCCCAAACATGCGCAAGCACTTACCGCGCAAAGTACAGCACGCCCAGCCTGTCAACATGCGCCTGGTCGTCCGGCGGCGCGTGCACGCGATGAACACTGCTCTTCAAGTAGCCGCCAGTAATGGCGCTGAGGGCGTCGCAGATGTTGATGGTGATGGTCTCGTCCTGCGGCTTGACCCACTTCCACTGGCCCTGGTTGTTGAGGATCTGCAGCGCCGCGACAGGTTGCCGGAATAGCAGCGTGATGCTGCCGAGGTCGGTGTGCCCCGGCGAGAAGAGGCTGCCTATCCGCCGGTTCTCCTCGGGCGTGCGTGCCTTGTAGTGCATGTACCGCAGGTGGTCCTCGCCCTTGTCGTCGTACACGTGCTCGCGCACCAGCTGCTCCTCGTCTGGCAGCTCGAGGATGATGGCGAATAGGCGCAGCAGCTTGTTCACGACGAGCTCGTGGCATTTCTGCGTGCGAGTTGGTCAGCACTGAGGTGGATTGGAGGTCATAGGAGCTTACCCGGCTGAATTGCTCGATCTCGTCGATGTGGTCTGAGAGGACCGGCGGGTGCTGGCGGGTGTGGAATCCATCGAACTTGGGGATGTTGTACACCTGGATGTTGTCCTTGACACTGCCATCTTCCGTAAGACTGATCCTCGATTAGCTTTTGTAAGCGCTGGAGAAACTGATGGAGAAGCACCCACTTCCGCAGACCAGCAGGCCTGTATCCGTTGTACTCTCCGCTCTCGAGAGCTTTGATGTTGTGGTACTTCAGCTTCTCCTCCAGTGGCAGGTCATAGAACTCGCGGCCCAGCGCGAATTGCCTGTCGACCTCTTCTTGGCTAATGCCGAAGTTCTTGACGTAAAAGAAACCAACGTGCTGCGCCGCATAGGTGAGCTGCTCGGCGAGCTTTTCCTTGCCGCCCGGCTTGTCGAATTGGCTGAGGTCGAGCGTGACGAGCTCAGCCCAATCGACTGCGTAAATCAGTATTTGGATAGGCAGCAACTGAAAGTGGTCACTGACGATCAGCCTTGGTCACTGGGACCTGCTTGTATGGCGAGATTGTTTTCCCCGGCATTGTTGCTTTTTTGTTTTTCAGAGCGCGTAGATCCTGCAGATTGAACGTCGGTGTTGATTAACTTCGCTAACGCACGACAGTATAAGTACTCCATCCCAAGCTGGTCGCCGACCACCCGACAGCTACCCCTCCAACGTCGGCTTTCAAATCCACCCAGCATGATATCACCGATGCCGGCAATCACACCATATCTAATCTCCATCCAATGCGCTCGCGGCCTGTCTGCCAGCGCCGGCGAGAGTGGAGCCCGAGATTGGGGGCAGCAGTGAGGGGCGGCAAAGCGCCAATCCTTCCCGAGCAGCTTTGCATGAGGAGATCCCCGAGAATTAGCAGACGTCGAAGGCAGGAGGGGCGCGAAGGATATATGATTGGACGGCGTGGTTGCGGAGACGCGTTGTTTGGTGTGGTGGAGCACGCAATGCGGGGAAGCTCTTACAACATCGCCGCTGTCGCCGTTAACCACCTTTCGCTATCTCCGACACTCGTATAGCATTATACACTGTGATATGCCTTGGAAAACGCCGAGCGCTGTAGAATCATGGCTTTGCGCTTGGATAATGGGTCATGTCTTTTAGTTCATTCCATGGCCAACATCTGTTCTCTTGATGGCCCAGAAGACGGTACTCTCAATCGTTTGCATGTACTCAAACTTGTAGAGAAACCCTACTGCCGTCTTACTCACTGGTACCAATAGGTAAAGCTGCGGCTGTCAAGTTATATCATTCATGTCGAGCACCTGAGACTGAGCATGTCAAGCAAGATGAAAACCGGTAAGATCGAGACACCAAGAAGCTATATAGCAGACTATTGATGGTAAGATAGAAGCAGAGCCCTGGTATCTGCTAATAGTACTCTGGCGAACCCAAGGAAATCACTTGCCAGCTTTGTCATCATAACAGTGATAGGATGAGGACGTCACATAAGAAGCCTAGTCCAAACAAGCTTCCTTCCCGAAGCTATGACCTGGCCCATGTAAGCACGGCTAGAGATAGACGAGTGCCGCTCAAGCACGCAAGCCGCATGCTTGAGCAGCACTGGCCCTGGCGCCACGCGGCTCGTGCAACTTGCTCGAAGTCCCTTGCACTTCTGTCTTCTTTCTGTTTTTGCTTCCGATACTTCGTTCTGGAACGGTGCAGTACTCCGTTGATGCTCATTTTCTGGCACTCTGGCGTCTTCCGTCTTTGACTGGCAGTATAAAGGCTTTCGGCCGGCACGATGACTGCTCCAAAGACCGGCCGCGTCTACGAAACGCAAGCAGAGATGGATGTCGAGAAAGACCAACCAAGAACATTCTGGGGTGTCGTCAAGGAGGTGTTCAACTGGTATCCATCCCACTATCCTGCCGAGGAGCGAAAGTGAGTGTTGTATAACCTCCGAATGATCCCGCAAACTGCTCATCGATAAGGCTCCTGTTCAAGCTCGACCTCTCAATTCTCATCTTCGCATGCTTGTGCTGTGAGTTCCTCTTCCTACCTCCGCGTCTGTGCGACCCCTTTCTGACAGTAGTTCCTGAAGTCTTCACCAAATACCTCGACCAATCGAACATCAGCAATGCATACACCTCAGGGATGAAAGAAGACCTCGGCCTCTACGGCAACGAGCTGAACTACTTCAACGTAGCCTACTTCACAGCCTACGTCATCGCCCAGATCCCCATGCTCCTCCTCATCTCCCGCCCCAAGCTGTACGTACGCACCCTTGACCCCAGCACCACCATGAAAGAAGGAGAAAAAGCAACTAACCATCCACTATCCAGCGCGCGATACATGCTTCCGACGTTGGAGATCGCGTGGGGCGTGCTCACGTTCGCCCAGAGCCGCGTCACGAGCGCGCGGCAGCTGTACGCGCTGCGCTTCTTCGTCGGCCTGTTCGAGGCGCCCGTCTTCGCGGGCACGCACTTCATCCTCGGCAGCTGGTACCGCAAGGAGGAGCTTTTCAAGCGCGCGGGCACGTGGTTCATCTGCAACTCGCTCGGCACCATGGTCAGCGGCTACCTGCAGGCCGCCGCCTACACGAACCTGTCCGGTGTGGCTGGATTGTCTGGGTGGCGGTGAGTTTTTCTCTCCCTCTCCCTCTCTCTTTCTTCCGCTCTCGACGAGGCTGACGTGCTCACAGATGGCTGTTCATCATTGGCATGCAAAATCTTTTCCTCTCCCCTTCCCTCCCCCTCCCGGGAAAACGTGATTCATTGTCCTGACTGACCAAACTTCCCGACACTAGACGGCATCTTCACCCTCCCCGTCGCCCTCGCCGGCTTCGTCATCTTCCCCGGCATCCCCGAGTCGCCCAAGCCCGTCTTCCTGTCCCACGCCGACGTCGCCCTCGCCAAGGAGCGCATGGCCGAAGAAAAGGTGCGGCCGCCGGGCAAGCTCGGCCTCGACGTCTTCAAGCGCAGCCTGCGCCGCTGGCACATCTACGTCTTCGTCTTCTGTTACGTGTGCGTGTTCCACCCCTCCCCCCTCCTCCTCCTCCTCCTCCTCCTCCTTCCCTCCCACTCTCCTCCAGTCAAGCCCCAGCCGAACCCACCCCCCGGATCAAGACAAGAAGCCCGACAGCAGCCCCCCCAAGATTCATCCAGTCCCTCCCTCCCTCCCAACCCGCCGCTAACACCCAGCCCACCGCCCAGCTGCATGATAATCTCCTCCTACCCGACGAGCTACATGAACCTGTGGCTCAAGGCAGAGCACTACACCGTCCCGCAGATCAACAAGCTGCCGACCGCCCTGAACGCCGTCAATATCGTCTCGTCGTGGCTAGGCACGGCCCTGGCCGGCTCCGTCTACCCCGCCTGGGCTGTCTATTCCGTCGCCATGGCCGCCTGCGTGTTTGCCAGCGCCTGCATGACCGTTTGGCGCGTTCCTGTCGCGTTGAAGTGAGTGGCTCCCTGTTCCCCCCCTGGTGGGTGGGTGGTGTGTGGTGGGTGAGGGCGGCGTGATATGTGTGTGTGTGTATGCGGTGCGCGGTGCGCGGTGCGCGGTGCGCGGTGTGGTGTGGTGTGGTGGATGGTGCGATGTGTCGTGCGTCTCTGCGCTGATGTTGGAAGTATGGGAGAGGAGAGGCGGTGTGGATGGCGGACTCGGGTCGTGAGAAGAAGGAGGTGACTGTGAGGCGTGCTGATATGTGGGATAGGTTCGTCGCGTGGTACGCGTTTGGACTTGCCGGATGCTCCAGCCCGATTTTGTATTCGACCGTGAATACGGTACTGAAGGATGATGCGGAAGAGCGAGCGCTCACGGTGGTAAGCGTCGTGCGGGTCTGAGAAGCTCGTGACAAATTAGCTAATTCTTTTGGGCTTGTTCCAGGGCGCTATGATGTCGTTTGGCTACAGCTTCAACATATGGGTCCCTCTGCTGCTTTTCCCAACAGCAGGAGATTGGGGAGCACCGCAATGGAAGGCGGGGTGGCCAAGCAGTCTTGCTTTTTTCACGTTGTTGTGGGTGGGGTTTCTTACCGTCGTCTGGTTGCACGCGAGAGAGAAGAGAGAGGACGCTGAGAGTGACTCTGCGTAACTTAGACCTGTCTTTACGAGGGAGGAGAATTGAAACATACCAGGGAAGCCCCATTTCCTTATTAAATGCGATCATGTCGGGATCCGTCTCCACGTCCTTCTTCTCCTCCTCCGGCTCCGGCTCCTGGCCGAAAGCCCGCAACATTTTCTTCAACTCCGATTCATACCATTCTTCACCCATCCTTTGGTTTAAACTCTCACCGAGCACCTCCCGCTCAAGCTGAATCTTCCTGGCGTGCGACCCCCGGGGCTTCTGCTGCTTGACCACCTTGGACGGGGTCGGCCTCGGCCGGGACCGCACACGATACTTGTCAGGGTTGCGCTTGTCCGGCCTCCAGGCCTTGGCCACCCTGTCGGCGATCTTGTTTCCCGGCACGCCGTGGTGTGACTTCACCCAGTAAATCTCGACGGTGACGTCGCACTGCTTCAGTGCGGCGTCACGATCAACGATGCTCTGCATCGTCTCCTGGTCGAAGCCGTGGCAGATCTCGGAAGATCCACCCTCGGCCGTCAACCTCCGGAGGGCGTCGAGCACCGGCATGAAGTCGGTGAGGATCTTGACGACCGTGATGGCGCCCGGATGCTCCTTGACTTTGTCGAGGCCCACAGCGAGTGCGGAGTCCAGCGCGCACACCTCGGCGTTGCCGCTGCCCGTGATGTGCAGCAGCATCTTGCCGACCTCCACCCACCTCGACGTGCGGTCCTTCCGGTAGACCGCCGAACAGCTGCAGTAGCGGTCGCCGTGCTCGTTGTACGGCTCCGAGGCCGACCCGTCACAGAAGATGGCCAGCACACCCTCCTCGTACTCGCTGCAGTCCTTGCCGTTCTTGATGGCGTCGTCTACGTCGTAGACGAAGATGGAGCTGTGAAGCCCTCCGTCTGGACCGCGCAGGTGGAACTGCGGCGGCGGCTGGGCGGGATTGGCGGAGGCGGGGGTGGCAGCAGCGGCGGCGGCGGCGGCGGCAGAGAAGGAGAATGCGGCGGCGGATGCGGCGGCAGACATGTTGGTGGTTGTGGTGGTTGTGGTTGTGGTTGTGGTTGTAGTGGTGGTGGTGTTGGTGTTGGGGTGTGGAGGTCTTCGTCGAAGAGAGCTTGAGAGAAAAGAACCACGCGCAAGAGCTCATATCAGATCGCGCACTAAGATCTAGAAATCCGTTCTCAATCTAGAAGGCGCTGACACGGCTAACCTCTCAAACCGGCGCGCCCGCCCGCAACTGGCGCCTTGCGCTCTCTCCTACCCGCGCCCTCACTCTTGCGCGCCTTTCACCAGCGCGCCTGCCTCATACGTGCCTTCTTCGTCTACGCTCTCCTCCGGCGCGCTTTCCCAAACACAACCCGCGATTATGCAGAGTTTTCTCTGCCAACAAGGTGCATTTGCTTATCCTGATATGGGTGCTCTGCAGCTCGCATTTGCACGGCTGTCTTCGTACCAAGCTCTACACCTGCGTCACAGCTGACGCTCCAATTATGAGTGAGCTGATGCTTGAAGGATCTATATACACATAGTTGACCTGTCCGAGTGGAACGAAGCTGCCACCGCTATGTCGATGCGGCTGCGGCTCACGATTCCGCTTATATGCGCGCACATCACTTCCGTCGCAAATATTCCATAGACCGTACTCAAGTACAATCAGACAATGGAGCTTCAGATTGTTCATTTTTATCTTGAAAACTGCCTCGACATAGCTTGAGAGCGTAGTTTTCCGCGTTTTATTGCGAAGTGCTCGAAGCCTCTCTTCGCAGCACGTCGCATCTACCGCCTCATTATCGACCTGTGAAACGTAGGTTTGAAGTGAAATGAGACAGGTCGCTTGGAATTTGGAGACGAAAGGAGCAGGCGGCAATCAATTCCTTTTTCCAGGCCATCCATGTATGCACTTGAGGCGTTCGTCCGGACAGAGATGGTGTCGTTTGGCGGAACATTTGCATCTTTGCAAGTGCTCCCACTCCACTCGTCTACAGCAATTAATCTTGACGGATTCAAAATACCATCCGTGTTAACGAGCACTTGTTGCAAAGTAGTAGCTGCCATGTAATTTCGCCTTTATATAAGTGCTCCAAGCAACTCCACAACTCATCAGCGGTAAGCCGGTAGACATGTAGGAACTCATGTCGCTTCAAAATCAGTATTCAGTAGTGCAGAGGTGCTAGGAGTGGTTCAGAGGTCAAATCCGGAATGTGTATGACAGTTTGCGTAGAATATCTTGAAGTGAACAGGTCGGGTGAAAAGTGAGTCGAAAAAGGAAAACCAGGCAACGCGACCTCACCTAGGCATCGACTACCCAAACCGCGTATGAGGCAGGCGCGACCCGTCGCCCACCATAGTATATAAGAGCACCCGTCACCGCCACCAAACAACTCCGCTCCTCGCCGCGACGACTTACCGCGCCTTCACCACCACCACCGTCATCACAGCGCGCGCAAGCGCACCCGACCCGACTCCTCACCACCATCTGTAAGTTCTCTTCACCTGCCTCCATCGTCAGACGATGGAGGCGGGTGCCAGCTCACTCCAGATCATCCATATTACTGATTGTCGGCAGCATCATCATCACCGTCGCCGTCACCAACCAACCTCCTCCTCCTCCCGCGCGCGCCGCCACCATGTCGGACCGCCGCGTCCAGCCTCGCACCATGTCGCAGCTGCTCGCCGCTGCCCCGCCCGCCAACGCCGGCGGGCTCACGTGGGACGACTTCGCCCCGCTGGCCGACAAGTGCTCCGCACTTGTCAAGATCCACGACGGAGATTACGCGTCGGACAAGGCCTTCGCGACCAAGTTTTCGGTTCCGCGGGCGGAGGACTCGGTCCTCGCCATGTTCTGCGACGGCTCGGCCTCGCACACGATCCCGGCGGGCGTCGCGCAAGCGCGCTCGGGCGGGAAGCCGCCGTGCCGGATCAAGTTCCAGAACCGGCGGTGGGCGAGCTCCGGGGTGGCGTTCAAGAAGAAGAGCGGCGACCGCAGGTGGGAGCTGCGGGGGTATCCGGGGGAGGACCTGTGGTCCAACGTGAACGCGGAGCTGGACGGCTTCGGCCGGGCCGTCGCCTTGGCCGGGGAGCGCCTGCTGCTCGAGGACCCGACGACGACGACGACGACGACGACGACGACGATCGAGAAGGTCTTCGTCTTCTCCGACAGCATGAGCGTCTTGCGCGGCATCCTGGAGTTGCCCTCCACCCGCAGGCTGCCCAACTGGGACCTTCAGCTGCTGCTGGAGGTCATGAAGGCGCTTGTCAGGCTTGCCGAGCGCGTGGAGGTGAGGCTCTTTTGGGTCCCTGCGCACTGCGGCGTGGAGGGCAACGTCCAGGCGGACAAGGCGGCGGCCTGCGCGCGCCCGGACAAGCTCTGGCCGGAGGCTTACCCTGTCCAGACGGACAGCTTGAATAAGTCCCGGAAGATCGGCTACGTGCCCGCCGCGGCCGCCGGCCGCCCGAAGCATTCCGCTCCGGCTGAGAAATACTTGCAGCGGCGGCGGGAGAAGAAGAAGATTGCGGAGTACGAGGGGAGGAGGGCGGCGGACTTGGCCTTGTCGAACGCGGTGTTTGAGAGCTATTGAGGGGGGGAATGGCGGGGATTGGGGTGGGAGGGAGAGAGATGGAGAGAGATGGAGGGAGAGGGAGATGGAGGGAGAGGGAGGGAGAGGGAGGGATAGAGAGAGCGTCGTTCGGGACGCGGATGCGGAGGAAGTAGATTAGATACCCATTTGCGGAGAGCTGAAGCGTCGATCAGGACGCGGTGATGGAATTGAGACTGAATTCGGCGGCCTGACAAATGATCCCGCTCTTCTCGTTTGTGACTTTGCCAGTGGTCTTTGCGTACCGTATACCCTGTTTAGGTGGAGATGGCGCAAGCGGCCGAACAGTGGAAGTGAGAGAGGGTGGGATGGGGCAAAAGCGCGGGTCGGATTGAGGGCATCGCATGCCCACCCAACACAGCGGAAATTTTCTCATAATGCCATAATAAGCCATGGCTGCATGTGGGCCAGTAATGCGCGCATGTATGGCGCGTATTAGCTCTGTTCTTGGTCCGCGTCTACCAAAAGGTCGTCCGATATCAAGATCTTCCAACAAGATCTTCTACCTAGCCTCCATCACCGGTCAGCGCACAGGTGGGCAACCCACCCAGGAAAAAGGGCAAAAAAAAAAGTGTTGTGGGAGCCGCCAGGAATCGAACCTGAAACCCTCTGGCTCCCAAAGAGGATGTTCCTGCAGTATGTCGGACGCCCGGTCAACGTCAAGTGTGGTCCGCACCACGTACCGCTTGGGGATTTCACTTATTCGATGCTAATTTCGCCCTGACCGGGGTTCTGCAGTGACAGATTAACTCGCTGGGGGGTCTTAAATACCCCAGCTTCCCCCAGATTCCGTGAGTCAGCAATTTCTCGCCCATGCCCGCGCCCACCCTCGTCCGTCGCTCCGCGTCACTGCGCCCGACCACCGCCACCTTGCCGCATCATCACCTTCCCGCTTTGCCGTCTCTCAACCCTATCGTCGCCGTCATTGCCGCGCTCACCTTGGCCATTCAGTCTGCGCCACATCACAGCGATGTTCGTTCGCTCTGGCGCGCTTTTCCACCCACCCCACCCCCACCCACTCACTTCTACTTTTCGGCCGTTTGCGCAACGTCCACCTAAACAGAATATCCGGTACGCGCAACTCTAAGCTTCTCGTCAACGATTCCCTCAGCGATCGGACTCCATGGCCCAGATTTACCTGCGCGACGACAATATCGAGGTCCGATTTAAACTCCATTGGCTCAGCCGCGAACCAGCCTTGCGCTTCTCAAAACGGCCAACCTGCCTAGCCTTCCAAGATCGCCAGACCCGACCCGCCGGACCACCTAACCGCTCTTCCTGAGAACCCTTACACGCGACGGGTACATATGCCGACCGGGGCAACGCAACGTCGTCGGTTCCTTCGGAGCAAGCCAGCACGCCATGCCCATTTCCGGCTACGACGGCTTTCACAAGCGACGCGATCAAACCTCTCAATGAATTCACCTACCGTGCAGGGTCTTTCGAAACCACGACGGGCGAGAGGTCGCTCACGCAAAGATGTTCAGAAATCCAGTGAAACATGAATAATTTTATTAAGTACAGTACAGACACTCGTATACATAATTTCCATGACGAACCAAACCCTTGATACACACACACGCGCGCACTCTTCGGATCAATTTCAACAGCCCCGTCGGTTATCATGTCACAGCTACGCCAGCCACGCCCACATACACACACGCTTAAGCAGTCTTGGCCGTCTGCGACCACCAAGCGCCGGCCTGCAGCCTGTTGTTGCTCTTCGCGCGCCCGGCGCCGCTCCTCTGCTTCTGCTTCTTGCTGGCGTACTCGTCGGCCTTGTGCTGGAAGATGCTGCCGTCGTAGACGCGCCGGACGTCTTCCTTGCGCATGACGCCGTCGTCGGGCCACAGCAGGAGGTAAGTGGCGAACCCTGCATCGCCGTCAGCTCCCACACTTAAAACCACGCTCAAAGCGCTCCAAGGATACCATCGAGCAGCGTGAGGAGAAGGCGGAGGAGGAAAAAAAAAAAAAAAACTCACACTCCAACGCCGTAGCGATAGCCCCGAAAAAGTCAGCCAACAGGACCTGCCCGCGCCACAGCCGCACCAGGTCCCAGACGTCGAGGCCGCCCTTGTCGCCGTCGTCGTACTTGGCGAAGATGTCCTCGAACTGCTGGGGGCGGAAGCGGCCCTCGTTGTCGTACGTGTCGGAGCTGCCGCCGTGCTTCTGGCGGTGCACGCGCTCGGCGTAGATGCGGAAGAAGGGGTCGGGCAGGACGAAATGCGGCACCGTCGGGTACGACAGCGCGCCGTGGATGATGAGGGCGACGGCTAGCGCGAGCGGCGGCGACCACCCCCACTTGCGGCACCCCGTGTACGTGTCGCGCGGCCAGATGACGTTGTCTTGGTCCGGGTCGAAGTAGTGGATGTGCTGTTGGAGGACCTGCGGCGCGGGAGGTTGGTTGGGGGGTCTTTTGGCAACGAGGAGGGGGGAAAATGATGTAGTAGGTAGTAGTGACGAAGAGGCCGGAATCAAGGGCGAGAGGAATGGTGGGCATCCAATCGAGGGGCGGGGGGCAAGGCAAGGACAATAGCACACACACACACACACACAAAAACGACGACACGAAAAAAACTCACAGTCTTATCCTGATGCTTCCGGGTCCACGCCGCGTCGACGGTGCCGTTGGGCGCCTCCCTGCTGGCGGCGATGGTCGCGCGCGCGGTGCCCGGGTCCAGCAGCGGCTCGTGGTCGCCGGGGATGTACGGCGTGCGCTCGAGCGTGACGGGCGCCTCGTCGATGCCCGTCGCGTACGACTTGCCCGGCGGGTACGCCTCGATCGCCCGCCCCACCAGCTCGTACCCCTGCTGCACCTTCTCGTCGTCGATGGTGCTCTGCGGCGGCGACGGCGGCACGTCGTGCTGCGAATGCTGCGGTTGCGACGTCTGCTGCGAATGCTGCTGCCCCTCTTGCAGGTGCGCCACGTTGGCGTACGAAGACGGCGCGGCGGGGTCGACGTTGGTCGGCTTGGGGGATGGGGGGGATGCCATTTTGGTGTCTTGGGACTGTTGTTGCTCCTGTTTCTGTTGGTGTTGCTTCTGGGAGTGGGATTTCTTGGGCATGGCTGATGGGAGGAGAAGAGGGTTTGGGAGCGCGGTGGGGGGAGAAGGGGAAGAAAGGAAAGGGAAAGGCGGACTTGGAGGTCAAGTTATCATTGCATGGACGCGGAAAGCGGGGACGGGACCTTGTTGAGCGCGGGGGGAGGGAGAGGAGCTGGTTCTGTTGACAATACATGCCTTGTGAGTCGTCCGAACCACGGCAACGATGGCCTGTCGTCATCGCGAGCCGCCCGAAGGAGCAAATGGCCTGAGCTTTTGCAGCGCTGGTTGGCATGTGAAAGTGACGATCGCGGATGACCGACATGGATCGCGCCGCTCCGACCGGATCAGCGCACCAACGGGCTGCAGGTGATATATCAGCGGTCCCTGATCTCCCGCGAGCATGCCCGCTTTGGCACATTTCTGTCGGCGGGGGACCGTTGCCCTGGAACTCGCGAGAGGGAGAAATGGTTTCTGCTCGGTCCATGCAGAATGTCATTCACTGGAGACTTGTCGTTCGGGAATCGTCAACAATCAATTTTGCATCCTGCCGTGGCGTGCGGGGTCCGCCGCTAGATTGTACTAAAATAAAGCATGCCAGCAAACCGTTGCATGCATGTGAAAGGCTCGTAACTCGTCATAGCCGTCCCAGAAGAGTAAGGACAGGCTTGGGCCATCTACATTACTGGGTATATTTAAAGGTCGTGCCGCCAAAATCATTACCGTTCGTCGTGAAAAGGAAAAAAGCAGATCAGGGTGCCGATATTTTCGACGTCCACCCGCCTGTACATGGACCTCGAAACCGAAGATTCGATTCATCTACTCGTGTTAGGAGACGCATTCTCTCGCATCGCAAAATGCCGCCTGCGCCGAAAAGCCCGAAAGTTTTGTCCGGAAATGGAAGAGCCGCCTCAGACGTAGTACCTGCGCGAGCTGTGGTGGGAGCGGCGCGGGCTGCTCGAGTAGCCGTAGTCCCGGCTTCTGGGACGGTGGCTGTGGCGAGAGACGTGGGTGGTGCGCTTCACAACGACGTCCTCGCCGCGGTGGTGACGGTGCACCAGAAGAGCAAGGAGCTGGGGGTCAAAGTCAGTGCTGCGCGCCCCGCATGCGCATCTTGGGACGACTTACGAAAGAGACGAAGAAGAAGATGCAGTTCATGATGCCGAAGGCGAAGCAGGCCTTGAGCATGGCGCATTCCTTGTTCGGGTGGAAGGACCAGTCGGTGTTGAGCTGCAGGCCGAGACCGCCCGCAACACCGAGGGTGATGTAGAAGGAGTCTCGGTCGAAGTTGGTGCAATTGGCGGTGGAGATGCCGCGCAGCTCGTAGACGGCAGCAATGAAGAGGCCAAGGAACCCCAGGTCAACCAGGGCGACGAAGAGCGCAGAGTGGCGGGCGCGCGTGTAGGTGATGAGCGTCGCGATGCACCATGCTGCGCCCAGCACCGAGGCGATGAACAGAATCAGGATGAAGTCGGGCGTCAGAGCATTCATCGACGTGTAGCCATGGACGAACCAGGCGAGCATGCCCAGCGTCGGGATGAGAGTGATGATCTGGAAGATCCGGGTGGAGATGAAGAGCAGACTGGAGAACATGGCGGCGGCTGCGGCGATGGCCGATCGACAGCGGGGTACGGTGAGCTGAGTTTGGGCGCGACAGTTGACGACAGCAGAGGAGGAAAGCCGGGTTTATATGCTCAATGCATCGGACGGCGATCGGGCTGCGAGAGTTTGCTGGCGGAGGGATGGACCTAGCAGGAGCCTGGCGCAGGTGGGGAACAATGGAGCTGCTGTCTCTGGCGCGACGGCAGCTGGGGAGAGAAGGCTTTGTATTTGCACCGGCAGAAGGTGACGTAGCACGAATAGAAGGCCGCCAGCTGCCTTCAGTCAGGCCAGGATTTCTGCACGCCGAGCGGATGCGTTCGCCAGCCTCTTCTTTCCCCAGCCTTCTCTGTGCCCGCCCGCCGATTTGTTGCCGCGGGCACACGGGCCAGCCCGAGTGAGGCTGCGCCGGCTGCGATTGGTGGACGGCGCGGGAGATGCACTGCTGCGGGGAACGCTCAGGCCTTCCGCTGCCGTCACATCGCCGAAAACCAACCACCAGACTTCCGCCTGCTTTTTGCCGGCTGCGCGCCGGCCTGGCCGCAAATCAGGGCGCGATGCAACAATTCTCCTGCGCTGCGCACTCGCGCCGCCCGGGCCTGGACGGCTGCGACTCCATGGCGAGCGGCTGACGCAGGGCGGCCGTCGCATCACACAAAGCTTGCCTAGCCGGTGAAAGCCTGCGTCGTGGCGTGCTGAAACACGACGGCACGCGTCACGCCAGGCGGCACGGCGAGGTGAGCGCGGCGCGACGAAACGGAGGATGCGGTGGTGATGAGGGCAATTTGCGATTTGGATTGCGAGGCACAGCGGGCTGATATATGATTGCTGCTAAACGACGCTGCCAGGTGGTCGTGGCTTGCGCCGGGCACTGTGAAACGGAGACAGCCCCTTTCGTGGCAGGCAGTCGCAGGCGAGAGGGCGCCGCCATGCCGCTCTGGGGAGCTTCCTTATCTATCGCGCCCACTCAGCACCACCACCGGCCCAGCGACCAACGACCCAACGCTCGGCTCCGCGCATGGATGCGTCTGTGCCTGTCCTGCGCCGCATGGCCACGGCCAGCCCGTGTTGCGGCCCCGTCAGCTATCGTTGCGCGCGTAGGTATATTGGCCCGCTGCATGTGGTGGAACGTCGACCTGCGATTTCGAGCGCCACGCAAGGGATCGCGCCCGCCTCATATAGCGATGCTCCACCGCCGTTCTTCATCGTTGTCGTCTGGTCGATCGCCGTCTTTCCTTCCTCTTCGCCTCGCCGACTGCCTGATCGCCCGACGGGCCTTGGTCCCCCGGACTTGTTTCAGCCTTGCGTGCTGCTAGTCAGGGCCCAAAATCGCTCACACCTGCCCGCCGCTCTCGTCTGATCGCCGAGACTCGGCTGGCATATTTTAACCTCAGCCAAACTGTTTCTCAGTAATAAGAGGGCCGCCCTCCCTTTCTTTTGCCCGCTGTTCCCGTCGGCCTGGACGCGTGATCCTCATCTTTGGCCCCAGGTGAGCCAGGCGCTCCTCCTGTACCCGTGGGTTTATTGCATAAGCAAGCCTACTCATTTGCCGGGCTGTCCCAGGAGACGGATTGAGCGTCCCGAACCTATCCGCGGCGCTCAAATTGCCTCTTCACCACGCTTTCTTGGCTTCTGAAAATATATGTGATCGGCCCCCGTCAGCTGCCAGAACACTGCATTGCCTTTGCAGCCTCGCTGCCAATGCTTCTTCATCTTGGCCCCACCGACGATCCTCACCCGAGCTGATAAGCTGACCTCGCCGCCAGCCGACCGCCGACATCCTTCCATTCAATCTGTATTCGGCCCTTTCACACGTGTGTAGCTGCTTTAAGCTTTGGACCGCACGGTCGGATCAAAGTCACCATGTCGGGTCGCGGCGCAACGAG
The DNA here is from genome assembly GCA_021495925.1 of Diplodia intermedia. Lineage (NCBI taxonomy): Eukaryota > Fungi > Ascomycota > Dothideomycetes > Botryosphaeriales > Botryosphaeriaceae > Diplodia > Diplodia intermedia. The sequence continues at coordinate 228,460 of JAKEKT010000029.1, read as the reverse complement.
CCGCAAGGCTATCAAGAAGAACATCGAAAAGACAGAAAAGAAAAAGGAGGCCAAAGACTTTGCGGATGAGCTGACCAGGCCTCCCTCGGAATCTGGATGGAACCTGCCACATCGAGGCACCTCCACACAGCGCCGAGGCTCTATTACCGCTGCAAGTATCAGTACCCATAGTTCCGACAAGTCCAGGGGAAGCGACAAGCTCAGAGCCGCCACTCCCGGCCTGTTCGGCAACGATTCAAAGGATCCCAAGAGATATGCAATCAAAGGAAAGGAAACAGTAGCCCCGAGAGGCCGGGGTGGTGGGGTTCCGCCCAAGACCGCACAAGCAGAAACCCATCATTCCAACACCAGCTATGACTCGGACCTGGCTTCTCCAACCCAGCTGTCATCACGGGAAAAGGTTTGGGCAAACATGAGGATCTGGAATGGAAACGGTCAGCCGACCCAGCGATGGAGAGGATTCGAGCACGTAGGTGGAGTGTGTCCTGTTTGGAGATGTGCGGCTAATCAGTTCAGGATTCGGACATGTACATGCCCTCTGGAGACTGCCTTGTCTATTTCGGCGAAGACAGCGGTAGCCATAACGAAGCTCGTCCCATGCTGCGCGTCCATGTCGAAAAGCTTCAAGAGGCACGGTCGTCTTTTCTGAGCAATCTCGTCACTTACGGCGAAGTTGATCAGGAAGAATACTCCCCTCCGCCAAGTGTCGCAGGCTCCACAACCTCCCCGCCCGCCTACCCTTTGACCTCATCCAATCTGGGCTATCTCGACGAAGACACAATATCCCCGGTTCGAGACACTTCAGATCGCGGTATGATGTCACCCACCCGGCAGTTGGCCCCTCAATCCCTGCGATCTTCCGAGAGTGCCTACGGAGGCAAACCTGTGTTCCGAAACCCTCATCTTTCAGCCTTTCCAACGCCGCCCCGTTCACGAACTCAAAGTGACGTTGCATCTTCAGCAGATCTGAGCAATCAAGAAGTCGAAATTACGCACGAAATCTGGTTTCCGGCTCCTTCCTACATCAAGACCCCCCACGCACAACGCCGACACCACCTCGCAACCCGGAACTTCCTCGCTCTGCTGTACAACAAGCCAATCGCCGGAACAGATCTGTTTGAGACTCTTTCGGAACTTCAAATGGTCATGGACATCATGTACGAGTTGAACGAACCAAACAGGCGTCCGAATGTGGCCGCAATAATCGTGGACTATGTCGTAGGCAGACGCCTTGACGATGTCAGGGGCAGCCTGACGAATGCACTCAGCTTGCTTGCCTGGAGCGAGAAGCTCGACGTCGGATGGGAGCAGGGCTATCTCGAGTCGTATGTTCACGTTGTGGGAATGATGACACGGAGCACATTCGAACGTCCCGAGTTTAAGAGACTCTCGCCTGTGACACGACACAACCTCGAGAAGGCCTACAACGGCATGCAGATCAAGATATTGAATGCGGAGGAAAAGCTCAGCATCTTTTCGTTCCCGGATTTGTGGCACCTGCCCAACGTCGTCGCCAACAGTGCAGCATTTAGGGCATCGGAGGCCTTCCGTGGCTGGCTCAAGCAATATTTCACCCACAAGTACGGGCAGTGGCCTCCGAAGATCAACCAAAACGGGCACTGGGTCACCAGAGAGCTTGTCCAAAAGCTCCAGGGCGACTTTGGGGCCATCTACGACGTGCTCGTCAACCGTGACATCATCTGGACGGACAACGAGGCTCGACATACGCGCAAGTGGGAGATGGCGAGCAAGACGGCTTTGACGGATATATTCTCACCTGACCTGCCGGGGATGCCCATCACGGATATGCTCATCAGCTTTGACAACCAGCATAGCTATCTGCACATCCCGCACCCGTACCCGCTTCTTCCTCGTCGAGTGTCCTCGCTCACAGCCGCACCGACCAAGAAGAAGAACATCTTCAGTCTTAGCAAGAAGGACAAGGCGGCAGCCGCACGAGATCCTTCCGAGCAGATGAAGATTTCGCTGGCTTTCGGCGACGCTACGAACATCAACAAACTGGGAATGATGCTTGAAGGTAAGCCTTTTCCATTCTCTTCCGCCCCAGCCCGACTTGACTTGATCCGCACCCGAACCCCTTCCACTCGACGAATCCATCGTCCGTCAAATCTTCCAACATCAGTTGAACTAATCCCCCCCGGCGTACCACCCCAGCCAACGACCTCCGCGACGAGTTCCTCGAATACGAAAAGGCCGTGGCGGCGGAGCTGCGCGACGTGCCCGCCGCCGACGCGCGGCTGGGCCGCTGGCTGCTGCTGTACGGCATCCTGCAGGTCCTCTCCACCCTCTCGGTCGACACGGAAGGGCTCAAGTACCGGACGGCCGGCAACGCCGACGTGCAGTACTTCACGTCGCCGTCGCTCGACAACTGCCCGCCGTGGCCGCCCGCCCGCAGCCTCGCCGGCACCCGCCGCGCACACTCCTCGGCCGTCTCGACGGTGCGCGAGGCCTCGCAGCGCCAGAGCCACTGCTGGACCGCGCCGCTGCGGTGGGACGGAGGAGGCGGCGGCGGCGGTGCGTTCGCCGCCGTCGAGATGGACGCGGATCCGGCCGCCGCGATGAACGACGGCGACGGCGGCGGGAGGAGCGGCGGCGGCGGCGGTAGCGACAGCACTCTTCATGCACTCCTCCCTCCACCGCCGACATCCCCACGCAGCGGCAGCGGCACCCAGTCTCCCCATCATCGTCATCACAGTCACCACCGCATCTCCGAACTCGACGGCCGCCTCCTCAACGACCGCGACCGCAAGCTGCGCATGCACCAGTTCGAGCAGAAGCTGCTGGGCGCCCAGCGGAGCACTGCCGGCGGCCGCGACGTCGTCGAGTTCGACGGGTATGACGAGCCGCTGCGCTACGGCGCCGGCGGGGGTGGTCGTTCCGACGACGACCACGATGGCGATGTCGATGTCGACGACCACGACGACAATCTCCTTCCTCCGCCGTTGCGCTCGCCGACGTCGGCGTCGGTGTCGTCGCGGCTGCAGATGTCGAGGTCGGCGTCGGCGCAGGGGAGACGGGGTGGTGGTGGTGGTGGCGGTGGTGGTGGTACCGCGGCAGAGAAAGAGTATGGCGGTGGTGCAAGGGAAGAAGCGAGAGATAGAGAGAGGGAGTACCGGGGCCGCACCGAGCTGCGGAAGGGTGCAGAGGGAGGAAGAGGGGGTGGCTTCGGGCATGCGAGACCGGATGTCCCGCCACGCAGTCCGTTCAGGACCAGTCCGCCCGGGTCGAGGGGTGGTGGGGGCGGCGGTCTCGGTGGTGGTGGGTTGAGGGATCAGAAGGAGATGCCTAGGCGGTTGATGGAGTATTTCGTCGATGACGATTTGGTCGAGGTGGAGGGGGAGAGGGAGGGGGAGATGTTGCCCGGGTATGCGAGGTGAAGTTGGTTCGGTACTGTTTTGTGGTGATGGTTCTTTTTTTTCCTTTCTTTCTTTTTTCTTTTTGCGAGGGAGGGGGAGACTTTTGTGCGTAATACCCGTGTGTGCGCGTTGGAGGAGGAGGAGGAGGAGGAGGAGGAGGAGGAGACAGCCCTTGCATTGTTTCGTTGTTGGAACAATTATATTGTTGAGTGTCTGTTTGTGTTATTACGGCCGTGGAAATTTGTGTTGGTTTCTTTGTTGTCGTTGGAGTAGCATGCTGGGCTGGGCATTTCTGTGGTGGGACTTGGATTCCTCACTTGCGAATATGCTGGTATCATCTCGCGGTTGGAGGGATATAGAAAAGTTATCTTTTGCCTGAGCAATTTTTGCGTATACTCCGGGTGTCGTGTGGCTACAAGGGGTAGGTGTCCCGATGTGTTCGGTTGTAAAAGAGCTGATCTTGAACAACTTCCAGATGTTTTTGTACAAGTCACGACTTTGGAACTATATCAGGGGCGTGGACGTACCAAATTCCGAGACAACTTCGCCTTCGCTTTGAAGCTTGGATACCTTCGACGACTGGACTTCGGATCTTGTGTTTCCCAATCAAGACCTACCTCGATGCCCGATTCAATGTTATCACCACGGCTTGAGCCCATCATGGCGCGTACCGACGAGTTGAAGGAGCCAGAGAAGGGTAAGCAAACCCAACAAACCGTCTCTGACGATCTCGACGGCGACGAGTCCTGCTCCGATGATCGTTGGATGCAGTTCCGGCTCTCGCTGAACGAGGAGGTCGAGAATGACATGCTTGGTAAGTCTCGCCCCGCCATCCGCCGCTCCCGCCCCCCCCTCCGCCGCTTCGAGGGCCGCGTGTTCCTGAGAAGCCACGACGAGGCTCTCAAGTTCGCCCACAAGTACTCACAAAGGCGCGAGGCAGACGGCATCCTAGCCCTCTTCACCGACGGCTCGGCTTCCGAGCCCCGCCTTGTCCTCAACAAGAACACCCCCGCCATCTCCCCCTCTTCCGACGAGATGGACATCGACGACGACGACACGACGACGGTGAAGGACAAGCAGAAGAAGAAGAAGAAGAAGGGCTCCGGCCCGCGCTGGTGCTCCTGCTCGGTGGTCTACCGGCCCAAGCCGAACGACCTATTCTGGGAGCGTCGCGGCTTCGCGCTGGGGCCCGAGATCGAGGGCAACACGGACGCGGAGCTGGCGGGGCTCGCGAACGCGCTCGAGGTCGTGCACGACGTCTTCGCCAACGACGCCGGGGTGCGGACGGCGCTCGTCTTCTGCGACTCGGCGCTGCTGCTGCGGCGGCTGACGACGCTGGCGACCGCCGCGCGCCCGGACGCGCCCGACTGGAACGGCACGTACCTGCGCCTGCTGGTCGACTACGCCGACCTGCTCGTCTCCGTCTTCGACAAGGACCTCCAGTTCCACTGGGTCCCCGCACACGCCGGCGTCCTGGGCAACGAGATCGCCGACCGCACCGCCCACGAGCACCGCCCCGACGTGTGCGACCCCGGAGCCCACCCCGTCGTCGGCGCGCACGAGAGGAGGCTGGCCGCACATCGTCGCGGCCGTCAGTCGGACGACGCTGGTGCCACGGCCGGCCGCCGCCGCCACCCGCGTCTTCGCAGACCGAGCGGCCGAGGGCTCGACGCCGACTCTCCCAGGCTCTCCGAGAGCAGCAGCAGGGGTAGGCGCTCGGTAGATGCCGGTTCAGATCGCCGCCACGGTGGTGTCGTCTCTCGCGCCGGTTCATATGGCGGCTTCGGCGGCGGCCCCCGCGTCACCGGCGCCAACGCCTCCCCCGTGGCCGTCGTCGACCATCACCACCACGACCACCACCGCGCCGACTCTCGTGGCGGCGCTCCCCATGTCACCGGCGCCAACGCCTTGCCCATGCTGGAGCTTCACCGCAGGCGGGCTTCCGAGCGTCGTGAGAACAAGAGGGCGTACAGGCTGGGCAGCCTCGACCACCATGGGTCGCGGTCCGGCAGACATTACTGGGACCGGGATCGGCCGATGTGAGTGGGTAGCTAGTAGTATCTTCGCGATGATGCTTTTGGAGGGGCTTGGGGTTGCTTAGTAGACGGAGATCTGATGGGGTTGGTATGTACTAGACTGACTGGGATTTGGATCGATGGCAGATCACTGAGATAGTTTTGGACAAATAAAAGACTTTTATGTCATTCGCTTTGGTGTTGAAATTGACTGTGATGTGGGATTTTCCTTTTGGAGTTTATCTTCGATTCGGTAGCTTGCGGCATTCGTAGGCCTGTGCTTTAATCTTGTGTAGAGACAATTTGACGCTTGTCGGATCACTTCCGATTATTTACTCTATGGATAGGAGGAAACACTCGGGAACCTCAAAGATACCTCGAGAGGGGGCTTCTGAGCATATTCTTTGTTATGAATAATAACAGGGAAAAAAAAAACAAGGCATTGTTTTTCGTCGCTCAGGAGGGCACTGGGCAGTCTTGTAAGCACACTTCGCAGCATGATGCCTTTTCGGGGTCGTAGCTCCGCTACCACGAAGTAGTGTTCCAATTTCTATCAAAATCAAGCCATGTTAAGCATTCATAGGAACAAACATAAGTATAGTGTTACAGAAACAACGAAACTGTTCGGATGTTGGCTTCAACTGGCCGAACTTGTGGATAATCATTCAGCAGTTTCCCAACACACACGTTTTCTGTGCAATAGCCTCACAGCGAGGATAAAAGAAACTAGTCCTCTCATAGATAGTGTATTACACCAATAGGCGTTCGAATCCAATATCCAGACAAAGATGCGACTTTCAAATACGCACAAATAGGTCCAGATCTTGGATTCAACTACCCATAGGTACAATGCACGATCTGGGAGCGCCAATTCCTTTTATCACCCGCTACGATCTCACCTCAGACTCCAAAAGTACTTACAATGAACGGAGAGCAAGGAGTGTGAAAAGGCTGTCAAATGACGGTCCACGCTTATCGGGCGGTAGATGCAGGGACTGCATCAGATGGGCATTCGACCTGTTGCCGCCATCTGAAGGACATCACAGTGCTTCTTCCCAGATCATACATGTCCTCTTCACCTCCACTTACCTCTATCAACCTTTTCCGACGCATCGAGGCCTCCGTCTCTCCGCCACCACCCATGGCTCTCCAGATCCTGACCGGCATACGTCACCCATCACAGCGAACCGAAGCCAAGGACAAGCGCCGGCTCGAGGCGTGGCGCGACGGCTTCGACGACACCCTCACCACCTTCCGCGGGCGCCTCGTCCCGCTCCACGGGACGCACCTCCACTACAACAAGCCGCGCGAGTACTGGCTGCTCCCGGCCGGCAGCTGGGAAGTGATCAAGATCAAAGCCAAGCTCAAGCGGCCCGGCGGGCGCCGCACGAAGTCCCGTCCCCAACTCCTCATCAAGCGCAAGCGCAGGTACGAGCCGGACACGACATGGTTCGAGCGCATGGCGAAGCGGCAGGCGGCCGAAATGCTCAAGCCGGTATCGCAGCGCGCGGGGGCGGCGGCGCAGTCGTCGTCGTCGTCGTCGTCGAGGCCAGCAGTAACCCTCTACCGCGCGCTCGACGCCCAGCTCCACGCAGACCGCGACGCCGGTACGCAGCACAGCGTCGACATCGGGCAGACCTTCTTCCCGTGGCCGCGCCTGCCCGCCCGCCTGCAGGCCCGCGTGCTCGCCTTCGCGTGGTGGGGAGATATCCCTCGCAAGCCGGTCCTGCGCCTCGAGTGGCTGGAGGACAGGAACCGCTTCCAAGCCCGTCCCCTCCACCGTGACCATCATCAGACCACTGCCAGGCGCCGCTCGCTCTACCACCCCTCCCCCTCCGCTGAAACAACAACGACGACAACCCCCCTCCCCACCCTGCTGACCGTCAACCGCGCCTTCTCCGCCCGCGTCCTGCACGCCTTCCACAGCCTCGCGACCCTGCACTTCGCGGCCGCCGCCGACCTCGTCCGCTTCCTCGAGACGAGGCGGTCCGCGGCCGACCTGGGCCGGCTGGCCCATCTCGTCCTCGCGACGACCGACCGCGACGCCTTCGAGGCCCTGACGCCGGGGAGGGCGTTTGGGAAGGTGGTGGTCGTCGGGGGGTCGTCGTCGATGAGGCGGCGGCGGAGGGGGAGGGGGAGGGGTTTGGGGATGTTGAGGGAGGGGGAGGTGGAGGAAGAAGAAGAAGAGGAGGGGGTGGAGGGGGTGGAGGAGTGGGGGGATAGCGATAGCGATAGTAGTGGTGACAGCAACAGCAGTAGCTGTGATGTGGAGGACGACTACTCCAGAACCGACACCGGTTCCTCCTTTTTCGCCGAAAGCGAGTCGTCCGGGCATAACCGACGCAGGCGACGGGGCGGACGCCAATATCGGCAGAAGAAGAAGAAGGAGAACAAGAAACGGCGGTCGAAGTCTCACCATCACGGCCACCATGATCACGAGCACCACGGCGGCGACTGCTGCGATCATGATCACGAGCACGCACACGGCCACGAGCACGACGACTTCTCCATCGGCGCCACGACCGAAGAAACACAATGGCGGCCAGCGTGGCTGCACTGGCCGAAGAAGCCAGCGCTACTCACCCGTGTCAACCTGGCCGAGGCAAAGAAGAAAGTTAAAAAGGCGACGATGGCGCTGCGGCTATTCGGGCGCAAGGCCAAAGGGAAAGATAACAAGAAAAAGTGCAGCAGTGATCACGACTGCCGCCGCTCCCACGGCCATCACCACCACCACCACCACGAGCATGCAGACCACTCGCGCTCTCACGGCAACAAGAAGAACGGCGTCGAAGATACCGTCGTCCTCCCCCCGATAAACCTCCGCCGCCGCCGCTCGCTGCAAAACGGCTCCGCGACGCAGCCGAAGGACGTGCTGACGGGCCTGAAGACCTTCGTCCTGAAAATCGAGGGCGAGGGCAGCGGCGGCGATCATCATCATCATTCCGGCGGATCAGAGGGACCTGGACGGAAGAGGCACTTCAAATGGATGCGCGTTGTGGAAGAGCGGCGGAGCGAGCGTCGTCGTCCTACTACTACTGCCGTACCACCCATCGCCAGCGGCAGCGGCAGTCAACATCAACATCAACAACAACAACCCGGATCGTTGGCCGACGACGACGATGATAACCGCGGACGCGTCGTTTGCGACTTGAAGGGCGAATACGCGACGCGGGTCGGCGTGCGCGCCGTGTGGGGCGCGGACTGGCTCGTCCGGGCGCTGCGGGAGACGATGGTGCCGCGGACGTGCGAGGTGCGGATCGAGGGGTTGTTGCCTGGCGACGACGATGATGACGACGACGACGAAGGAGAAGAGGCGTTGGCGGGGGTGGTGGTGGATCCGCCGGGTGTCCGTCCGGCGGCGGGGGATCGGTCGAGGCGGCTGGATCGTTTTCGGAGTGGGAAGGGCAAGGGTCGTGCTGCTGCTGCTGATGATGATGTTGCAGAGGAGGTCGTGCGATCTCGGGGAGGGAGGTGGGATGACCGCTCGGTTGAGGAGTCGTCGGGCGAGGAGGAGTGGTGCTCGGCTGTCAGTTCGCCGCGGCCGCCGGTCCGGGCGGCGGGGAAGAGACGTGCGGATGCTGCTGCCCGGAGGACGAATGGACGGGCTGAGGCTGGGAGGAGGGGTCGGAGCGTGCCTTGGACGGATCTGGTGCTGCCGAGGGACTACAAGAAGAGGTTCCTGTTGGAAGTGTTGTAGGTCTGGTTGAGATTGGTGGCGGTTTGGATTGGTGGGAGGTAAAGATTGGAATATTTGACATTTCTTGGTTATATAGAACAGTGTACATCAACGGAAAGGGTTGGGCAGGGAGGATTGCGGACAAATGGCGTGGCAGTGCTACCAGAGGCGCGTCGACATATGGTAGATGAAGAATCTATTTTATTGGGATTTGATAATGAGTAAAGCACACTGAACCATCTTTGAGAGTGGATTTGAATATAAGATCCAGACGTAAGTCTTCAATGCGCACACTTACGTCTGGATCTTGTATTCAACTCCCTACATAAATATGATTATGTGGTATCTAAGTAAGTCACCCGCTACGACAATGCGCTATTGCATGCGAGGAACAAGATCAACATCGAAGTCTTTGGTGTCGGTGCGAGGTATGGCGGCGGGGCGGTGCTACATTCAGACGAACCGAAAGCTCGGCATACATACGCTGTATTGTTTTTGCGATCTGCATAGCCTGTCGGAGCTGATGTGTGCGAGGATCGAGATCGGGGCGAGGGAACTCAGTGAGGAAATGACTGTCGAGCACGGTTCTCCAGCGCCGCTCAGTCAACTGTTCGCGGCCTACCCTGGCTTGTAAACTGTCTTGATACTATCTAAAGCTGTGCTATATCTGTTGAATGTTGTGAAGAAACTATTCCGTGGTAAAGTGAAAGTGAATAACTGCCACCCAAAGCGGTCAAATACGCGAGTAATAGCTTTGGGGGCAGCCGGGCGACAGAGTGTTAACAGAGTGCTAACAGAGACTCCTGTGAATGTTGTAGCCACCCAAGCGAGTTGATTGGAGGTGTTTACAAGAGTTGACATCGGCGAGGGCTTTCCACCGCTGCCTCCCGACAACCATTGAACCTCTTCCATCCACCCCCAAATCGACAGCGAAGACCTCTCCCATAACCGCGCGGACTTTGTCGCCTCCAGAAGCACTGTTCATGGAGCCAGATCCCTCGAGCAATAAGCTCCCGCCGCCTACGGCTCCAGGTCCCTGCCAACAGCCCACCATGGCGGCGCCAGACGCGTTGCCCCTTCAGTCCATTCTCCACTTGTGGGAATCCACAGGCACCGTTTCGCTGCCGCCTACGTATCCAGATCGCGCGCTCAGTCCGGACACCGCTGCTGTCCGAGGCATGGAGCTTGAGATAATAGATCTCTTGAATCCAATCACCATCCAGCAAGAGCAGGCCGAGCCACTGCTTCCGCCGTCCCTCCCGTCCTCCGCCAGCCCTCCCTTCCGATACACCGTCGAACAGAAATTGGAGATCTTAGATCATCTCACCCAGTACACAGTCGCCCTACGAGTGGTACGGGAGCAGGCGGAGAAGCAGGAGCAAGAGCAAGATGATGCCATACCGCCGCGCCCCCGGCCCACCACGCCAGAAAACGGCGACCCCCCAGCACCGCCGACCAACACGCCCATCAACTACGACCCCCGACGGCCGCCCTCGGGCACGATCCGCGGCATCGCCGTGGTGCGCCCCACCAGAGCCGCCGCCGTCGCCTTCGCGACGCGCTTCAGCGCCGCCGCGGCGGACGAGGGCATCCTCGCCGTCTTCACCGACGGGTCCGCGTCGCCCCCGACCGACGCCGACCGGCACGACCGCTTCTGCGGCGCGGCCGTCGTGCACCGCGACGGCGCCGCCGGCGCGTGGGTGGAGCGCGGCTACGCGGTGCCGCCGCACCAGGGCCGCCACAACGTCAACGCCGAGCTGTTCGCGACCGGGCGCGGGCTGCGCGACGCCAAGGCGTACATCGTCAAGCGCCAGGAAGAAGAAGAAGAAGCGATGGCGAGGGTCGACGTCGACGGCAGCGGCGGCGGCGGCGGGCGCAACGACAACAACGACAACAACAGCCTCGTCATCCACACGCTGTACGTCTTCGGCGACCTTCAGGCGCTGCTGACGGAGAGCGTGGCGAAGATGATCGCGCGCGGCCAGTGGAACAAGGTCGACTGCTGGCTCCTGCACGAGTTCCTGCGCCTGGACGCGGAGCTGGCCGACTTGGGCGTGCGCGTCGAGTACCACTGGGTGCCCGGCCACTCCGGCGTCGAGGGCAACGAGCGCGCCGACCGCGTCGCCGCGCGCGCGCGCCCCGATCAGATGCATCCGGACGTGTTCGTCGTGCCGCCGCCCCCGTCGCGCGAGGAGCGGGAGCGCCGTCGTGAGCTCAAGCAGGAGCGGAAAAGGAAGAAGAGGGAGGGCGGGGAGTCGGGTTCCGGGGACAAGAGGAAGAGGGCGAGAAGGCGGAGGCGGTGACTGTGAGCAGATGTGGTGATGGTGAGAGGTGGGGGGGAGTGGTCCCTCTGCAGACGAGTGGCGGCAGACGGCGGCGGTCATGCGGAGGGGATTGGATGGGGTTCTGGACTTGTTGACAGTTGTTGCATGATCAGCGGCGGCACCATGGGCGCTTTGGACGGTATTGGATTGGTTGACGTTTTGCTGTCGAATATCGTAGCTCATTGCGAGGGTCTCAGAAAACCAGCGCCGTCGCATAGTTGATAAATGGTACGGCACGAGCGGTTCTCGAGCCTTTACACGTATAAGTGGCTGGGAGTCAATATCTGCTGAGTGGATAGCGTCGGACGCGACTATAGGGTCAAGCTAGACATGCGTTGTGTCTTTCGCTACGAGGTCGCATTAAAAGGTGGTGCTCCGCCACTTCGTGAGCGCGCGTGTACGGAAATGTAAGCAGCTGTTTCGCATAAGAGAGCCGTGGAAAATTTACCGTACGCAAGGCTAAATAGCATCCGTGTCTTCTCCTCTACAGACACAGCAGTGTTATGGTTATAGAAAATTTGAGTCGTTAAGGATGCTAAGCCATACAAACCTATCGCACTTACAATACTGCTTTCAGTTATATTAGGGCAATTTCAAGGCAAGTATAGACTGCGTTTGAACAGCTGGGTGGGTGGTGCCGGAGAGAGGCAAAAAAAAAGAAAAAAAAAAGAGGCCTGAAAACGCTCCCGACCGCCAGTCACGATTCGAACACCCGTAGAGGGGAGGTGCCCCAGAGGGAATTCGAACGCCGGACCCGCGCTGGTGCTCAGCAAGTCAGTTTTCTAGCCTGTTCCAACCAGCTAAGCCACAGGAGACTTATGGTACTGCTGGTGACAAGGATATCGATCGCCAGTTTGGCCTATATGCCCGCCCGCGTGCCCGTTCGCCCACTACCGCTAGGTGGGTGGTGCTGGAGAGAGGCAAAAAAAAATAGGCTACAAAACTCTCCTAAGCACCCAAACACGATTCGAACTCCCGTAGAGAGGAGAAGCCCCAGAGGGAATTCGAATGCCGGACCGTGCGACTGCTTAAGAGTCAAAACTCGAGTTGGTTTTGCTCGTTCCAACCAGCTAAGCCACGCAGACTTATGGTACTGCTGGTGATAAGGATACCGATCGCCAGTTTGGCTAATATGCCCACCTGTGTGCCTGCTCGCCCACTCGCTTCTTGCCAACCGTTACATTTGATATTGCGACCGCGTAAAGCCATTACCACAATACTATCGTCCTCAACCACTGCTGTTAAGAACAACGAGCGCGGCTCACTCTGGCGAAGCAAACACGCTGAGGCTAACGAAATCCAACGCATTTTTACAAGGCCCAGAGCACGTAGACAGTTGGACCCCGTCCTTTTCCCCGCAAGAAACCGCAACTCCCGCAGACGATGCGTCACCGTTCTTTTTCGCCAACCGGTTCGCCAACACAATGCATCGTCGTAGCTTCACCAAACTTACCGTCCAGAGAAAGACCCGTCCATCCACTGTAAACGAACGAAGTGCGGTAAGACTCCATTCGACACATGGGACGCGCCGCAGCAACATCTGCCCGGGCGCCATCGACGAGCGCCGTGATCGCGAAGTGTCGTCCACCCAATACCCATCACCGACGCCCGACGTTGCGCGCGCTACGGAGAAAACACCTACCTAGCCGTAACCAAGCAACAACCACCAAGCCACACACACCAAGAACAAAAAAACAAAGCCGCGCTTGCCCGCCTTGAGGACCAACCGGCGGGCGGACACTCGGTGACAGCGTCACGCGCAGCCGCGAGAGATCCGCTACTTATCACTACCTCCGTACTTCACCTACGCCACGCCTAACAAAACGCACGAAAAAGCCCTTATTTTTTTGCCGCCGCAACAACAATCCCTCCGCACCCGCCCGCGTCACGCGGACGCGCACATACACAAACTTGCATTCGAAGGAAGACGAAAGGAAAGCCAAGCCGGCGCGCCAGGCACCCGCCACCCGCACGCTCGTTCCTGCATCTGCGGCTGAAATCGACAAGCCCGCTCACTCGTCAGTACATGTGAGCCGCAGGAACAACGTCGTCCGCTCTCGCAATCAAACGAAACGGTCTGGGTAAGTAAAGCCCGTACATCTATCCCGGCCCCGCTCCGCTCCGCTCCGCTCCGCTCCGAAACCAAGACGCACGGACCGAGGAACGGGATCTTGATCTTCAACTGGTGGTGGCGTGAGTTGTGGGCGTGGCGCCACAGCGCGCGCGCGGGAAAAGAAGCTCGTGATCCATGACCGAATCTGTGGGGGACTGCGGAGAAATCGGACAACAATTTTCCTGGGGCGGGCCCCTCCGGTTGTGGGTCTGGAGTCGAACGAGTGGGGATCTCTTGGAAGCGGGGAATGGACAGGTGAGTGTGGGGTGATGTCAGTAAACAAAGCAGTGGGATGGGAAGGATCGGAAGAAGGATAAAAAAAAAACAAAAACAAGCACGCGGTCGTGGAAGAAGGAAAGTAATGCAGATTTTTTGCTGTAATTTCGCGTCCCTATGCTAATCCGTTGCATGCCGACAATGATTCCCAGCGCCGTTATCCTACGCACCCCTTATGCGAGCGAGCCCTGACCCTAGCCCAACGGAAATCTTTGAATCAAAGAGTGGGCAATCTCACCCAAAGAAGGGTCTCTTCCTTGAGTCTTTCTGTCCATGCCCTGAGCCAAGCCCATCGCTTCGTGGTCTTCCTCTTTTCTTCTGGCCACCATTGATTGTCGAGCCAGCCTTCGTTCCCATCAATCCGAACGCATCCTTGGGCTTAGCTGGCTCTGTGTCCGATTGTGGCTGTGGCGGGGGTGTGCCGGACTCGTTGGCTTCCTTGACCGTCTCCTTGATGGCATCTCTCGACAGACAGAAATCAATATGGTCGTTGAAGGCGCGGTCACTTGCCGGTTGTGGGCGGAGGCAGATTGGACAGTCCCAGTGTGTTTCCACAGGCTGGAGTTGTGTCTCCCCCTCGGTATGCACGTCTACACCCTGGTCCTCCTGCTGGCTGAGCCGCAACGTTTCCGCAAAGTCTGCTTCGCGTTCTTGTCGCGCTGCCTCTTCGAATTCCTCCTCAGGCCATACCTCCCACTCCTCTTGACCTCCAGGTTCGGCATTGTGCAAATGAGGAGACTGCGGCTGGCCCACGGTGGAGGCTGTAGAAGTGGTACATTTGTTCAGACCGAAGAAGTCAATGGATGCTTTTTTCATGCTGACAATGTGCGTAACTCTCAAACCCATCAGCCGTAGCGTCATGCCAGATATCTCCTTTTCAAGCTTTGCCAACATTGGCAACGCATATTTGTACAAGTCTTCCTTACGATAGACGGCGAAAGGCGGCGAAGTCTGTCGTGATAGGACTTCATATGTGTGCAGCTTCACCTTCAAGACAAGTGTTTTGCCCTTGAACTGCGTTCGCTCGAGGTCCTTTTCAAGCTCCTCGGCCGTGTGCCAAAGCTTAGCACGCAGTTCGTCCTTGGCTGACATGTCGCGGAATGTGCTCTCGGTGCCCACACTCTTGCGTTCGTAGTCCTCGGCGGGTTGGATCTTGGTTCGTCCCAGGCCTAGGTAGCATTGCATCAGGAACTGGAAGGCCTTCTCACCAAACAGCTTGGGCAAGTACGCGCGGTGCTCATAGATGTCACCGCAGGTCTTGACCCCGATTGCGTCCAACTCCCGCTCAAAGACGCGCCCGATACCGTTGACCTTCCTCGTGGGCAAGTCTCTCATGAAGGCCATGATGGTAGCTCGGTCACTGGCAAGACGGAACTGGCCGTTGGGCTTGTTCTTGTTGGAGCAAATCTTGGCCAGCTTGGCGTTTGCAGCGATGCCCGCGCTCACGGTGATGTTGGTCTTCTCATGCACTTCGGCGCGGAGTTGCTGCACAGCGTCCTCAGGGTCCATGTGGTGTTCTTCACAGTACGCGGTGATATTTAAGTAGGCTTCGTCGATGCTAGCGCTTTCGAAGCGCGGATCGTAGTGCTCTAGAACCGCACGAACCTCCCGCGCCTTTGCCGTATACTTGTCGAAGTTTAGCGGCAGGCAGATCAGCTGCGGGCACAGCTTCATGGCGACGAAGCCGGCCATGCCGCTCCTGCAGCCGAACTTGCGGGCGTGGTAGTTGCATGTCGTCAACACGCCCTTCCCCACGGCAAACGGAACATCTTTCAGCTCCGGCCGGTCCAGCTCCTCGACGGCGGCGTAGAAGGCGTCGCAGTCCAGATGCACGATGGCTTGTGACAGATCGCGGCCCAGCTCGAGCTCGGCGGCGAAGGAGTCGGCTCGGCGAAGATCATGCGAAAGGTCAGTCCGCTCGAGCTGCCGCTTGCGGGCGAGGATGCGGTCGATCTTCTCGGTTAGGACTCGGTCCTTTACAGACTCGTTGTTGAAGAACTTGGAGCCCTTGGAAGCATTGTAGATGATCTCCGCGACCTGCTTACGGCGGCGTCAGTGGGGCGGCTCGTTTCATCGTGAGTGCGAAAAGGAGGCCGGCTTGCCTTTGTCTGGTCGACGCCATCCTGACCGCTCTTCTGCAGCGATGGGCCGAGCAGGTGGTACTTCAGCGAGCCGTTCGCGTCGCGGGCCTCGTCGGTGGGCGGCGCCGGGGGCGGGGGGCCGCCGGGCGTCGCGTGGTGCGGCGACGCGTTGTCATGGCTCATGTCGGGAAGACGCGGGGTGTTGGCGACATGGTTGCTCGTGTTTTGGCGCGCGTGGGCGGTGATGACGGGAGGCTGCAGGGTTTCGCGCCGGCGGCGTAAGGCTGCCGGTCGGCTTGAGGCCCTAGAGGAGGCCATACCGCGTACCGCGCGCAAATGACCCGCGCGCTCACACCACCCTAAGGAGTAATAGCAATTAATGCCCGTTCTCGAACTCCCTTCACCTCCAGCTTCGCGCAGCCTTATATGCCGCCGTCACCTCATCCGCCTCTTGTCCAAGCGCAAATCTGCTGCCGCAACGGGTAAGGCGGGGCATTGTCGCAAATTCGTCACTAGCTGCGTCGCTCCCTCGGGCCCTGCAACACTGCTGCCCAGCAACCAAAACAACCCGGCCGCTCGTCCAGGCCGTTGACCGCCGCCGCCGCCCACCACCAGCCTCTCGCCGCACCCTCGCCCACGCCATCGACCGCGTTCCTACCATGTGCAATGTGCACAAAGCTGCTCCCGGCTGCCGATAGACTGCTACTCGACCGCCGCCCGTCCGAGGATGCCCGCATCCGACAGAACCAACTCCGCCAGTAACAATGGCAAGAGTCTCAGGCCCACCCTTGCGTCCAGCCGCACGAACAAGGCGCCGCTCACTCCCAAGCTCGCATCCACGCAGCCTGCACCCGCCGCTCGCTCGGCCACCACCTCGCGCGCCGGCACCAGGGACGACCCGCCGTCGTCGCCGTTCCTAAACAATGTGACGCCGCGCTCCTCGTCCCGCAAGTCTCGCGCCAGCAGCACGCAGTCGACGCCCACCGGCACCCCCGACACTCCCACCGCCCCCCGTTTGACGCTGGCCGACACAATCCCGAGGAGCGCCCCTGGAGGCAGCGCCCCCTCGCGCCCCAGAAGCACGGTGGGTGGCAACGATGGGCCGCGCGTTGGGCCCGTCCTGGCTGCGCCAGGCGGCAGAATTTCACGCCCCAGTAGCGAGGTGGGATTTGGCGCAAAGGACCCTTCCGCCATGTTTTTCCATGCCAGCGAAGCGAGACGTCATGAGCCCACATCCAACCCCGTTCCCAAGAACTCGACGAACTTCTTCTACGCAAGCGCGCCTCGGGAGGCGGAGAGGAGCGTTTCAACAGGGGGCGTGAAGTCTCCTCCCACATTGGCCACTGAGAGGAACCGCCCGCCAAACATCGAGAGCAAGTTCTTCCACGCCAATACCATCCACAACGACCGCGGTACCAACTCGCCGCTGCACTCACCGCCCATTCTCTCCGCCACCCCGGACCCGCATTTCCATCCGAACGTGTCCGGCAAGGAGGGCCAGCGTCCAGTGTCTCCGAATAAGGATGCCGTGCACCTATCGTACCGGAAAGGGGCCTCGCAGATTATTCGGCCAAATGGACACTCGCGCCCCGCCTCCGCAGTGTCCGTGTTCTCCAACACTGACGCCAAAGATGCGACACCGGGGCACCGCAGGAGGTCAAGCACCGAACACAGCGGCCTTCAAATGGGCCACCACAAGAGCTCGAGCATGTCCTCGATCGACTCGATATGCTCCAACCGGAGGATTTCCGGCGTAGACCATTCGCCGAGCCCCTTGCAGGTGGATATAACATCGCCCTCTACAGTAATGTCTGCATCAACGAACGCGAATAATGAAGCAAGAAACGGAAAGGAGCCTAACGGATTGCAATCGCCGCTTTCACTACCTCAAAGCCCAGCAAGGCAGAGTCCCGACGGGTCGGACGACACTGACCAGCAACCAAAGAGTGCGCTGCAAAAGATGAACGAATTGGCTGCGAACGCGAGACGAGAACGGAAAGTCATGGATTTGGAAATCAGCAACTCTTCGCTTCTCGCCATTAACCGACAGCTCGAACGGGAAGTCCGCAAACAGAAAGCCGAGCTTAAGAGATTCCGACGGATGAGCAGGACTGGTCAAATGGCACCTGGTGGCAACAATGCATCTTCGAATCTGGGCGCTCTCACCGAAGGAGAGACCGCCGAGTTCGCCGATGAAGAATTCCTGGGCATGGCAGATGAGGAAGAGGAGGATGACGGGGAACAGGATGAGTTCTCGTCGAGCGAATCTTCACTCGATGAGAGCTCTATGAGTGCAGACGCCCTGGCCGAAAGAGATGCCAAATACCGATTCCAAGACCAGAAACGCCTCCAATTGGACCTATCTAAACACAAGGACATCCTAATCGACAGCCAAAAGATGAACCAGAGCTTAAAACGCTGCCTTACCGTCACCGAGGATCTGATCAAGCAAGGGAAAAAGGCGCTGGAATACAAAATCCGTGTGAGCGACGTCAAACTGGGTGGACGCATTCTCAGCCCCGAAGACCAGGGCCAGTCGGATTCAGAGGACGATGAAGCGCCTCATGGAGGATCACTCCTAAGCCCTTGGACACGTCCAGATGCAACTGCCGCGGTCAGAGCCTCCTTGGACGGCCCTCGCACCGATCGCGACAGTGGCATAGATATGCGAGCTCCCAAAGCCCCGGCGGATTACTTCAGCGGAAACGGCGACGGTGATTAAGGCCGCAGCTGTCGACCGCCCATTTTCATTTCTTCATTATGGCCTATGATCCCCTTTGCTTCTCTTATCGATGTGTACTCGCCAGTCTTTCTTGTTTTTGCCTCAGGAGTTCTAGATTGGTCGGGAGAACTCCCTTTTCCAGTACATATGTTGGCAGCGGGCGTTCTTTGAGATGGACAGACAGACAGGTTGGTTTTTGGTTTTTACTCAAGAAGGGGAAAGCAGCAGCGGGCTTGGCGTCTCCCTTTTCCTCGTACACGTCCTTTCTCACTCTTCTCTTCTTCCTTTCCTACTACTACTACAGAGTGCGTGCATCCTGCTTGGGTGGGTGTCTGCGATACTTGTACTTGATCTCGAGATACCCCAGCATTTAACACCTCCAATCGAAGCCGTGCGCTCTTCGCTCAGATTGGAGCTTTTCCTGTTTTTTCCTTTCTTCACGCATTGTCTATTAGTCTATATACGCTGGGAATGAGGCTAACAATCTAGTTGGAGCATTGTTTTGATCATCTGATTGCGTCCACCTCCTTGACTACTCCCGTTGCAAGTGGCCGAATCACTACTTTCGCCTGAGCTTACGCATTGATTCTTTCAGACAACCACCCCGGGAGCGAAGGCCTCTTCTGCCAATGCTGCTGGTATATATCCTTCCACTCCGGCACGCTTTCTGGAAGAGCAAACACGGCAGTGGCGTACCATCTCGTCTCCCCGGCCTTCAACTCGCTGCGCAGGATCGGCAGCACCGTCCGCGGCTCCACCAAGTTCGAATTCGCATCGGCATCCAACACCGACCCCGTCCTCCCCGTCTTCTCCCTCGGCAGCAGATCCACCATCCCAACGGCACCGGACTTGGGCGACACGACGAGCACGCTGTCGGCGGCACACACGTGGCCCTCGTGCGCGGCGGCGTCGTACGCGCCCAGCGGCCTACCGTCACGCAGCTTGACGCCGTAGACGGCCCACGCCCCCTCGGCCTCCAGCAGCTCGCGGCCAGTCGTCACGCGATGCACGCGAAGGTGCCAGTACGGGGTCGGCTCGGCCGGCGGCAGCAGCCACGTGCGCACCTCGACGTCGCTCCACGGCCGCATGGCCGACGCCAGGCACGGGACGCCGTCGTCATGTTCTTCGAAGCGCGCGTCCTCGACGGCGCGCCGCATGCGCCACAGCTCGCCGCCGTCGTCGGACAGGGCGAGGGCGGACTCGGGCACCCACTGCTCGAGCGTGCAGCCGCCCGTGGACACGGAGTACGCGAAGGCGGCGGAGTAGGCGAAGCGGCCGTACTTGGCCTGCGCGTTGCGCAGCGCGTAGTGGCAGCTCTGGCCGCTGCTCAGCAGCATCGCGTGGCCGCCCCGGCTGCTCACGATCTGCAGCGGCACCTCGAGCGCGCGCACCGGCGCCAGCCGCGCCCACGGATGCGGCTCCTCGGCGGCGGCCCAGAACGGGTGGTCCGCGGCCAGCGCCAGCGGCGCGAAGGCCAGCATGCACCAGTACGGCGAGCCGGGCGAGTTGTAGTTCTCCGTCACGTGCGCGTTGGCGTAGGCGTACCCCAGGCTCAGCGTGCCGTCGGGCTGGAAGATGTCGGGTTGAGTCGCCGCCCACCACCGCAGGTTGCGCAGCAGGAGGCCCTTGACGACGCCCCAGGTCAAGGGCGGTGGCAGCTCCGTCGTGCTGAAGGCAATGGCCCCCCAGAAGGCCGCCATGCCGAACCGGTACGTCAGGCTGCGCCCGAACGTCACGGCCCGCCCGGACGCGTCGAAGTAGTAGGCGAAGTCGACGGCGTACTGCCGCGCGCGCGAGCGGAACTCGGCGGCGCGCGCGGGGTCGTCGTCGTCGCCGCCGGCGAGCTGCGCGTAGAGGAGCTGCAGGTATTGGATCGCGAAGGACCCCGAGTAGTAGTCCATCTGCGTGTACCCGGCCGGCCCGTCGTTGGACCATCCGTGCCCCCGGTAGAAGGTGTTGAGGTGTTGGACGTCCGACTCGAGCCGCGCGGCCGAGTGGGCGGCGCCGACTTTGGCGAGCCCGAGGTTGGCGAAGACGCGGAACCAGAGCCTGGGGGTTTTTGTTGTGCGATGTCAGAAGGGGGACGGGAGGGGGCTTGGAAGGTAGGGTCGGTTAAGAGGGGAAAGTGTTGACGTTTGACAGAAGCAGGACGCAGCCCGGTCAAGAGAAGGGGGGACGCTTTGGGACACGACGGCAAAAAGGTGAAGAGACAGGAAGAAGAAAAAAAGAAAAAGGGAAAAACGGGAGCAGCAGCAACATACCAATTCGTATTCGGCATCTCCTTGTCATTCATGCTGCCCAGATACGCCTCGACATTGCGCCGCTGCCGTTCATCCAACGGCTCCCAGAAGTGCTCGCCCGCGACCGCCAGCGCGAAGCCGATCGGGCAGGCCTCGACCATGCGCTGGTCGCGGTCCTCCATGTAGCCCCAGAACTCGGCGTGCTCGGGGTCCGTCCCGTTGGCCAGCCCGCGCACCCACCGGTCGGTCCCCGCGTAGGAGTTGCCGCCCGCCAGCAGCGGAGCCAGGCCCCACAGCGGCCGCGCGTAGCCCTCGCCCTGCGCCGCCGTCTCGTCGAACCGCGTGCCCGTCCCCCCGCCGATCCGCACCAGCGCGCCGCCCGCCGACGTCCCCGCCGCGAGCGGGTCCAGCAGCGAGGCGCACGCCGCGGCGACGTCGGACCGCGTGCGCATCGGGTTCTTGTTGAACGGGTGCAGGGGGAAGGGCCGGTTGGCGGCGGCGAGGGCGTGGTTGTTGGTCCGCTGTGCTGCTGACATGATGCAGTCCTTTTCTTTCTTCTTCTTTTTTCCGTTTCCGGTCGTCGATGGTCGTTGGGACCAGGTGTGTCCCAATCGGGAAATTAGGATGGGATGATGGATATGTCGATGCGCAAGGGGGTGGTGTTTCAGGACCTGAAACGCAAAAGATGCGGAGCGGGGGGCTCGGACGCTATTTCCGGGTCAGAGAGGGCTGCACAGTACGCTTGGTGGTGGGAAGGCAGATTGGCGATAATTTGCACCCTTCTCAGATTGACGACGGCTGCCGGCGGCAACTTGGGGCGGACGTACCTAGTGCTAGTGCCGAAGGTCCGGGCCGCTGTGCTTTAGTTGACTGCTCCGGGCGCACAGATGACAACCGAAGTCTACGTTGTTACCGAGTTCGAGCAGTCGTCAAGCACCAAAGGTGAAGCGAGTCAGCGAGAGCAACGGGAAACGAAAAGATGGTGCAGTGCTGCCAATAGGAGGGCGGGATGCAGACGGCAGGAAGTCTGGGCGAATCAGGAAGCGAAGCGACCTTCTTGGAGCGTTGGCGTCGACAATAAAGTGGCTTGCTCAGTACAGTACAACACCAAGAAGGAGCACGGCGGCGCCCCCTTTAACCAGTGCTACGTCCGGCCATTGTTTATCCGCGTATCGGCTAAACTCGATGCAAGCCAGCATTGGATGAGGGGCGTGAGGGGGCGTCGTGGGATTCGACACGCAGCCTCGCTTACACGTGGGCGGGAGTCAGGCAGTCCGGGGGTCCGGGGGTGGCGGCGGGGAAGAGACGGGCCCACCAGCTCCACTTTCTCCAGATCACCGTCGCTTTTCCGCCTGCACCAGAGCACACTGACAGCCGACGAACGCTCACGCGGCTCCAGCCACTCGCTCCCGCATCCATGTCAGAGATCGCCCTGCAATGCCGCCGTTGCGGAGGAGTCAATGCCCCGGATAAGCTGCAGTGCGCACGCCCCTCCTGCCGCTGCCATGCATCCGCCGTGTCGCCCGTCTCCCGCCCATGGCCCGGCATAAGTATTGTACATCTACGCTCCAGAGCCAGCATTCCCCTCCGCCTCTTGCCAAGGCCGCGATTCAAGCTCAGTCGTGCGCTCCGCCCTAAACCGCCTTCAGCCCGTGGCCTACTTGGCTTCCTCCGGAGAATCCAGCCAGTCTTGGGGCCAGCTCGAAGGCTGCTTGGCAAGCCATCCCGCCCGAATTTCCCACAAATTACGCGCTCTGGGCCTTGTCGCAGCACTGAATCGCCCGGCCTTGGCTTGCGGGAGAAGCAATCCTCGGCCGCGCTTTGCCATTATCAGCTTTGTCCTACACCTCCCCGGCCAAAGCTTTTCCGCCATCTGGGCTCCGTTTCAACTGATATCTGGCCCCGTTTCCCGTCTTCTCACACCACCCTCGTTCCTCCCCGGCCTCTCCACTCCTCCCCACCTCTCTTCTCCAGGTTCCTTCAGTGTCGTCAACTGACCGCAAGGTCACCGCAACACCGCAACCATGGTGAATTTTCTGCAGCGCGTCGTGCACAACGACGCCATGAAATCGGACCCGACCGAGATCTACGGCTGGCGTGTGTACATGCTGGCCTGCTCCGCCTGCTTTGGCGGCATGCTGTTCGGCATGGACATTGGCATCATCGGCGGCGTGCTGGAACTGCCCGCCTTCCAGAGCGAGTACGGGCTCGCGCACCTCGACAAGGCCGGCATCGCCAACCTGTCCGCCAACATCGTCTCCACCCTCCAGGCCGGCTGTTTCGCCGCCTGCTTTGTCACGTCCTGGCTTGCCGACAAGTACGGCCGTCGCGCTTCCCTGCTGTTGGCTGCCGCCGTCGCCATCGTGGGCTGCGTCATGCAGGCTGCCGGTGACGGCCACTTGGCTGTCATGTACATCGGCAGGTACGTTCTGACTTGCGCTGGGCATTGTTCCTTTCGCTACCGAGAGGCCGATGCCAGATGGTCTTTGGAGCATCCAACAGCTGACGAACTTATATCCATGCAGATTTGTCGGAGGTCTCGGTGTCGGCGCTGCGTCCATGGTTGTCCCTCTTTACATTTCTGAGAACGCGCCTCGCGCCATCCGCGGCGGTCTTACCGGCATCTATCAGCTTTTCGTGAGTTCTGACGAGTTCCCCGGCTCGAATCGATATTGACCTCCTTAGATCGCCACTGGTACCATGTTATCTTTCTGGACCAATTATGGCGCCCTGAAGCACTTGCACGGCAACACAACCTTCAGTACGTTTCATCCATCCCACACTTTTGGACGAAGCAACCGCTGACTTGCTCTCTCACCCACAGTCGTCCCGCTCATTGTCCAAGCCATCCCCGCCGTCTGCCTTCTCCTGAGCATGTGGCTCTGCAACGAATCGCCCCGTTTCCTCGCCAAGCAGGACCGCTGGGAGGAGGCCACGAAAGTCTTGACGGGCATCCGCCAGCTGCCCGCCTCGCACCCGTACGTGCAGGCCGAGCTCAGCGAGATCGCCGAGCAGCTCGAGCACGAGCGCCGCCTCATCGGCGGAGCCTCGCTCAAGGACCTGCAGAAGGAGATGTGGCTCATTCCCGGCAACCGCAAGCGCGCTCTGCTCACCATCGGCCTGATGGTCTGCCAGCAGATGACCGGCACCAACGCCAGTACGTTTCTGCTCTCTCTCCTCCCATCCGCCTTTCTAGTCCTCCCGTTTCCAACACTTTGCTGACAATGCCCACCACCACCAGTCAACTACTACGCCCCCATGATCTTCCGCTCCCTCGGCATCCCGTCGGCGGAAACCGGCCTCTTCGCGACGGGCATCTACGGCGTGGTCAAGATGGTCACGTGCGCATGCTTCCTGCTCTTCGTCGCCGACTCGCTCGGGCGGCGGCGGTCGCTGCTGTGGACGTCGATCGCGCAGGGGACGTGCATGTACTACATCGGCATCTACGTGCGGGTGGCGCCGCCCAAGGAGGGCGCGGCGGTGCCGCCGGCCGGCTACGTCGCGCTCGTCTGCATCTTCCTGTTCGCGGGCTTCTTCCAGTTCGGCTGGGGCCCCGTGTGCTGGATCTACATCTCCGAGATCCCGACGGCGCGGCTGCGGTCGACCAACGTCGCGCTCGGCGCCGCGACGCAGTGGCTGTTCAACTTCGTCGTGGCCCGCGCGACGCCGAACATGCTGGCGACGATGGGGAAGGGTGGTTATGGGTAAGTGGTTTTTTTTTTTTCTCCTTCGATATCCCTCCTCCTTCCCGCGTAGGAGAATGAACTGGATATCGCTGACTTTTTTCTTCTACCCTCGCAGCGCCTTCTTCACCTACGGCACCTTCTGCTTCTCCATGTTCCTCTTCGTCTTCTTCCTCGTGCCCGAGACCAAGGGCCTGTCGCTCGAGAGCATGGACGACCTCTTCGGCGTCACCGAGCTCGTCAAGGACATCGAGGCGCACGACCGCGCCGAAAACGAAGACGCGAGCCACCGCCGCGGCTCCTCCTCCCCGACGAGACCAGGTGCTCCCACCGCCGATGAGAAGACTGGCGTCGAGCAGGTCGAGATCGTTCCCGCGTCGCCCGATCAGGCGCGCAAGTATTAGAGGGGAAGGTGATGGAGGAGGAGGGGAAGGCTGGGTAATATTTTTGTTGTGTCTTTTTTTTACCCCCTGTGCTGAAGCCGTCGGCTGTCGTTGTTGTTGTCGTTGTTTCCTCGTCTTTGATTGTTGATGATGAGTGGCCCCCGCTAGTCGCGTGTGCACACCAACCATCGTTGATGCGTTGGAAAATATACCAAAGTTTGACGATGACAATGTGTCAGGTGATGATTGAATGCGTGCATCAGCGGAACTTCAATTTTTTTTTCCCCCGAAGAAGTCAACCCTTTCCAAGAATGGTGACGGCCATAGCCTGGCTCAGTTGGTAGGGCATATCGCTTTGAGAAGAAAGGTGCGAATTCTTAGGACATGGTCGGTTGAATCATCCAGCGCCCATTGTCAAAGCAAGGAGAGCGGGCAGTCAAATCATTACGACGCAAGAACGGTGCGATTAGAGTGCTGACAGGGGAGGTTCGAAACAAAAAGAGTGCTCAATTATTCGCCATCAGTTGCAACCAGTAAGAAGAAGGAACCTTGAAATATATCGAAAATTCCCATATCAAGACAAATCCCACCAATCGTTAACATTACGCCTTACAGGCCCATCCCCCATCCTCCTCCCACGTGGAAATTGCCAGACGCTCCATCCTCTCCCCCCAACCACAAAAACTCAACGCCCGCCACCCCAGCACCGAAACTCCCCTCAGAAGACTTCGCGCAGAAGAAGAGGAAGAAGAAGAAGAAGAAGAAGAAGAAGAAGCAGCAGCAGCAGCAGTGGAAAAAAAAAAAAAGTGACACCGAAACCCCGTCTCTCTCTCTCTCTCTCTCTCTCTCTCTCTTCAAAAGTTCCGCGTCACCCCGGGCTCGATGCCCTCCAGAATATCCCTCAGCTCCTCCCACACGCGCCTCTGCAGCTTGGCGCCCTCCTCGCTCAGCACCAGCGCCGCCGGCTCCTTCGGCACGCCATCACTAACATACCGCCCATGCCACGCCGCCCCAGCGCTCGCGCAAGTGACGAAATTCCGCGCGCCCTCCTCGGCCGGGCGCTCGAGCAGCCGCTCCAGCAGCCACACGCCCCAGCGCACGGCGACGTTTGCCTTCTCGGCGTCGTACAGCTCGCGCCGCAGCGCGCTGGCGCAGAGGCCCGGGTTGGGCGCCGTGACGACGACGGGGTACGGCGAGTCGGGCGAACCGCCGCCACCGCCGCCCATGAGCGACGGCGACGCCGCCAGCTCGCGCACGACGAGGACTTCGAGCAGCTTGGACACGTTGTAGCGGTCGGGCATGTCGGAGCGGCGCTCGTCGCGCAGCGCGGCGAAGATGCTTCCTTCTTTCTCGTCGACCTTGTCGCGCTCGGCGAAGTCGGTGAAGTAGTGGACCTCGGACGACACGATGACGAGGTGGGCGAGCGAATTCGTGCGCGCGGCGGTGCGCTTGAGCGCGGGCAGCGCGAGCAGCGCGAGCAGGAAGGTGCCGACGACGTTGGTCGCGATGGTGGTTTCGTGCCCGCCGTCCGGACCCAGGTCAGCGGCCAGCGCGAAATGCCCCGTCGCGACGCCGGCGTTGCAGATGAGCGCGTCGAGCCGCGGCAGCGCGGCGGCGCGCGCGGCGAAGGCCCGGATCGACGCGTGGCTGCACAGGTCGAGCGGCCACGCCTCGACGCTGGTTGGATCGCGGGATGATGGTTGCGAGGCGAGGATGGAATCGCGTGCGGCTTCGCCCGCGGATGTCGAGCGCGACGTGATGATGACCTTGGCCGCGCCGAGCGCGGCGATGCTGCGTGCTGTTTCTAACCCGAGCCCGACGTTGCCGCCGGTGACGATGACGACGCGGCCGGCGTAGCTGGTTGTGGGCTTGGGGACGGTGACGAAGAGTTGGGAGTGGAGGAAGCTGAGGATGGTGCCGAGGGTTGGGGCCATGGTGGGTGGTAGGCGGTGGGTTGGTTTTTTTTTCTCTTGTTCTGTTTTGTTTGTTCTTTCTCTTTCTCTCTTGTCTTTGGGTGGTCTGCTGTCGTCAGGTGGTGGTGGTCGTCGCTGGGTGGGTGGGTGTAGATGGAGGCTGGTGTTGGAATTAGCACAGGCTCGCAGGGACAACGGGAGTTAAATAGAAAGATGGATTGGATTCTAAAACCGTTAACTGACGGTTAACTCCACCAGGCGGATACAGTGGTGCCCGCAATGCCGGGCCATCTCCCTTCCCAAAACCCGAAGGCGGTGCTGAGACGCTTGGTGACGCCATGCATCTTTTGCTGTTGCGCCCCACCACTTAACTCCGCATTACCTAACGTCTCACAAGGCAGCATCTCCACGCGGCTTCTAGGACTCCGCGGACGCCGGTCCTGGCTACTGGGCGGGCTACAATTGCACCGACTGAGAGCAATGCCTCGTAACACTTCCAAGTGTGGCTGCCTGAATGGGCCGGTCGGTGGGATCTTCTCCTGCCGTTGCGAACGCGAAACCTTGCGCGAAGGAGACGGTCACAGATCAAAGAAGGCCGTGCGCTGCCTCGACAGGCTCAGCCGGCATTCTTCGTCCGTCAACTCGAGTAGCGTCCCGTCGCCCAAAAGTCCAGCGGTCAATAGCGTCGTCTTTCCGTCTTTGGTGCAAAAAATCAATTATCGCACTGCAAAAAAGTGAGCCTCGGCTTTCCCGAAACGATGAGAATTCGACGAATGGCTGTGAGCTTCTCCTGCTTGGTCATTGTTCTTGCATGCACAATTGCTCCGTCTCCGAGAGTCTTGGGAGGTTGGTGGCGGAGGCTGAGAGCGACGAATATCCTGTTGCCTGAATGGGGTCCACCAGGATTCGGGACGGGAAGGGGAACGAATGGGCGGCCGGCTTTAAGCGGCAGGTACTTAAGTACAGCTCCGATAACGCCGCCCCGCTGTAAACCTACATATACTATTGTTTACCAACACACCTTGAACGCAGTAGTCACTGTGGCTTGCTTGCATCCCCGCTCAATCGGCTCTACAAAGCAAGGAACAGCGAAGTTTGCCGATTCCGCCTTCAGCCCTACTCTTTTCACTCAGTCGTGTCCGCAACACGCGAGATGTTCGGTTCTGCGTCGTGGAAAGAAACTGCTATTGTCATAGCTAAATCGAGACTAATACAATCGACTCCCGCCCTGCGCCCGTTGCATTGTCGGAGAAAACAAAGCGATCGTTACTTCCTTTGATGATGAATCAATTGCTATCGTGAGCGCGGTCGTCGAGAGAACTGAGGCAAAGTACCTGGACGAGTAAAGAAGAGAAAAAAAAGATATTCAAGGCAGAGCTTGAACCCCCTCCCAGAAAAGAGGAAAATTTGAAAAAGCGCTTGTGGAGCAGAGAGAGAAAAAGAAAAAAAAGACCATTCAATCATGCATGTCCAATGATTCCGACCCTCCCATCCCCATCGGTATAACTCTCCAGAGAGACGGCTTACGCCGCGGGGTTCTCGGCCAGGATACCCTTGTTGACAAGCTCGTCGGGAGCAGGCCTGCTCTTGAGCGCGCTCTCCAGGTTGTCGGCCTTCATGTTGCGCTCGAGCTCGATCTGGTGGGCTTGCAGAGCGGGTGCGGCGTTGGAGTCGGGCAGGATGTGGCCTGAGGAGACGACGTATCAGCTAGCTGTTTGGGCACTAGAAAAAAAAGTACGAGCGGGGGAGCCGTCGTTTTGGCGGTGTCGCCTTGAAACAGTCCGCCAGGTCCGAGCACGGTCTTTTGACGCAAACGAAGGTGTGGGTTTGGAAGAGACGGTTGGAGGGAATGCTTACGCTCGACCAGCTCGTCACGCTCGGGACGGTGCGCGAGGCCCTTCTTCAGGTTGTCGCTGACCTTCTGGCGCTCAAGCTCCAGCTGCTTCTGCTGCAGGGCACTGTCGCAAGAATCAGTATCGACCATGTAGTGCGTGTTTGACGCCGGCAAAAGTAAAGTTGCGGTGGGCGGAGACTTTGCGGAGGTCAGGGAAGCTGTCAGAACTCACGGAGCAGCGGCAGTGTCGAGCAGGATGTGCCTGTTCTTCAGGTCCTGGGGGTCTGGGCGGTGCTGAAGGTGCTTCTCCAGCGAGTTGCGACGGTCGTTGGCGCGGACCGGCGAGATGGGCGTCTCGTCGACGGCAGGAGCTTGAGCTTGGGGTTCTTCGGTGGCCATTGTTGCGGGGTGGAGGGGAGCAGTTGGTTGTGGGTGGCAGAAGGGTGAGCAGGGTGGAATGCGGAGGTGGAGAGATGCGGGAACTCAGGCGAGAGCAGACAGGCAGCTGCGGCGGCGAGGAGCGGAATTTGTGTGCTGGGGCGGTTGGGTCCGTGAAGTGGCTTGGACGCAACAACACACGACACGCCAGCTGCGCAGGGGCCCAGGGCGGTCAGTTGTCGTGTCTTGTACTGTTTCCCAGGCGATGGTCGTGCGCTGTCTTGCTCGTCACTCGCCAGGCAGCTTGAGCTCGTGGTTCCGGCTGCCCCGCGCGCGCCAGAACAAGCCCCAGCCCCGCAACCGTCGCCGCCGCCCGCGCGCCTGACGATCCAGGCACCAAGCCCCGCCTCATCTCTCACCACCCGCACCCACTTTTCCACCGGCCTGCGCCTCAGGTAGAGCTGCGCACGCTGCCATCCACCGCGCCGCCCTCGCTCTGCCACGCCGCCCGCACGTCACAGCCAACTCAACTCACCCGGTCGCCACCAGATGACGTCTCCGGGTCAGAGACAGGAGGGAACAAAGGCGTGGCCTGTGACCCGTCCCACCCAGCACATGATGGCCGCTGCATTCGACGCGTGGGATGCCGTTCCTGCAATTTGGACTGCCTGCCCACCGCAGTAGGTATGTACATACAACTGGCCGTCCGGAACCCGCCGCCACCCAGCACGCGCGCTGATCCGAGTGTCTACCTGTCGATCCATATCTACCTCCGCCCTTTGTGAGCGCTGCGCGGAGCGTCCCTTTGTATGCCTGGCGCCATCCCCCCGCGCCTCTCCCGTCTCGCTCTCTCGGCCCGCCATCCTTAGCTTCCATCCGGATCATCGCCGTTCGCAGCCACACTCGTCGACCCGAGCCATCCCTTCCCTACTGCGGCGGCTCGGAATCCGGCAGCGGTGTCGATGTGGGTGCCGGCGCCGACGGAGCAGCGGCTGGGTCCGCGTACGTGCTGCTGCTGCCGCTGCTGGGACTGCAGGTAGTCATTGTCGTCGTTCCGAGTGGCAGCGTTGTGTCGGTACTGCACTGCACGGCCTAGCCAGAACATTCTCGTCAGCACAGGCGACCAGATTTCCGAACGAGAGGCCAAAGCACGGGAAGAGAGAGTGGGCGAAAAGCGCGGATCTCGGGCGGTCGAGACCACGTCTCCCCCACACGTTCCGCCCAGCGGAAATGAGACGACCGAGTGCGCATCGAAGAAAACAGGGCAGAAGGCGAGAGCCAAATGAGGATTTTCTCCCTTACCGGTCCGGCACCCATGGCTTGTATGATCAAGCTGCAGCCTCCACAATCAACGTAGTCGGTGACTGTGGTGTAGGAGTCGTAGAATGTGCACGTCTCCTGCCTGAGCGGTCCGAATTTGTGGCCCGCAAAGAGCTTGGTCGTACAGCCGGTGTCTGGCGCGGGCGTGGTAACGATGAAAAGTGTGTTGTCGCCGGCGGAGGTAGGCGCTGGTGTAATAGTCGCTGGCGTAGGCTTGCTCGGCCGTGGAGGAAGCATGGGCGAGGCGGTCCTGCATGGTGTCAGTGCGGTTTCATAGAGTAGTAGACAGCGAGGTCAAAGGGACGTACACATTGCTGATGGACAACGCGGCCACCAGGAAGACGAGGAGGTCTTGAATCATCGGCATCTCTTCTGCTGTTGGTATTGCAAGGCGACGAAAGGAGCAGAGTGAATAGCGGTCCGGCTCAAAAGGCTTCGTACTGCCCGGTAAAAATAAGCGTATCGTAGGAAGCTTCCTTATATGCTTGCAGAGTGAAACTCGAGGACTGAAAGCGGATAACCCTACGTAGCTATATGTAGTCGGTGAGGTGAGCTGGAAGAGTCATTTCCAACGAAGGGAAGCTGCTACCCTGTCCCGATACTTCCACGGTACTATGACGAGTACGTCGCCCGTACGCCACGAAAGGGCCGCAACAACCCTCTCAGACCCTTCTCCCGCCTTCTCGAGGGCACAGATCACCGAAGCTTCGACTCTCTGCCGACGCTTCCGCCGCGCCTGGAATGACGGGCCCCACACATCATGGGTCGCACGGGGCCGGAGGGTAAACAGTAGGGCTGAATCAAGCTCCAGATACAAGCGTGGGCAAGCAACGACGTGGTTCTCAGCTGCTGCCACATCCGCCCGCGCACACGCCACAACGGACATCGTGAATGGCCTGAGAGTTCCCATTCGAGGACCAGCCCGGGCCTTGCTAATCAAACCATGAAACAGCGATTCGGTGGAAAGCCACCATGCTACCTCATCGAGACACACGTGCGTTTTGCATCCGCCCTTCCATCCAACCTTAAGTCTGTTCGGCAGATGCCAATTTCCGCCTCTTCCGCGCCTGAGAGTCCCGTCGCCGTTCCACCGTTTTGGATATATACAGCGTCCCGCCCTCCCCGGATCAGCCTCGGTGGGTAGGTAGCTCTTGGGAGTAAACAAAGGCGGCGTGTATGCCGGGACAGAGGAGCTGACAGGTCAGCCGCCACGGGCGTACAAAGCCATCAGCTCCTCCCCGACGAATTCCCACGTT
This sequence comes from Diplodia intermedia, assembly GCA_021495925.1. Taxonomy (NCBI): domain Eukaryota; kingdom Fungi; phylum Ascomycota; class Dothideomycetes; order Botryosphaeriales; family Botryosphaeriaceae; genus Diplodia; species Diplodia intermedia. The sequence goes on along the minus strand of JAKEKT010000029.1, from coordinate 196,869 downwards.
CAGCAGTTTCGTAGCAAGCCCGCAAAAGCCCGCAAGCATAAGCTGAACTCCACCAAAACATGGCCAGCAATAGCTTTGGAAAAAAGCAAAGCATCCCGTCTGCAACCGCTGTAGACAGAGTAGCAGTCAACAAAGGAGCGACGCGCGCCAGGTGACACGGTTTGGTCTCGTATCCAGCCCCACCACCACCAAACCCCCCCTCCCCCCTCCACACTGCTACATACCTACGCCGAAGACTTCCGGCCGCACCCAAAGCGGGCGACTGCCCGACCTGCTTATAACGCAATCATCATCCTCCCATCCATCCGCTTCCAACCCACCACACTCAAAAACATTGTCCAACAAAGCGGCTCGCCGCGTTCGTGACTGCAACCTCGTCTTTTCATTCGCCACAGAAAAATCCGTTGAATCTCCCAACGCTCAAGCATGTGTGTAATAATGCGGTGGAAAACCCCCAAGGAGGGGACGTGCATGCATTGGGTGATTACATGCATCACCGCTTGCTGCAGCCCCCGCAATGATTGCCCGCCGGGATGGTGGGATGCGTTTAGAACCAATGGGATGCGTTGGATTGCTGCTGCCTGCCATTTGCCATAGAATAATGCCTGGCTTCCCCTCCCGCCCGTGGTTCTTCCAGATGCTTTACAGATCAGTAGAGGGAGCCGAGGTCCAGGTTAATTGTGGCGAGCAATGTTTCTAGTCAGTAGTTATACAGTGCAGTTTTACGTTTACAAACTTGGGGGAGTCTGGTGGAAGATGAAACTTCGTCGAAGACGTGATCCCTGAGAAGATGCGCGTCTTGGTTTTGGAAAACCTGTTCTCGTAGCAGCTAGCGAAAAGGTGAAGGCTTGTTTCATTGAATCAGCTAGCGTCGAAAGGGGCCCATGGCGTAATAAGCCATATCCCTGCTCTCCCCGCACTTTAGATCGCCGCGACCCAGGGTTCAGGCAGCAACCAAGCGGAAAAATGATTGCATGTGGCCTAAGAAAAGCCTATCCTCGGAGCTGAGCGGGCTTCGACCACAGACTTCGATCACTCGGTACACAGCTAGACTTTGGCTCACGATCGTAGAGGCCTCCTCCGTTCTCCATTCGATTGATTAAGTACATGCACTCATTAAGCTATCTGAGAAAGGTGTGTTGACAGGGGTGGATAATGGAAATTTCGATGTTGAATGCCAATTTTCTTGCAATGGGTGCTCTCGCACATTCGGTTGACTGTCCTGCGCATCCTTCAACTTTTGCAGGTGTGGGTGTGGTTTGGATGTCGTGTCGCTGAGAGCGACAGGGCCACCGTGGGCTTGACGCTTGAGGTTGCACGCTTACGCGCCCTCATCGTCGTCGCCGATGCGGATGGCGCCCTCGCCGGTAAGGCCATGGGTCCAGTAGCCGCCAAGCTCCACGTTCGTCTCGGACAACCTGGCATGGCTGAGCAAGAGCCAGAGACCAAAGACCGGCTTAGCAAGAATGTCCAAGACGGCATAAGCAATGATCTCGTCGTTGACCGAGGCCTTGCGGGAGCCATCGGCGACACCCCAGACGCTGTTTCACATTAGCGCTGAATCGTCGTGCCCAGGATGGAGAACAACTTACATAGGGTAGGCAGTCCAGAGGATCAGGGTGAAGAGACCAAGGGACCCGAAAAGCTTCTTGACGCTGTCGCCCCTAGCCAAAGCTTTGGCACGACCGTGGAGGGCAAGGTGCCAGATGACGACGAGGTAGGCAATGCAAGCAATGGCATACCAGCCCCATTTCTGAGGAGTGCCCTCGTTGCCGAAAGCGGCGAAAAGACCAGTGAGGATCATGATCTCGTCGGCAATGATGGCCATCAGAGTGTGGGCACCATCGACGCCGGCCAGAAGGCAGAGGTCGAGAAGGAGCAGAGGAGTGGTCAGAGCCCAGTCGACATAACGAGCCCAGTAGACCTGACGGTAGACGTCGTGGTACGTGTCGGGGACGTGCTTGTGCGACTCGCGAACCTTGGTGTGGTGCTCCGACACACCATGACCAGTAGCCATTGCGAAGTACGAAAGAGTGGCAATGATGGTGATCAGGGTAGTGACAACATGGTACAAGCGGCGAGACTGCGAATTGTCAGCTACGTGCGCGGCGCGTTTGCGGCTTTCGGCTTCGACTCACAGTCGGGACGGTCCAGGACAGTCCAGAGAAGACGATGGTGGCAAGCAGCATCAGCACAAAGACCACCCAGAGCGTCCTGGCGCCGGCTTCACCAGCATTCTGGTGGATCGAGTGGTCGGCTGGCCTGTGGTCAGTGAAGGCAGGCGGGATCTGCAGAGACAAACGTACGGATGACGGTTGGGATGGGGTCGATGGGAGAGGGCGAGGCGGTGCTGCATCATGTTAGAGCGCAGCGCAGGCAGCAGCGGGAGCTCCCTTACCTCGTGGGGACGAGCAGACTCGACGTCTTCCTCAGCATATCGGCGACCTGCTCGGGGTGGATCATGGTGGGCGGTTCTTTGTCTCCGGGTGGCAATGGCAAGCTGGAGGAGAATCAAGGGCGCGGAGGTATTGGAGAGGAGAAAGCGGAGAAGGCAGCAGAGCTTCAACAAGTACCTGCGAGCTTGCCAAATCCAGCCACCCCGCGTTGGTCCCGTACGTCATGACAAGACTAAACTGCGGACGGCAAGCGGTGGTCTGTGCCCCCGCCGGGCGATCAGCGAGGACCTCCCGTTCGCTGCTGCCATCGCCTCGGCCTCTGCAATCAACATTCCCATCTCGTCCAGACCGCGCCTTCCCCGAACGGCGTGTCGAAGCAGCGGGTTGCCCGGCCTGGCGCCGCGGTCGAGGCCTTGAAACAGCGCAGTCGCTCAGCTGATGGCCTGCGCGCCCAGCCTCTCGCGATGCGTTGATGGAATGCAGATGTCATCCGGCCCATGGCAGCGGCGCGCAGCAGCTCGGAAGCTCGTTTTCCATGTCGACGCCCGGCACGGCCCCGCTAATGGCCTGGGGTGGTCTGCAGCCCGGGCTCGGATTACATTGTCGTGGCGTCAGTGTCAGGCGCTCCACCCTTCCGGAACGGTCGCAACGGTCGCAGGCGCTTCTTTGGCGGTGGTCGAGGGTCGAAGGCAAGTTGTGCAAGAAAGCTGAATCTCTCGACGCTGTCGCAGATATGTATCCGGCCACGCCAGCCGCGCTTTACCCTTCCTAGCTGTTTCTTATCATCCGCCCTGTCCTGCGACCGTTTCGCCCATGCCAGCACAGCAGGTGACAGAAGAATTGGGCCTTCCAACCCCACCAATCTTTCTACGCAGTTGAATACAAGACCCGGACGTAAATGTGCGCATTTAACATTCACATTAACGTCCGGATCTTGTATTGAACTGCGTATCTCTCTGAGGCAGACAGATGCGGGTGGGCTCAATTCTTCCGTCACTCGCTGTGCCAGCACCCAAGACATTCTGCCCCAGGTTCGCGAGTCATACATCACGGATAAGCCTGGGCCGCACTACTGGCGCATTGATTCTCATTGTTCTATCTGCAAGCGTCGACGAATCCGCGCGCTCCATTGCCCCTCCGCGTGGCCGCATTAAATCCAACTAAACCACGTGAGTGTGTTAGACGGATGTCTATCCCTCTGCAACCTGCTGCGTGCTCTTCACAGGACAAGACGGAGCACTCGTCAGCTCGCGAGTGTTAGGCCTGAGCCTATGCACGCCTTACCAGTATCCCTTGAGGATGGCAGTGGCAGTGTCGACGTGCCCAGGCCGAGTCGCGTTAATTCTTGCGCGACCAACGGCGTTGCTCAAGCCGGCCCAGCCTCAAGTTTCCTTGCTTCATGTCTCTGACCATCGTCAATTTTTTTTTTGCTTGACGTGTTCTTTCTTCTCGGGGCCAGCCCACGGCTTTGAGTCGGCGCTCATCTTTCTTGACTTTCCGCACACGGCAAGGCGCCGCACTGGCCCTCTGCCTGCAATTTCCTCTTCCATCCACCTTGTCCGCACGACTGCCTAGAGAGCCTCGTGTTTGACTCTGCGTTGTCCTTGAGCGGACGTGTGCTTCGCTCGTCGCACCGTCTTCTGCTTCTTTCCTGCACACCTTCTCGGCTGTGATCTCTCGATCCCACTCCGTCGATATCCGGCAAGGTTCCACAGGATTTTTGCTATTTAGACTTCCGGTCCTGCCAGCCTTATCCAACCCTAGGGATCGGCCTCGGTCGGAGCCAAGGTAAGCATATCCAAATGCTGCCTTCATCTTGATGCATCAATCGCATTCCCACGTCATTTTCAGCCATGGTTTCTATTGTCACGTCACAGCGGGCTCCGCAACAGTTAACCTCACCCGCATCTTCCTCATACATGTAGTGCATCCTGCTTGTGTAGGTAGTTGAATCCAACATCCGGACGTAGATCTGTGTCTTGAAGGCGCGCAACCACGTCTGGAGTTTCAACTACCTATGTAGGAAGAGTGTAGCATCTTCGGTTGGGCCCAGAATGTTCAAATCTTCTGTCACCTAACTGAGGCCGCTCGAACCTGAACCCGCTGGCTTGATTTACCCCAGAACAATCAATGGAAGGGTCATGCTAAAAGTTCTCTCACATAGGTCGTCCGTTTATTTCTCAGATCAGTGAGGTGAGGCTGTATGTCCGGGCATACAGAAGGGCTGTGGGCATGGTAAGAATGGTCCAACACGCTGCAAAAAAAGAGCAAACGAATCTCAAAATCCACACAAATATTAGGAGTAGAAGCATTCAGGTGGACGGTTGAGAAGGTGTTGTGGTGAGCCGGCGGGTAGGGCCGCTTTTCTGTCAACAGCCGTTTTCTTCCATCGCCAGCATCCGCTCACCACCTCAACTGCCGTCGACGGCTATCTTGCTTCCCCAAACACAACCCACACACCCTTCACTCGCAATCGGTCTGCTTACCTTTTGCTCACCTTCGCCCTGCTGCGCGGCAGCCTGAAGCCGGGTCTGCTCGCACAGCGCTCGACTTCAGCAGCTCGCCGACACTAGCACCTTTCGCACCATCGCCGCCGAGCAGAGCTGGAGCTCACCCAGCCCGAAAACAACCAGATCGGTCGCGCCCGGTGCTCCCTCACCCCGAGCTAGTCCGTGTCTGCGACCAAGATATCACACCTGTGGAGACACTGCCCAGACCTGACGACGCGCACATCAAGCCGATCCAGTTGCCAGATCCAGACTGCCCTCACCACCGACATTGCACCCCTAAAGCCATCCATACAATCCGACTCTTTACCATGCAGAGCCTCCCCGCCGAGAAAAGCGACCAGAAGCTCTTCAAGAACAGTCCAGTCGACGACGACGGTCAAGTCAACGACCGTGGTCAGGTCAACGACGATGATGAAGCCAGCGACGAAGATGACGATAGCGGCTCATTCTCGGTGACTTCCAGCCTTGAAGCATGCGAACATTGCGGCGAGGAGTACTGTACGGATCCCGAAATTGGCATTGCCCAAGTCGCTCGCGTGTGCAAGCCCAAGCTGGTTGACATCACTTATCCCCCGGCTTCGAAGCCCGTCAAGCCCCTCCGCAAGAAGCGCAAGCTTGACTCTCTAGTCTCCAGGGCCAAAGAGCAGGCCGGTAGGTTTCTGAGGCTTCCTAAGTTCAAGAAAAGAGATACTTACTACACGGCAGTCCCTGATGCCCGCCTGAAGCACTCGTCCGCTAGGGATTCCATGACCACCAACTCTGGCAAATCTACGATGAATGCGACGGAACAGAAGGCCGAGCCCGAGAAGCAGAGGAAGTTGAAGCTCAAGATCCCCGCGGAGGACTCGATTCCACGCGACTACTACCTCCCCCGCCATGCCCACTCCGGCCAGGCTGATCAAGAGGACTCTTTCGGCATGGACCCGACTACGCCAGAGCGCCGCAAACTGGATGAGCTCACCGATGGCGTGAGGATCATCTACAAGCGCAAGTCTCCCGCCAAGAGCTCCCCGAGGTTCTCGTTCTTCAAGCGTGACTAGAACAATTCAACGGCGGTGGTTTTGTGTTGGCTGGCGTCTACGGGAGGTGATTTCTTTCACAGTCAGGATACCCGGGCGGCAAATCTTCCTTACATCAGCGGGCTTTTCTCCTTTCGGACGGGTTACGGCGATGGGACCATTTTCTTTTCCGACCTTCCATATTGGTGCCATGCACGGCCGGGTCATACAGCATTGGACGCGCTGCAACCTCGCGCAGACACAGTGGCGAAGAGTCGAGGGGTTGTTCACATGCACAAGTAGAACAACAAAACACAATCCTCTGCGGGAAGCATCTCCGTCAATCGTGCGTGATGTCCTTCTTCTGCAAGCGCTGGGAACACTCAACCCAATTTATGTCTGTTGCAATATAAGGGCTGTCTACCGAGCACTGCATTGAGTGCAGTCGGCTGTGCTTTTGTTGCAACAATGTCGAGGCTGCTATTGCAACGCACCAATTGCCGCGACGCACAGAAGGTTGGTTGAACAGGCTGTCACGTTGGCCTTGTGCGCGTGTGAGGGCCGAGGCAGAGGTATAAATCAGACGAGTTAAGCTTCACGTGTGCTCGGACACAAACAGACTATCGGAGGCTAGTAGGTATATAAGGCAGCTCGATTCCCTCGGCGGAGCAAGCAGGAGCAGAGCCAGTGACGAAGGACCGACCCGCAGCAGCCGAAAGGCCCGACTCAGCTTCCCTCTTCGCAAACGGTGCTTCGGATATGCAGGTCATTTACTGCTTCAGTAAGGTGGCATGCGGGTAGCGGCGTGGGTGGGGCTTGGCATGGCTGCCGACATGACTGAAGAACACCAGACGTCGCTTCACCCAAGCGCGAGCCCGTTCCGTCCTCAATTCCACGCAACCGCAGCCACGAATCGCTGGAGACGCACCGCCCTCGACATGCTTTTCTCGTCGGCACCTCGGGCCTACACCGCGCCGTACTCCATGTCCCGGTGGGGAGCGTCCACTCATCAGTCACGAGCGCGCATCGGGCACCGCTGGCCGTGAACCCACGCGACCGCCGGTCCTCTGGATACTGCCCCCGCTGCCGCATCCCAGTTACCGGGTAGTGTCCTATGCAGGTTTGCCCGTCGATGATCCCGCAAAAATTCGCAGCTCCACCGCATGACCGCATACGCGCCAGGCACGACGTGGCGAGGGTGCGCGATTTCAGCCGCTCGCTCGCGTCCATCAGAGTGTCGTCGTCCGGATTCGCTGGATAGTGTGACTTGGCCGCACCGTGGTGTCCCGGAACACGGCTGAGGGCCACAGAGCAGGGGGCACAACACCATGGCGGCGGCAGCGCAGACGAGCCACGGGCGGAGAGGCAAACTCTGCTGACGGCCAAGAGCGCGGGGATCGCCGCCTCAGGCCCGTGCTGGCTGCCGGGGCTGGGGCTGCTGTGTCAGCGGAAAATACGACTGGCGGGCGGCCTCACCGATGATGCCACACCAGGCGCACGTCAACCTCGACACGCAGCGCGACTCTGCCGTGTTGCGAATGACAGACAAGGCTCGCTGTGAAATGGCGCCCGCAAGGCCGCGTCAGGCGCCCGTTTGGCGAGCCGACTTAAATAGCCAGCGGGGCGTTCTTGCTCTCTCACGACGAATGTGTGGGCCAGTGGTTCGGCTAGCGCGAGAAAACCATCAAGGTGCTCAACGAGAGATACACTACCTGTTGTCGCGACCCTAGGGCCCTCCACTCTTCCTACTAAAGCCAACCAGCCGCCGCGCCTGCGACAAGCTCCCGAGATTGACTGCACTTTCACGTCTTGGGCCATCCGACTTGGGCCTGCGCCAGCGAACAGCATCCCCTTCGAAAATCCCGCTGCCAGCTGCTCTTCGTTTCACCACACGCATCTACCCGTCGCCGCAGCCATGTCGGTCGTGGAAACCGCGCTCAACGTTGCACACCTGGTCCTGCGCCAGGAGGAGGGCGCCGAGTCCGCCGGCTCCTCGTCCGTGCCCGAGGACCTCGTCGGTACCCCCGGCTACTGTGACACGAGCAATGAGTACGACGGAAGAATGGGCGTCAGGATCTCCTCCATCTTCGTCATCCTGGTTGGCTCCTTCTTTGGTAAGCCATTGCCTCCACTCCTCCCGCACTTTCTCCACATGCTTATCGTCCATCAGGTGCTTGGTTCCCCGTCTACGCCCGCCGCCATGCGGGCGCCGGTATGCCCGAGTGGCCCTTCTTCATCACCAAGTTCTTTGGCTCCGGTGTCATCATTGCGACAGCCTTCATCCACGTGAGTGAATCTAATATCCCGTCTTGGCATCGGTTTCTAATACTCCGATCAGTTGCTTGCGCCCGCCGTCGAGGCCCTCACCAACGAGTGCTTGACTGGTCCGATCACCGAGTATGACTGGGCTGAGGGTATTGTCCTCATGACCGTCATGGTGCTCTTCTTTGTCGAACTCATCGCCATGCGCTATGCTCACTTTGGTGGCCACGACCACGACCACGACCACGACCACGACGTTGAGCGCTCTGCCCATGCAACGGCTGCCAACAAGGACGATGTCGACATGCACAAGAGTGCCGACAGCATTGAGCCTACCTCGTCTACTCCGGGCCAGGACCATCTCGGCCACAGCCGCGACCACGCCGCCAATGAGGACCTCAGCGAGGACTGGGAGAAGAGTGGGCTGATGCCTGAGTCATACGCCGCCCAGCTCACCGCCATTTTCATCCTCGAGTTTGGCGTCATCTTCCACTCGATCTTCATTGGCCTGACGCTCGCCGTTTCCGGCGAGGAGTTCACCACTCTCTACATTGTCCTCGTCTTCCACCAGACCTTCGAGGGGCTCGGTCTGGGTTCCCGTCTGTCGGCGGTGCCCTGGCCCAGCAGCAAGCGCTGGACTCCCTACCTGCTTGCCATCGCCTTTGGCATCTCGACCCCCATCGCCATCGCCATTGGCCTCGGTGTGCGTTCCAGCTTCGCCCCGGAGGGCGCAACCTCGCTCATTGCCAACGGCGTTTTCGATGCCATTTCGGCCGGTATTCTCATCTACACTGGCCTCGTCGAGCTCATGGCTCACGAGTTCATGTTCTCGCCCACCATGTCCAAAGCTCCCATCAAGACGGTCCTTTCGGCCTTCGTGCTGATGTGCTTGGGCGCTGCCTTGATGGCGCTGCTTGGCAAGTGGGCATAAGCTTGCGGAGAGAGAGAGGTCGGAAGGAGAAGCGTGTACGATACGAGGTTCTGGTGGGTTCGTGCTTTGCTTTTTACGGGAGGGAAAAAAGGGTTTTCGGCGCCTGGTGCTTTCGAGGAGAAGAAGTTCAGATTGGCTTCGGACTTGGGCATGGGACAATCGGGCGCCGGTGCATCATACGGGAAGGGCTCAACGATGCGTGGTGGTGTATAGATTTTCATCCCTTCTTGCTCTCTTTTATTTCTAACCCCCGCTTAACGACTTACGGAAGGATACCACCTCTGGCTACATAGAAAGGAAACGGATTTGGCTTGGCACAAAGAAGATTGATCTCCCCCAACACTTGCTTTTCTAATACGTTGCTTCATTGGGAGGAGGTATCTCGTGAAATTTCAAATTTTTTTTTTAACTTCTAATCTAAGAGAGATATATATGCATCCATTTCCCCCCAAAAAAATATCTCGTACGCAGAGTTTTCAAGACTTTTTTTTTTTTTGGCATTTGGTCCGGTTCAGCCACTCTCAGGTACAGACGACGCCGTCGCACGGCGGCGTTGCGCTCGAGACCGTTAGGGCGCCGATCTTCTGGTACGTACCATCTCTACTACTACAGCTACGTACGAGCCGTGTCCCGGACATGGCACCTTACCGTTATGCGTTAGGCGCGCAATCGGAAAGGCAGGGGTTATATGCTTTGCAGGATTATTGTAGAACTGGCATAAAATTTGCTGACACTACCATCTCTGTCAAACAATAATGGGAGCGGAAAGACGGGGAAAGGTCGCTGCAGGCTTGGTTATGAACATGTCAAAGGTTGACGGGGCGGAATTGGTCCGCGACGCATGCTTTTTTCCCCCTTCGGGTAGTTAGTTAACCTCTGCTGCTGAGGAAATTTATATCTGAATGCCATTGCTGGCACGTTATGTCAACATTAATTAGCCCGGCGAAAGAAAAAAAAGTTGAAGTGACTGAGAAATGGCAGCGAATTGGATGGCGCAACGGCAGACCTCACGGCGGTGGCTTGGTGGTGGGGTGTCGTCTGTCGGGGAATGAAACCAACCCCACATGCTGCCCTTCCACCGACGAAAGCTGCCCCTCCATCGTCGTCATCGGCAGACAGACGGGAGACGGTCGTCCCGTCCCCCCACCTCCAACTAAGCTACAAAACCGCATTTGCTCCCAAAACCCCGCATAAGTTTCTAAGATGGCAGACACCAGTCCTTCCTCCTCCTCCTCCTCCACCGCCACATTGTAATCGCCAAAAAAAAAAAAAACACCGGCAACACCAGCCCCCGCAACAAGATGCAACAACAACAACAACAACAACAACAACAACAACCCATCTTCGCCTACACCCCCAACCCCACCCGCGTCATCTTCGGCGCCGGCGCCCTGTCCCAGCTCCCCGCCGAGCTGTCACGGCTACACATCTCCCGGCCCTTCCTCCTCCTCAGCAACAGCAGCAGATCCTCGCTGCTCACCTCGCTCCTCACCTCGACGCTGCTCGCCTCCGCATCCAACATCGCCACCATCGCCGGCGTCTTCGCCGAAGCCGCCATGCACACGCCGACGCACGTCACCGAGCGCGCGCTGGCCGCCTTCGCGCGCGCAGCCGACGGCGGCGCACCAGCCGACGGTCTCGTGTCGATCGGCGGCGGCAGCGCCGTCGGGCTGGGCAAGGCGATCGCGGTGCGCGTGCCGGGCGGCGTGCCGCATGTGTGCGTGCCGACGACGTATTCGGGCAGCGAGATGACGGCGGTGCTGGGCGAGACGGAGGTGGGCGAGGACGGGAAAAAGAAGAAGACGACGCGGAGCGACCCCAGGATCCGGCCCGCGACGGTGATTTACGACGTCGACTTGACCGTGACGATGCCGCCGGGGCTGAGCGCGACGAGCGGGGTCAATGCGATTGCGCATGCTGGTTGGTGTTTTATTTTTTTCTTCCCTTCTTTTTTTTTCCTTTTCTCTCTCGGTGTCCTCGCTCTTTGATGGAGAAGAAGAAGAAGAAGAAGAAGAAGAAGAAGAAGAAGAAGAAGAAGAAGAAGAAGAAGAAGAAGAAGAAGAAGAAGGGGGTGGTGGTGGGGGGAGGGAAAGGGCTGCGGCGGAAGCATGCCATGCCTTATCACCTACCTACGTACCTACCTACATCCCCATACATACATACCCGCCACGCCATGCCAAAAAAAAAAATCCAACCTCTACACCACATTGACAAACAAAAACTAACGCAATCCCCACTCCCTTCCCACGACAACCAGTCGAAGCCCTCTACGCCCGCGACACCAACCCCGTCGTCACCCTCCTCGCCCTCGAGGGCGTCCGCTCCCTCGCCGCCGCCCTCCCGACCGTCGTCGCCGACCCGTCGGACCTGCCCGCCCGCGGCGCCGCCCTGTACGGCGCGTGGCTGTGCGGCACCGCCCTCGGCAGCGTCGCCATGGCCCTGCACCACAAGCTCTGCCACGCCCTCGGCGGCACCCTCGACCTGCCCCACGCCGCCACCCACACCGTCGTTCTGCCGCACGCCCTGGCGTACAACGCCTCCGCCCTGCCGCCCGAGACGCTGAGCCGGCTCGCCGATGCGCTGCCGGGGAGTGAAGGCGATCCCGTGAGGGGCCTCAATGTGTTGTTGGGGCGGCTGCCGGGCGTGAAGCGATCGTTGAGCGAGTTGGGCATGAAGGAAGAGGATGTGGATCGCGTGGCCGATGTCGCGGTTGAGAAGCCGTATTGGAATCCGCGGCCTGTGGAGAGGGACGGCGTGAGGGAGATTATTCGGAGGGCATGGGCTGGGGAGGAGGCGAGGGCGGTGTAGTGTGCATCCAGAAGCAAAGGTCAAATCTCACGAAGCAATGGTCACATTTTGAGACAAGTTGAATTGATGAAAGACTCTGATTAGGGAGAAACGAGGCTAGGGATCGTAGAAACAAACAATAAGAAGAACAGCAACATGACTTGAATCATCCACCTCCATGCCACCATTCCTCACTCAGCCTCAGCAATCAGGTAAAGACCGATGGGGCAAGGGTTGAAGTCCTGGAACCACTTGAAGTACGTGTCCGAGGCTCCCTCCATGACGAAGGTCATGACACCTGGCTTGCACTGAGTCCTGCCAAACACGTAGCTCTGTCCTGGCCTGAGTGTGCCGGACACCTTGCTCTTGAGGCCCTCGGGTGCGGTGTTGAATGTAGTCTCCTTGCTGACTTCTTTGGTCCAACCACCGAACACATGGCCAGACCCCTTCAACTCGAAGGAGGACGTCTCGAGTTGCGACTGCTGAGGGAGCATGAACACGACAGCACAGCTCTTTCCAACATACTTGGATGGGATGTCGAAGTTGAAGTAAGTCTTGACGGTCTTGGAGACGGTGCCGAACAGCGAAGTGCCGGGAGCGAAGTCAGGCTTGGAAGCATCAACAGGGACAATCAAATGCGGGAATTCCCAATCCCCCGTGAGTCTGCCAGGGCAAGTGTTGTGAGTGTTGTGAGTCTCGTGAGTCTCGTGAGTGTTGTGAGTCTCGTGAACAGCACGCGAAGGTGGGGTAGGAACAGACGCGCGGCACGGCGATCCGTTGCAGACGACACGATGCGAAGGTGGGGTAGGAACAGGCTTGCGGCACCTATCTTCGTTGCAGGAAGGCATGTAGGATTCGCGGTGAGACTCGCGGTAAGACTCGCGGTCGGATTCGCGGTGAGACTTGTGGTAGGACTCGCGGTCGGACATGTCGCACTTGCGTCCTTGGCAGATGGTCTTTGTCGACGATGACTCTCGGTGGTGAGCGGCATGGCAGCTGTTGGCAACCAGAGTGACCTGATGGCAGTAGCCACTTTGTCCAGGGAGAGGCCTCTTGTAGATGTTGTATCCTTCGTGATCTCCGGTTGCGCAGGTCCAGAAACGGACACTTCCCTGGAAAGTGACGAGGCCTTCGAAGCCAATGGACCAGCCATCCCAAGAGGATTTGCCATGGTCGCACTGGAATTGTTGCTCCCAGCCGGCGAGGATGCATCCAAAACGGTTCTGATCGTACAAGCCTGCTCACCTGGTCAGCTTCATGCGAGGAAGGGGGACAAGAGGCAACGTACCGGAGTTCTTGTCAAGATAGAATCGGGATTCACCATGAAGGTTCGATTGACCGATGCGGAGCTGACCGTCGGAAAGTTGTTGAACCGCGCCCCAATGTCCCTCAGAGGCCGTGCCTTCGACGCCGTAGGCATTGATTCCGAAATAGCTAGAACACGTGTGAGCAAGGTCATGACGCAAAGGGGAGGAGCACTGACCACTGTTCGTGTGCTGGGACTGCTGGACGCTCATGAGGCGGAGGCACAGTAGCTAGAGGCACAGCAGCCGGAGGCACAGCAGCTGCGGAGGCGCCGAGCGCGAGGCCAAAGACGACGGCGGCGGACTTCATGATTGCTGGAAGAAGGGTGGTGGCGTGGATAAGAAGAACAAGTGCGGTGGATGGACAAGCAATGGAGCAATGGGTAACGGTGCGGAGAGCTGTGGGTATTGGACGATGATGATGAAGAAGAAGAAGAGAGTGGCGGGCGGGCGGAGGGGTTAAGTAGGCAGCCCTCGGGCGCGGGAGGTGGTTGCCCTCCGAGGAAAGGCAGGCACCACCACGTCGCCGCGCTCGCCCAGCGAGCCGCTGTCCCGCCGCCGCCCACCGTTTCTGGCAGCCGTGCCTGGTGCATTCGCCCAAGAAGTCCGAGCGCAAGCCGATCCGTGGAAGTCATGCCCGCGAAGGCGCCAAACAGGGTGCTGCGAGTAACAAGCTCGTCTGCATCGAGGCGGCGCTCGCAGCGGTGCCCATTCTGGAGGAAGGTGAGCCCACGCAGTGGATCCAGGGCATACGAAGGCGTGGCTCGGCAGGCGTTGACGATGGCATTCGCCAGGAGGTTGTTGGGTTGGCTCAGAGTCATTGCCCGCCCGCATCTGCCTCATGAAACACTACAAGGGATGGGCAGTTCAATACAAGATCCGGACGTAAGCTTGAGTGTTCAATGCGCATATTTACGTCCGCATCTTGTATTTGACTGCCTATAGTATTTGGTGGTGTTGTAGACGTTGCGGCACTGGCGTCGGCCACGATGTGGCTCAAGAAGGCGGTGACGTAGAGCGTGGAGAGTGGCAGTCGCAAGGATGATTTTGAGGGGGCGACGACGACACGGCAGGTGCCAAAAGATTTGAGAAGGCCCTACGTGGGCAGTTGAACCCAATGTCCGGACGTAGGTGTGAATCCTTGAATGCCTTGCACGTGAGCAGTTGCATTCATTTCAGAACTGCGTCCAGACATTGGATTCAACTGCCAATATGAATATGGCTCAGCATTTCCAAAGAGACAAAGGCATTGGATTCGACTCTCATGTCTCGCCTGTGCCCAAACGCTCATCGGCTCCTGCACCGCTCTCCACCACAGCATATGGTCAGTTGAATCCGATAGCTGGACACCTTGAAGACTTACATCTACATCTGGATGTCGGATTCAACTACCCATGTAGTCGGAGCTCAGAGCAGTGAGATGCTGATTAAGTCAAAGCGATGAATTGAAAAGTTGCAACATGAAGGTGGTGCTAATGGTATTCCCTTTTCCTCCAAACACCCTCCCATGCCAGCCGATATCAAAATTCCGTAACGCCTTCCCGTGCACGTCGCTACCATTGCCATGCTGTTGCCCGACATCAGTTCCAGCCGATGATTCCCTCAGCGATGGTGGTGCCGGTGTCCTTCAGATCCGTCACAATGGACACTTTCCGACCAATGACGCCTTGTCCGCCGACGGACAGCTCGAGCGCGTTGGCGAGGTCCAGTTGGGCGAGGCTGTGGTGTTCGTCCACAGCGGGCCGGAGCTGGATGGCGTGGAGAGCGTCGCCGGCGGCCTCGCTCAGCGGCGGTCGCGAGAGCAGGTCTCCGTTGCGGCTGTTGGGGGAGGAGATCACGTCAGCACGATAGGGTACCATGAAATACGTGAAGCGATGCACTTACTGAATCAACATGAAATAGCCCGAGAAATTGTCGAAGCAGCTGCCGTCGTCGGCTTGGAAGACGGCGCGCGTGCGGCCGCTGAGCTCGCCGGGATTCTGGAAGAAGAGGTTGCAGTTTGCGGAGGGCGATTGCGACTCGTGAGGCGGAGGGCGCAGGACAGCGATGGTGCCGCCGGCAGAAAGACGTGACGAGTTGCCGTTGCACATGGTTTCAGGTTGTGGGATGATGCGGGGGAGGGGGGCGCTGCGGCGCTTCCGATTGGGCGGTCGTGGTGCACGCCCAACAGCCAAGTGTCAACACCACCAGACGTCGACTTCTCGTAACTTCTCGTCGCTGTTCTGTGCCGCTGCACTGGTTGCCTTGTCTGCTGGAAGTCGAGCACCGGCTCTTCTTTGCTTGCTTATAACCTCGCCCTTTGATTGCGGTGTTTCACCGGACCTTCAGCTGCGCGCGAATGAGCACGTTTCGAGCGGATTTTGAGCAAGTTTGAGTCGTCTTGGAATTTGCGCACCTTACACTGTCGCGGCTTCTCTTTCGCCAACGTCTTTTCGATCGCAATAATGATGGAATCAATCGCCTCTCCTCGCGCCGCTGCCAGCGCTTTAAGTGCGCCCGACGCCGGGACATCACGGTGTCGTAACCTTGCTGTCTCGCGCGACCAACGCAAGCGCAACCCCGCCTCCGCCGCCCGACACCAGAGTGTCTTCTCTGCAATCGCCCTCTCTCTGACCCTCATCGCTTGCTTCTTCACCACCTCTGCCTCTGCCTTCCAGCTGCCTTTCTTCAACAACCCGACCCTCGGAAGCAACACCACCATGTCTGTCCAGAAGTACAGCCTCCCGCCGCTGCCCTACGCCTACGATGTAAGCTCTTTTCGCTATTTCTCCTTCTTGCGCCCAGACCAGAGCGCCTGCGCCGCGCCACTCCACTCCATCCCTCGTCTCAGTCTCTCCAACGCGCACCACCCGTGACTTCCCCAAACACGGCCGTCAAGACCCGCCTGCCCGCCCGAGCCCTCAATTCCCTAAACGCCCGCCCTCCTCCCGCTGAAATTCTCCATCTCCCCCCACACCATGTCATCAGTTTTTCTCACGCGCGCCAAAAAATCAAGGCCCTCGAACCCGCCATCTCGCGTCAGATCATGGAGCTGCACCACAGCAAGCACCACCAGACGTACATCACGAACTTGAACGCGGCGCTGTCGTCGTACTCGACCGCCACCGCCGCCGGCGACATCCTGACGCAGATCTCGCTGCAGGCCGCGCTCCGGTTCAACGGCGGCGGCCACATCAACCACTCGCTGTTCTGGGAGAACCTCGCGCCCGCCAACTCGAGCGACATCAAGCTGGCGACGGCGGCGCCCAAGCTGGCCGACAGGATCAAGGAGACGTGGGGCGGCGAGGAAGCGTTCCGCGACGCGTTTGGGAAGGCGCTGTTGGGGATTCAGGGCAGCGGATGGGGTTGGTTGGTCAAGGTTGAAGGCGAGGGCGGCAGGTTGGCGATTGTGACGACGTGAGTGGTTTTGCTTTCCCCTTTTCGTTCCTGAGTGGTGAAGGTTTTTGGCTGACGTGCGGTATTTTGCAGTAAGGACCAGGATCCTGTTGTCGGCCCCGGCGAGGTCCCCATCTTCGGCGTCGATATGTGGGAGCATGCGTACTACCTGCAGGTAAGAGACTTCCCTCGCTTTCCCGTTCTGGCATCTTCTTGGCGGTGTTTGCCTTTTTTTTGTGTTTCTCCATATTGTCGTCCGGTCGTATTTGTTGCTGTAACTTTTTCGTCTTCCCGTCCGTCAGTTTGAGATGCGTTACTCTCGAAGCTTGCAAGCGCTGACTTTATGATCCGTCCTGCAGTATCTCAACGGCAAGGCTGCGTACGTCCAGAACATCTGGAGCGTCCTCAACTGGAAGACGGCTGAAGAGCGCTTCCTCGGCACCCGCGCCGATGCGTTCAAGACCCTCAAGGCGTCGATTTGAACGGCAGGGTTTCCGCAACCAGCCTCCTCAGGCTCCGGACCATGATAAGCAAGGCTTTCACCGGGAATGGAAACCAACTCGGAAAACTTCGTCGTCGGTCCAGACAGCACTACAACAGAGTCTATGGAGATGGACGGACACAAAAGCGATGATACAACTGTAGATGATGTTAATGGCATTCGTTCTCGACCAAGGCTGCTATTTCCAGCTGTCCGTGACTTACTTCAGTCCTCGGTGGTGGCGAGCGTGAAAATCGACCCGTGCGCAGCGATGAATGAATTATGCGAACGATCGTAAGCGGCGTGGCGGACTAAAGAGATGGAGGGATCTACTGGTGAGTCGATCGCTGTATTGCCGGCCCAAGCCATCCACATTCGAACGTGGGACATCTTTGGCTAACAAGCTGATTCTTTCTCGAGAGACATGCCGGCGGGTTTCTCTCATACTCAGATCACCACTTACGAGGTCCAGCATTGCAACATCATTACTACTGGACGGCTACACTTTACCTTTATTGATCATGACGTTAAAAGCCCCGGCTGTTCCTTGCGAAGGCCGAGAGCGGACCCTCAAAAAGTTTAAAAGTCATCAAAGACCGCTCGAAACATCCGAAACATCAGGTCTATCCCGGCCCTGGCTCTCCGTCCACTATTCCGGAAAGGCAGCCGTGTTTAGGCTCTGATGATGTCGTGATTAGCTGTTTTAGCGGCTAAGCCGGGAGATTGCAATTCAAGGTTCTGACACAACCCCGGCTATCCGCCCAAGCCGACCAAGATCCCGCTTCTCGCTCCGGCGCTGCCCCTCCTTTTACCCCATCGCAACGCTCCGCTCCACAGCGGAGAAGGGCGATTCATCCACCAATTAATACGACGCGGCCGGCCCTGCCCAGACCGCCTGACCTCATCCCCTTTGGCTCGGCGTTTCCCATGTACCCTTGTGTCTTATTTGCCGATCCCCGCTCGAGGCGCAGAAGTGCTGGCCATGCTCCACGCCATTGTCGGCGCGCGCGGGCCGGCAACGACTTGATCGCTCCGCTTTGTCTGCGAGTCAAGAATAGGCCTTTGTACCATGCTGCCCGAATTACCCATCCTCGGCCTGCATTGAGCCGCACTGAAAGCGGAAAACTGTGGCTGCATATATGAACGCGCTCTCGTCCGTTTGATGTCAGCACCAAGGTTCCCCGCGTCGGTTGATTCTCTCATTGTACCTTGATCTTTTTCAAAGTGTGCAACATGAAGAGCTCATCAATTGCTGTGGCGCTTGCCGCCACAGGCACCACCGCCATCGCTAATGCGCAAAGTAAGTATCCCTCCCCCTTCTTCCGCCCCAAGCAACAGCCAGAAGATAGGGGAAAACAAGAAAGAGAGGAGATAAAAAAATGAAGGGAAAACCCCCCAAAAAACACACACAAACGAATCGCAAACTTCCGCAACCAAACTGACCCCATTCTCCCACAGCAACGCACACGCCCTCGACCGACTGGCCGGCCGCCTACGTCAAGGCCAATGCTGCGCTAGCACAACTCAACCAGACCGAAAAGGCCAGCATCGTGACGGGCGTGGGCTGGGGCAACGGGCCCTGCGTAGGCAACACATACGCGGTACCCAAGATCGGGTACCCGAGCTTGTGCCTACAGGATGGGCCGCTGGGAGTGCGCTATGCGGCCAACGTCAGCGCGCTGCCGGCGGGCGTGCAGGCGGCGAGCACGTGGGATCGCGAGCTTATTTATCAGCGCGGCCTTGCACTGGGCAAGGAGGCGAAGGGGTTGGGCGTGCATGTGCAGTTGGGCCCGGTGGCGGGGCCGTTGGGGAAGGTGAGATCACATTTTCTCTTTGCTTTGCTTCTGGCTTCCTGTTCATCTGTCTTCTCCTTTCGTTCCGGCCTCAAGCGGTGGAAGGCAGGAGAGCCAATGGCGCGCTTCAGAACCAACGAGAAAACGAATGCTTCCAAGAACGGGCTTTTCTGACGAGACAAACAGTACCCGGAAGGCGGTAGAAACTGGGAAGGCTTCTCGCCCGATCCCTACCTCACGGGAATTTCCATGTTCGAGACGATTGTCGGCATGCAGGACGGCGGGGTGCAGGCGTGCGCGAAGCACTACATCGGCAACGAGCAAGAGCTGAACCGGACGACCATATCGGAGAACATCGATGATCGCACCATGCACGAGCTGTACCTCTGGCCGTTCGAAGACGCGGTCAAAGCCGGGCCCGCATCCATGATGTGTTCCTACGTGAGTCTACCAAACCCGGGCCGAATCTCCCCTCAAGGAGACTGCTTGCTGATAGTGCCCCCCTGTAGAACAAGCTCAACGGCACATGGGCGTGCGAGAACGACAAGGCGCTGAACGGACTTCTGAAGGAAGAGCTGGGCTTCCAGGGCTACGTCATGACGGACTGGGGCGCGCACCACACCACGGTCGAGAGCGCAAACTCGGGGCTGGACATGTCGATGCCGGGCACCGACTACAACAAGACGCCAGAGAGCCTGTTCTGGGGCGCCAACCTAACCGCCGCCGTCGACGCCGGCTCCGTCGAGCAGGAGCGCCTGGATGACATGGTGCTCCGCATCCTCGCCGCGTGGTACGCGCTCGGCCAGGACGACCCCGCGTATCCAGAGGTGCAGTTCGACTCGTGGGTGGAGGGCAACAAGGGCGGCTACGCGGCCCCGCAGACGCAGCACAACGAGATCGCGCGGGCCGTGGCACGCGACGGCATCGTGCTGCTGAAGAACGAAAACGCGGCGCTGCCGCTCAAGGCGTCCGCGAGCCTCGCCATCGTCGGCGACGACGCGCGCGTCAACCCGGACGGCCCCAACGCGTGCGTCGACCGCGCCTGCAACAACGGCACGCTGGCCATGGCATGGGGCTCCGGCACGAGCGAGTTCCCGGTAAGTGAAGACGCCTTCCCCCGCTCGCTCCGTTCTCGCAAGCAACAACAACACCAAACCCCCGCCCCCCTCTCGGTGACGAAGCACTGACAAGCCGTCCACCGCCACCAGTACCTCATCGGCCCCATCGACGCCATCCGCGCCCGCGCCTCGAACACCACCATCATCGCCTCCACGACTGACGACGCCACCGCGGGCGCCTCCGCCGCGGCCGCCGCCGCCACCTCCATCGTCTTCATCACGTCCGACTCGGGCGAGGGCTACCTGACGGTCGAAGGCGTCGACGGCGACCGCAACAACCTGGACCCGTGGCACGCCGGCAACGAGCTCGTGGCGGCCGTCGCGGCCGCCGCCGGCGCCGATAAGCCCGTCATCGTCGTCGTGCACGCCGTCGGCCCCGTCATCCTGGAGAGCGTGCTGTCGCACGCCAACGTCGTTGCGGTCGTGTGGGCCGGGCTGGGCGGGCAGGAGCAAGGGAACGCGCTGGCGGACGTGCTGTTCGGCGACGTCGCGCCCAGCGGGAAGCTGCCGTACACGATCGCCAAGGCCGCGGCCGACTACGGCGTCGAGATCGCGGGGCCGGACGTCGACGACGGGTTCGAGGAGGGGCTGTATATCGACTACCGCCATTTCGACAAGGCGGGGATCGAGCCGCGGTTTGAGTTTGGGTTCGGGCTATGTGAGTGTTTTACCCCCCCTTCTCTCTACCCCACCCTACCTTGCAGGCCCTTGGCGGTGATGATGGGTGGATGGATGGGATGGGAAGTGCTGACTTGTCGTTCTCCCAACAGCGTACACCAACTTCACGTACTCGGACCTCGTCGTCTCTCCGGCCGCTGCGAGCAACGTGTCCACCACCGCTGCAGCCGACGACTTGTACGCCCCGATCGCCACCGTCACGGCTACGATTGCCAACTCGGGAGCCGCCGGGGGAGCGGAGGTCGTCCAGCTGTACCTGTCCCTGCCGGCGGGCATCGAGGCCCCGCCGCGCCAGCTGCGCGGGTTCGAGAAGATCGCCCTGCAGCCGGGCGAGAGCGGCGCGGTGGAGTTCGTCTTGAGGAGGAAGGACGCCAGCTACTGGAGCGTCGGGCTGCAGCAGTGGGTGCTCCCGACCGGTGAGTTTGGTGTTGCCGTGGCCGCGAGTTCGAGGGATTTGAGGCTGGAGGGGACGTTGGTGGTGTAGTGTAGTGTAGTGTAGTGTGTGTAGTGGTGCGTTAGAGGCTGTGATGAAGGATTCATCCGGTTGCTTTGAAGAAATGCTTAGAAATGCATCACCGGTTCCCAGGCTGTTCCGGGACGTCCCCGATCTGCCTTTCGACCTTCCGCTGCGTGTCCATGAGGCGAAGCCTCTGCCAGCCTATCCGCCGCCTCATTGCCTTGAACGCCCAAGTGTGCGGGCACCCCAGCGGTATTCCAAATCCTTGCCAAGGAGCTCGGTCAGCGCCGTATCTCAGTACAGCGCCCGGCGCAGCGCCTCGCGGTCGACCCCCTCAGCAAGCCCAGCACATTCCGGCTGTCGGTCAAGACGACGCAAGAGCAAGATCTCGACGTAGCGCGGGTCGTCGCCCGCCCCGATGACCCTCTCCACGGCGAACTGCAGGTTGAGCGCGACCGCCCCACAGCTCGCCGTTGACGTCGCGCACCTCTTCCGGCAGCGTCATGCCCTCGCCCGCGCCCAGTCCGCGTCGCCAGCCCGGATAATTGATCTATAGTAAGTGATAGTGAGTAGACTAACGGAGATACCCTTATGGTAAGCCGTCGCCTCGTGAGGTTGTCCATCTAAGCGGAGGAGGCTTCTTAACAGAGCAGCCAAAAAAGAAAAAAGAAAAACAGAGATCCAAATGGCAAAAACTTACCCACCCAACCCGAAATCGAACCTCGAACCTGATACGGCTGTCGGCAGCGGGAGGGAACTGCTAAGAAACCCACGCCATTCGGCTGTGTGTTTTTTGTACCTTTCGGTTTGCCCTGACGGCGAGAGGGGAGACTCGCTGTTTGGTTTATATACCCAGGTAGAACTCTCAATCACCAAGTGACGGTCACCGCTCTGTTTCATCACCGTCCTACATATTATCGGTTGTTCGTAGCCGCACTCCCTTGAGAAGCGGCCCTTATCTGTTGCCGACGACAACGAGCGGCCCCGCCGGCTGGCTCACCTACACTTCCGAGTCACGAGCCACACGCGCTGACGCACATGCAGGGCACCCGCGCAAATGCTTCCAACGAGCCTTTGATGCAGTATGAGCCAGGTCTTTTCTCTCCAAGGCCGTGGTTGCTTGACTGTTTCAGCCCATCTGCGCCCGCGCCGACCGTCTGATCGACCAACGCCCGCACCGCCTCGGGCCACCGCGACGGGCCCAACTACCCCGACATCTGCTCCTCGATCTCTTGTCTCTTCTTGATCTAGTTGTTTCTTTTGCGGTGTTGAAATCTGCATGATCTTACGCATTGGGTGGTTTCAATGTTCATTGTCCACCACTCATACCACTTTACGACAGCCACAAGTCATGATAGAGGAACTCCCTGCTCGTTGGTGGATAATACATGTCAGAAGCGATCCCGCATACAAATGAGGCACTAGCCATGGTCCAAGGGGAAGTTACGTGGCAGGATGGCCAATCGGGCACGTCATTGGAGCTGCAGGCTTGCGATGGCAGCGACGGCGGCGGCGGCAGCAGCAGCGGCAGCAAACCGTCTCCTCGTTGGATACTTTAGAGGAGTCAGGTGCTTCCGAAGTTTTTCGTGGGGCAACAACAAGCTTCACGTCTCCATGCCGATCTCATTGCAACCGAAACCATCAATTGATCAGATCAACAGCTAGCCCTTTTGTCGTGACAGGCTCTTCGAGAATCCCATGAGTCTCCAAATGTACCAATTCCAGCACCCAAACCCTGTCCAGAGCGACGGCTCCCCTTCATCCGGCCAATCGAGGAGGCCCGCCCCTTCGCACATCCCATCTCATCGCCCCGTCGAGCCGTCGACCCACCACGAACTCGACCGCGCGCCCACAGACAGACAGCCCTCGCGCGTGCAACTCACAAGAGCCCACTCCGCTCGAGCCTGCGCCGATACTCGTCCCGGAGCTCAGCATTATCGCAACTCAGGAACACGTCGATGAACACGCGCGTCCGCTCGCTCAACCCCGCCAGCGCCTCCGTGACCCTCGCCGTCCACGCCATCCGCTCTGCGTCCCTCTTCTCCATCTCCCCGACGCGCAGCCTCAGCGCCGCGTTCTCGGCCTGCAGCGCGAAGAGCTGTTGCTGCGCGCCGCCCGGGCCGAGGCGCTGCGCGGAGGGGATGCCGCCGGCGCCGTGCAGGGACTGCCTAAGCGAGGCGAACTCGGCGGCGAAGGGGTCGTCATGGATGGCGTCGGGGTTGCCGCCTTCGTTGCTGGCGGGCTGGTTGTTGTTGTTGTTGTTGTTGTTGTTGTTGTTGTTGTTGTCGCCGGAGTCGTTGGTGGCGGGGGTCTGGGCGACGACGGCGGCTTCCTTGCTGGCGGCTTCCTTGCTGGTGGCGGCGGCGGCGGGATGGCCGGCTGAGTTGTCGTTGAAGAGGCTGTCGCTTGAGTTGTTGGGGGGCTTGGTGCCAGCCTCGTGGACGACGGTGTCGCCGTCGCTGTTGGGGGGAGAGGCGGACATGTTTTGGTTTTTTTTTTCTTGCGGTGGGGGTGAAGTGGGTGAAGTAATTGCCGCGGTTGGAAGCGGCGGCGGTGTTTCTGGTGGGGTTGGGTTAGAGAGTGGGGCGGAGAGCGGGAGAGATTCTGGGTACCTGAATGCCGTACGGTGGATGGTACGGAGTTGTTTTGAGGTTGGGGGGAGGAGAGGGTAGAGGAGCGGAAGGCGTTGGTTTTATGTAGGCGGCGGGCAGCTGTGGCGGCACGTGTCACATGCGCTTCTCTTGGGTTCTGTACGTGGGCGGGTTGCTTCACTCACCAACTTTGAGTGAGTCCAACGTGTTGAAGATTAAGCCGTACAGGAACAGGAAAACTTTTGGCAAACATGGACAAGCGTAGGAGTATTTGAGTCCGTAGAATACAACTAGACAGCTGCAGACAATCGATGTGGCGAGGAACTCTGCAGAATGGGCCGGTCTGCTTGATTTACTTCTTTTCATAGTCCTGCAGGGCGAAATCACTGGAATTCGCTATTTACGGAGTCCGTTACTGCTGGAAAGCTTAAGAGTATCGTATCAGACATGTCGTAGTCCGGAATACACAGGCATATCCAAATCCAAGAGGCCTATGAAGTTGGAAGCCCTGACTGCGCATTCACAGCCCATGGCTGGCGGAAGGGGGCCGAAGAATCAAGAATGTGTCAGTCAGGACACTGTCGCGAACATTCACAACCACGGCAAGTTTACATTACTCTAAGTTCCAGAGACCCGCTCTCGCACACATTTTCCACACAACTTCCGCAACGCATTTTATCGACGAAGTGCACTGACAGACTTTCCTACGTCGACGCACATCAGTCTCACCAAACAGCCCTACGCGCAGCAGACCCTTTTCACCCCCAAAAGGAAGCACTCCGCTGCCTTATAATGATGTCGGATCCCAGAGTCACGTACTTTGATGAGAATTTCCAGCGCAACTGGGCCAAAGGAGCACTTCCAGTCCTTCACAGTATGGGCTGCACACATCTTCTTCCGCCGGGCAACATCCCCTATGAGCCGCCGATGAACGTCTTGATTCCTCTTGCCCGCCTGTCCTACGTGCGTGGCTCCGGCGAGCTAGTCGAGATACTGCAAACGGTGCATCCCCGGCCCTGGACAAACTGGGACGAGGTAGGCGACACCCTCGACAGCATCATGCGCATCCTCTGCCATGATGACTTCCGCCTAGCCCACATCAGCGCCGCAAGCGATGCCATCAGGGCCGGAGGGGACGTGGCTACCCACACCAAGATCATCAAAAAGGCCGTCTCCAACATCAAGATCAAGGACGCGCTCAAAGAGCACGAACGGAAACCCCAGCGGAAAGCCATGGTCGCCGACATGACGCGCCAGCTGTCATACCTCAGAAACCACTACTTCGGGCTGATTACCGCCGTCATCGAAGCCGGCGCCCCGCCGGAGATCTCCAATCAGGTTGAAAGTATTTTTCTCGGGGTTGCTCCGCGGCGAGTACAGTGACATGATCTGGAGGTTTGACCTGGACACCTTTCTCCGCTATCTGCGACCGGCTGCCGGCGCGAGGATCAGGGGCCTTCTGCGAGCCGGCCGGGAAGTCGACAGTGCCTTCGAGTCCTACACCGGTGGAATTACCTCACAATAGTGCAATGCCCAGACCAGACACAATAGGAACTGCCAGGGGCATGGAATGTTGCTTTAGTCACATGCTTTCGAACTTGTACGATACTTACGATCTTCGAAACATACGACGGTTGATTGAGATGAAGTTGGGCGAAGGTTTTGGCCGAGAGCGGAGGGGATCGGCGGGGCCACACGCGAACTTGCATGATGAGGTCATCCGCCCTCCAAACTCACACCGGCTTCATCAGCAGCGTGTTGACCGGTTCCAGCCCGCCGTCTGCCATGGCAAGACATTCCCGGCCGCAGATCACTCATCTGTCCCTCGTCCAGCGCCTTTTATCTCCGTGACCTGAACACTTACATCGCAGGCTTCCCCGACCGCAACCACCGCCCACGTACCCTCCATCATGTCCGGCCTACAACGCTTCTTCTCGCAGCCGCTCGACGTGCAATGGCGCACCGCCGTCATGCGCCTGCCCCGCGCCGTCCCCGACCTCACGCTCCGCTTCACCTCGCCCGAAGGCCCGCACCCGTTCGTCCTCAAGCTGCCGTCCCGCAGCAGCGCCTACACCATCCCCGTCTACGTCTTCGTCCCGCCCTCGCCGCCCCCGTCCGCCGACGGCTACCCCGTCATCCTCGACTTCCACGGCGGCGGCTTCGTCATGGGCTCGTGCCTGGAGCAGTCGCCCTTCTGCGCCAAGATGGCCCGCGACCTGCGCTGCGTCGCCATCTCGGTCGACTACCGCATGGGGCCCATCGACAAGTTCCCCGCCGCCATCGAGGACGGCGAGGACGTGCTGAGCGCGCTGCTCGACGCCTCCTCGCCGGCCCACAAGCCCCTCCGCGACGGCATCGCCGCCGCCGTCAAGGCCCCCGGCCCGGACGCCCCCAAACCCACCGTCACGCTCGACGTCTCGCGCCTCTGCCTCGCCGGCTTCAGCAGCGGCGGCAACCTCGCGCTCAACCTCGCCCTGTCGCTGCGCGAGCCGCAGGTCGCCGCGCCCTGGCCCAGCCGCATCCCGGCCGACCACGCGCGGCCCGTGCCGCTGCTGCTGTACTACCCGTCGTTCGACGCGCGCCAGCTGCCGTCGGAGCGCACGCGCCCGCCCAAGCTGCCGCTCAAGCAGTCGTTCTGGGGCGACAGCTTCGACATCCTGCACCCGACGTACATACCGCGCGACCGCGCCGCCCACCCGCGCGCGTCGCCCGGCCTGGCCGACCTGCGCGACGGCGGCCTGCACCCCATGGCCCGCATGTACCTCGTCCTGCCCGAGCTGGACTCGCTGGCCGAGCAGAGCGAGACGTGGGTCAGGAAGGTGGCCGAGGACGGCCGGGCCGGCCACCTGCGCGTCGAGAGGTTCGAGGGCATGACGCATGGCTGGACCCAGATGCCGGTGGGCTGGTTGGACGAGGCGCAGAAGAGGGCGAGGGAGGTCACGTTCGAGACGGCCGTGGAGTTTGTGAGGGATGCGTGGGGGGAGGGGGGCGTGCCCGCGGGCGTGGGGAGCGTGAGGGCTTGAAGTGGACGACGTCAATGCAACGATTGTGTGGAGGAGCTGTTCAGTATACCCTTTGTCTTGGATTTTCTTGTGTCGATCTTTTGTTTGATCGTTGGAGCTCAGATATGGAAGATTTTTTGTTTTTGCGAGAGAAAAGCTCGATTGTGTTTCTTGGAAAATTACAACCTTTGCGATGCTGAGAAGAGGGATTGCTGCCAAGGGCCGGACACGTCTTGACTGCATTAGCCAGACCCATGACGAGACACCCGACCGAGTTGGTGGTCCATCCATCACAAAACAATCATCGCATGGCCGCAGACCCTGACATGATGAAGCATCGAGAAAGGGCCCGTATAGAGCAGGCCAATGCAACCAATCAGAGCCCAGCAGCACACCCCCGCCAGCCCAAAGCACGCCTTTTTTTTTTTTTTCGCGTCCGGCGCGGGGTCAACGTCGACGAACGACGCGAACGAACATCCTTACCCCACCCACCCCCCACCAACACCACAAAACGCGTCTCCCCCCTTGCCAATCACTCACGCGCTCACCTGCCAAAAAAATATCAATCCTCTCTCTCTTCTACCTACCATCCGTCTCTCACAACCAAACCCCCCAAAAAGAAAAATGGCCGCCAACCACCACCCAACAACCGCATACAAGATCCTCACCGCCCCGCAATGGGCCGGGTGGCAGCAGCACGCCGCCGGCCGCTTCGCCGGCGCCGGCATCGACCTCGCCGACGGCTACATCCACCTGTCGACCGCGTCCACCGCGGGCGAGACGTTCGACCGGTACTTCTCCGACCAAACCGACCTCGTCGTCGTCGAGGTCGACTTGACGAAGCTGCAGGGCGAGGAGGGGGAGGACGCGGTGGTGCTGAAGTGGGAGGAGAGTCGCGGCGGCGCGCTGTTTCCGCATGTTTACGGCAAGGCGGGCATTCCGCTCGCTGCGGTGAAGAGGAGGTGGGTGGGTGGGGAGGTGGGGAGGGGGTTGTTTGAGGGGTTGGTGAGGGAGGGGGAGGAGGGGGAGGGGAGGAAGGGGAAGTAAGGTGGTTGTTGATGCGAGCGAGGAGAGGGAGGGAGGGGGTTTGCGGGTCGATGGATGTTGCGGTGTGGTGGTGTTTGGTGAGGAGTGTCGTTTGTGTTGGCATGGGGAGCGGAGGGGAGGCGACCCTTGGGGTTGCTTTATACCCTGCTCGTATGACTAAGGTGTCTGCCTGCTATGTAGCAATAATGGAGAAGCCGAGCGGGTTTGCGGAAATGTAGCGTTGGTGATGCTTATGGGTGTTGTAATGATAGGGGCAGGCATGCGGGTGGAAACGAAAATGATGACTATAAGCGACGGCTACCTCTGTGAGCTTGAACAGCGATCTTTTAATGCTCTCCTCTGTTATATTACCACCGCCCGAAGCTACCATTTCGTAACCATGCGTACCACAAATGAATCTTCTGCCTCGACGAATAGCACTTGGAATCTCATTTCGCTCGCAAACGGAAACCTTCGCCTATCCCTCCGCCTTCACTCCGATCGGCTCCGTCCCCATTCCCAACTTAGAACGCGGTCTTTCTCCCTTTCTCCTTGGCCACACTGCTATTATCCTCTCTGTAGGTAACCAACAAGACTACCTGACCTCGGACGATTCCACCAGTATGTACCTCCGGTGCCAAAGAGGGCGAAAGCACACCAAGAGGAAAAGAAAGACGGAACGTTTCCACGTCGTCAAACAATGATCCAACGCAAATGCAGGATCGGCTCGGAGCATCCACTAGTACCTGAACGGTGACGATGAGACGTTTTCGCGGCTGGTCCCGTTTCTTGTGTCGAGCAACTGCGGTTTTGTAGGTCAGTTGGAGGTGGAGCAGCTTTTGCAGCGGCAGAGGAGAGGGGGGACCGTCTCCCATCTGCCGATGGCGACGGAAGTGAGAGAGGGAAGGGCAGCATGTGGGGTTTCCACACGAGCAGCTCAAGCACAGTTCTCAAAGCCTGACGAAATCGTGGCGGTGTAGCCTTGAATCTCAATTATTTCTATCTTTTTTTTCCTTGGGTTCCTCCCTTCCACTTGTTGAATCCACCAAATTTTCTGTACCTTTCCCGTTTCCCGGAAATGTTTTGTTTTTTCCTCTCCTCCATCTCTCGCCAGTGTAATACTTCTGGCTGTCTCTTGCTGTCAGAAGTTAGACCCCATCTGCTCACGTCGTGTCCATCTTGAGCTTCTTCCTCGCGGGTCCTTCGATGGCAACCTCTTCCGACTTCACGCGTGGCTGGGTCAGCAGCGGCTCCAAGTAGGCCCTGACCTTGTCCATAGCCGATTGCGGGGCCGTGCCTTGAATCGTCAACTTCTTGATCCCACGAATGGTGCTAAAGGCACGATAAACTTCATGACCGGGCTCCTCAAACTGTAGCCTTAGGGGACTAAACGAGAGAGTGAGGTTATCCAGCTCTTCGAAATCGGCCAGCCAGGTCAGGAATCCGGCCAAAGGCGGATGCGACAATTCGCAGTACTCGATAGTAAGGTTGCGAATGAAACTGCGGCGAGTGGCGCCCATTTTGGTCAGGATTTGACTAATATCACCGCTACTGCTGATAGAGAATGCGTTGTTGCGGTAGAAGATAGGGAATGCCTCTTCGCGAACTTTCTTGGATACCGACAGTAGAGCGAGGGCAGTGATACCTTTAGGACCCGTGAAGAAAGTGGTGCCCCTCCATCCCGAGGGTGTGTCTTCATCATAGCGCACCTTGCTGCAGATGCGGCCTTGCACTTTCTTGTCTCTACGGCTCATCCTTGTCAACTGCTTGCAAGGAAATCCCAGAGCGTATTCGTAGACTTGAAGGCGTAGCTCTGCGGGAAGCGCCATGAGACGGAACGACGTCGAACTGTCTGCTGGAAATAGAATGTTCAAGTGACCGACGACGACGGCGTAGCGAAGCGTGAGATGGAGTTTCACCTCCCAAGGCATGGCAAAGTGGTGATACTTGTCGCTCAAGGGAATGACGGGTGGGTCGTACTCGAAGAAGAAGTCCTGGAGTCTGGTCCTGATCTGAGCGAGGCCGACTGGATGCCACATGAAGTACTCGAAGCGATCCTCGATCCACTGGAGCAGTTCTTGACCCGTAGGTGAGCGGTTGACATGATGAATGATGGCAAGAGCGATGAGCTGGAGGATATTCAGCTTGGGTCGCTGGTCGCCGCAGTGAGGTATCATTGGAGTGACCGGAATGACGGTGGCGGAGGTGACAATTGGGGGTGGGTTGGGAAGTCCGAACCGTGGCAGGAAGGTTTGCTGTTCCAGCCGATCATATGCTTCCTGACGTTCCTCCTCACTGAGATCGTCTTCGTTGTCAAGTTCGGGTGGACTGACCATCCCTATCGAGTAGTTCGGCCTGTAAGCCATCCTGTCGCGCGCCTGAGTCAACGTAGCTGAGGTGAGGCGGGCGAGTCGAATGGGCAATTCGAACAAACGGGCCCCTCAGGGTGGCTATCCAGGTTGGTCGGGTGTGTCGCGCAGTTGCAAGGGACGAGGCAGGGTGGTTGAGTGGAGGATGGATGTTTGGTGTGAGGAGGAGGCCGGGGTTTGGTGCGACCGGGCCCAGAGATACCTCGGAGCCGGGCATTGATTGAAGATTGCCGAATCGAGAAGGCAGCACGGGCCCTAGCTCGATGTGTTAGCCGACGCAGCTAGGTGCTCACGTAACCAAAGCCAATCAAATAATCCGTTTGAACACTCCAAGCAGCGCCATTCTGAGTCACCTTGGTTGCAAATATCGACAGAAGTCAGAAATACCGTCACACACGGAATTGCAATGTATAGTACACTGGTCCCCTCTCCCGCGACTAGCCTGAGTGTACCCGACTTCAATCGATCTAATCCGCACGCGCAATCTTGCCGCCCGTGAGCTCCTCCGCGATCTGGTGAATGCGGTTCTGCGTCACTTCCTCAGTGCCTCTCCAGGCCATCGCCTTATCGCTCCGGCCTTGGTCTGTTGCCAACATCTGAGCCGTGTTCAACAGCTCGCCTCTGGCCCAGATGCTACGACCCTGCTTGGAATTCTCGGCGGCGAAGCCCGGAAGGTTGTCCTCGGTGCCAAACGTTTCTTCAATGGCCTTGGACAGCTGCTCTTCCGTGACAATGTACTCTTTCGCGTGCAAGTAGAGCGTGTGCAGGGCCTCCCTCCGGTGCTCTGACTTCTCCGCCTCCCTGCATGCGACAGCCGCCTTCTTCTCCGCCACCCTCTCCTGGGAGACGGCGGCAGTATTGTACCCGCCGCTGAGGAAGTCGCGGACGACCTTGGACACGCTGGGGTTGGTGAAGACCTCGTCATCGCGCGGCGGCTCGTTGATGAGGCTCAGTTGCTGGTTCTGGCGCTGGGCGCCGCGCTTGGCCAAGTACGAATCCGATTTTTGCTTGCGCCTGTGCAACGAAGTCACACCTTCGCGCAAGTGCTTCCTTCTCAGTGCGGATAGCCGTTGCTTCCAAGCAAGGCGGTCGGCATGGAGTCCGGTGGGCAACGCTGCCGCGGACGGCTCCGGGGTAGCATTGTCCAGGAATTCCTTCGAGTCCTTCTCCAGCCGGCTTCGGTTGATAAAGATGTTGCGGGGAACGGGCAGCGCGCCTTTGACGACGGGCGTGTAGGGCGCCGTCTGCTGCAGCGGCTGCCGGGCTTCGAGGTATCTGGGAGATTCGGGTCCAAGCTGGCGCGACGCAGGCGAGGAAGCGTACGCGCGGCGCGCTACGGAGGAATTGACGCAGGCATTGCACCGTATCGACGCCGACAAGGCCGTCCGGGCATGTGAGGGCGGCATGGCTGATGGCGGCCGCTGGCGTGTCGAGCGCGTGTGGTTGCCGCCAGACTTTCTCAGACGCTTCGCCGGCGGAGCTTCGGGGCCGGCTGTCTTGGCAGTGAAATCTTGGCGCCAAAGCCCCGAAAAAAAGATCGAGCGCGCCCGAGCGCCGCTGCACACTCAACTCCCCACTGCGCGCTTTTCTCTTCCTTTTCTTCTTCCTCTCTGCGCCCTTCGGATTTGCTTCTGCAAGCGCCGCGTGGTGGACTACCGCGCCAACCTGTTCCTTTCCCACCTCGAGCAACCGCCGCTGCGAGCGCATCGCCGCGTGTTTCGCCACCATGGGCACCGGCAAAAAAGAGGCTTCCAGGAAGGAGCGGCAGGGGAAGACCGGCGATGGCATGAGCAATGTCAGGACCAAGGGCGAGAACTTCTACCGGTAAGTGCAAGCACCCATGGCGGTCTGTGGGCCTGGGGCTAACCTGCACACAGCTCGGCGAAGAGGGTGAAGCTTCTGAACATGTACACGGATGGCAAGGCACAGAGGAACGCACGCGGTGATATCACCAAAGCTGCCATCTACCAGTCCAGGGATGTGCCCACTGCCCGCATCGAGCCGAACCGCAAATGGTTCACCAACTCCCGCGTCATCAGCCAGGAGTCCCTCGCGGCGTTCCGCACCGCCATGGCCGAGCGTGCCACCGACCCATACTCGGTGCTGCTGAAATCAAACAAGCTGCCCATGTCCCTGATCAGAGACGGCCAGGACAAGGTCAATGGCGTCAAGCAACACCAGGCTAAGATGGCCATCGAAACGGCTCCCTTCAGCGACACCTTCGGCCCCAAGGCGCAGAGGAAACGGGTCAAGATTGGTGTTTCGAGCATCGAGGATCTCGCTGGAGAGACCGTCAAGTCCCATGATGATTACTTGGATCGTCTCGAGCAAGCCCACCTGCTCAGCGGAAACGCTGGCGCTGGCGCTGATGATGATGAGGACACCGGCGCCTCTTCTGCAGCACGTGAGGCCGTCTTCTCCAAGGGTCAGAGCAAGCGTATTTGGAACGAGCTGTACAAGGTCATTGACTCGTCCGACGTGGTAATACACGTTCTGGATGCAAGAGACCCCCTTGGCACGAGGTGTCGGTCCGTGGAGAAGTACATCAGAGAAGAGGCACCCCACAAGCACCTGATCTTCGTTTTGAACAAGTGCGATCTGGTGCCGACCAAGGTTGCGGTAAGTTACACATTTCGTCGTTCTCTTTTCTGCACCATTTCCCCACCAGCCCCATTGCTAAGTCAGGGCTTTTTCCTGCACTCGTTGCAACTCCCTATGGAAAAGGTCCGTTACAGCTTTGGGAGATCAAGCTCGCCCGCCGCTTCTGGCCGTCATGGCTTTGAAGTTGGATAATCTCCGTCTTGGCGTTTGTCCGCAAGGGTCTGAGAATGATTCGTTTGAGTTGAGGGCCGCCTCCGCGTTCAGTGGTTTCCGTGGCGGTTCTCTTAGTAATGTTTCATATATTTCTCATACACACCTCTCGTATTTGATTTCGAAGGTCATTTACTGATGATCAACAGGCTGCATGGGTCCGCTATCTTTCCAAGGACTACCCCACCCTCGCTTTCCATGCTTCGATCAACAACAGCTTCGGAAAAGGCTCCTTGATCTCTCTCCTCCGCCAGTTCTCGTCCCTTCACTCCGATCGTAAGCAGATCTCTTGCGGTCTTATTGGCTACCCCAACATCGGCAAATCTTCCATCATCAACACGTTGAGGAAAAAGAAGGTCTGCACGACTGCGCCCATTCCTGGTGAGACCAAGGTCTGGCAATACGTCACACTGATGAAGAGGATCTACCTCATTGATTGCCCTGGTATCGTCCCTCCGAACGCCAACGACACCGATGCCGATCTTCTGCTTCGTGGTGTCGTGCGTCTTGAGAAGACCGAGCACCCGGAGCAGTACGTTGCCGCTGCATTGAGCAAGTGCAAGAAGCAGCATGTTCTGCGGACATACGAGCTCAAGGACTACAAGGATCACACGGACTTACTGGAACAGCTTGCCCGAAAGGGAGGAAGACTGCTGAAGGGAGGCGAGCCTGATCTGGATAGTGTTGCCAAGATGGTGCTCACCGAGTTCATGCGTGGCAAGATTCCGTGGTACACTCCCCTGCCAGACAAGGAAGATGACGAGACCGGAAATCGCGAAGGTCGGTTAGGTCGTCTCGGTGAGATGCCTCGCAAGAGGAAGCTTGAAGAGGAGTCAAAGTCGGTAGCCAGCAGCGAAGTTCAACAGGCTGAGGACGAAGACGACGAGGATGATTCGTTCGAGGGCTTCGAGTCTGGGGAGGGCGAGGGTTCTGAGGAAGACTCCGAAGAGGGTGATGCTGAGACATTGGTTGCTGAGTATGAAGACGAAGATGACGAGGAGCTTAAAGCGTATCTTGCACGGATATCAGAAGCGCTAGCCAGTGCGAAGAAGAAGAGAAAGACGTAGATAGAAGGTGTAGGCCTCTATTAGCTGCAATCATGATACCCCTCGCTCTTGCGCGCTGCTGCGCCACTTGACTGTTTCTATTCCAACTGGTTCCGCGTCTTGCAAAAAACCCATATCATCAGAATGTCTCAAAACACTCAATTCCTTCGATGAACACTGGCACAGTTACATCCGCGAGATTCCGCATGGGAGCCCTACCATCGCACGCGTGGCTCATCACAATTGGGTAGTCATTGGCTAGTCACTAGCTAAACATGTGTAGCAAGACTTAGCCCCATTTCCCCACCCCAACAGCATTCCCCCATAAAATTTGCCTCCTGCCCACCTATGTACATTTTCCGCCGACTTCCGCCGCGCACCCCCGTGCGCGCACGAAGGGAAAGAAAGCTACACGCTACACGTCCGTTACATACACCATCTGTTGTGGCAAAAAGATGCGGACAAAAAAATGTGGGGTAGCCTTTAGCTTCTTGGTTCACCCTAAGCTTACGTGTGTGTACTACATAGTACCTACCAATAATCGGTCCTTGGGCGCATGATATCCGGGGTGGGGGAGATCGTCGGTGTATGTACTACTACCTAGGTAATTCCTACTAACTTTCGGAGGAAGTATGATGATGATTACTGCATAGGTATGTGGTATGGTTCGACGGCTGCGGCGTTCGGGCGTTGGGGAGCGGGCAGGGGCGGGCGTGCAGCTCCCCTCCCTCCCCCGCAGGCAGTCAGGGACTAGGTACCTAGGTAGTGGAGGCGGGTGCCCGGCCGGGTAATGGGGGCCGAGACATCGGGGAAAGCTGATTTCCATAGATACATATATGGATGGGATGGAGCGCGCTGCTGCTGCCGCCGCCGCGACCAACAAACTAACCGACCTCGCATTGCTGATCGGATTTTTTTTTGTGTGAGTGGTAGAAATGGCGGCGCCGAAGAGTTCCTTTCGCAACAGGGACAAGACGGCCGGGCTGGTCGACAGCGCGAGCCACATTCTACACGATGGACCGCTGGTAAGTACGCGTTTGAACTTCGACCTCGTCTCCTCTCAACAGCATCAGCAGCAGCTGCTGCTTTTCGCAGCGAATCCAGAATCAATCCAGCCTCCCCCCATCTGTTCCCCCACCACCACCACCACCGACCTGGCGCTGGGCAAGCAAAAACTAAAAAAAAATACACACTTATACATAAACAGCGCGCAAACTACCCCACCCGCTCCCTCCACTTCCTCTCCACGCTCCAAAAGCCAACCAACAACAACAACACTCATCCTCCTCCCCCCTCAACCAACCACCCATCCAACCCAGACCCCCTAACCATCCTCATCATCGGCGCCGGCATCTGCGGCCTCTCCACCGCCATCGCCCTGCGCCTCTCATCAACGCCAAACCACCAGCACCACCACCACCGCATCACCATAATCGAGCAATCCCCCGCACTCTCCGAAATCGGGGCGGGCGTGCAGATCCCGCCCAACGCGACGCGCCTCCTCCTGCGCTGGGGCGTCGGGCGCTCCCTCGAAAGACACGTCGTCGAGCCCGACGCGAGCGTCTTCCGGCGGTGGCGCGACGGCGCCGTCGTCGGGCGCGCGGCGCTGATGCCCGAGATCGGGGGGTGGTTCGCCGATGATGGAGATGGGGAGGGGAAAAAAGAGGCGCCGTATTGGGTCGTGCATCGCGCGGATTATCAGAGGGCGTTGTTTGAGAGGGCGGGGGAGGTGGGGGTCGAGGTCGTGTTTGGGAGGAGGGTTGTGGGGGTTGAGCAGGGGACGGGGAGGGTTAGGTGGGTGGGGCGTGGGCGGGAGGGGGATGGGGAGGGGGAGGGGGAGGGGGAGATGGTGGCGGATTTGGTGGTTGCTGCTGATGGTGAGTTGAGCTTTTTTTTTTCTGGTAGCGTTTGCGTTTCAGTTTTCGCCCGCTTCGGTTCGGTTCGGTTCGGGGGGAGGGGGGACACGGGAGGGGGAGGAGAGACGGGCGGGAGCGGAGGCGGTGGTTGGCTCCCCCGCCTGGCCCGGCGTTGCACGGCATTTTGTTTCCCCAGGTATCCTGGATTGCTGACATGGATCCCACATGCAGGTATTTATTCGGAAGGCAGGAAGGCGGTGCTTGGGGACAGGGATCAGCCGCCGGTTTTGACGGGGTTGGCGGCGTACAGGGCGACGATTCCGGCGGAGAGGATCAAGAGCGACCCGGATACGGCGTGGATGTTGGACAAGAGCATCCAGAACGGCTGGTCGGTGACGGTGTTTTCGAAGTGGTTGGAGAACCGAGCTGATGCGGATTTAGGCTTGGGCCTGCGCGGCATGTGGTTGCATACACCATCACCGGCGGAGAAGCCGTCAACGTGGTTCTCATCCATCCGGAGCCGTCGGATCCGAGCACGTGGAAGCAGGAGACTGCGTTGGACGACATGAAGAAGCAGTTTGTGGGCTGGGACCGCAGGTGAGTTGCTGTTCATGGGCGCAGCTACCTACTGACGGCCGCCGCCGTAGCGTCACCAAGCTCATTGGTCTGATCGACAAGACGCTCAAGTGGCCGATGATGGCAGGGCAATCGCTGGAGCGGTGGGTTTCCGAGTCGAACAAAGTGGTCATCATCGGAGACGCAGCACACGCCATGTTGCCCTTCATGTCTCAAGGTAGGCGAGGATTCCTTGTCGCAGCAGTGAGCACGTTGCTCACCTTTCCAGGCGCCGCGCAGGCCGTCGAAGACGGAGCGAGCCTGGCCACGCTCATCTCGTCCATCTCGTCGAGATCGGAGCTCCCGGCCGCGCTCCGCGTCTTCCAAGAGCTGCGTATCGCGCGCACGGCGCAGGTGCAGCAGGCCAGCTTCGTCAACGGCCGCATCTTCCACTTCCCCGACGGCCCCGAGCAGCGGGCGCGCGACGAGGCCATGCGCGCCGAGGCCGAGGGCAGGCATTACATCCAGAGCCCAAACGGGCTGAGCGACCCGACGACGCAGATCTGGCTGTACGGCCACGATGCCGAGGCCGAGGCCAGGAAGGCGTGGGAGCGGGAGATGAGGGAGAAGAGCGCGAAGTTGTGAGGCAGGAATGCTGGGTGGCAGGGATGTCGGAAGGGATGCCGCTTGGGGACTGGTGCGAGAGCGGCGCGACGTATTTCCTCGCCTTGGCGGCCTCGCTCACTTCACGTCGTCCTTTGCTCCACGCGATGCATTGCGCCTCCGTCCTGGTGTGTGTCGGCTGGGTGTTTCGTGGCTGGGGATAGTGGGCATGGATCGTAGGAGGGTGGGCGGCACTACAATGGCCTCGGGAGAGTCAACAAATCGTCTTGTAGATCCACGCCAACCGATTGAGCGTAAGAACACTGCTCCATTGCTCGTATTGCCTGTATGTTGTGCCTGGGACTCCCTTACTATCCATACTGTTCATCCCCAAGTACTCGCGGCGCGGGACCGAATCACCTGGACATCCAAGTCAGCAACAGCATCCTTGCACAGCGGCAGCAGCTCACCTTCTTCACTTCAATGTCCTGTCTCCTCTGGGACATATATTCTTGTCGTGCCAGCGGTTCCTTCAAGTTGCGGTGGTCTGGTGCGAGCCACTTGGATCCGAAATCGTTGTCGGCGCGCGTTGTGGCCGCTACCGTCCCGATTCGCCGACACACCTATGGCGGAAGAGCCATGGAGCATTGATTCTAGTGTAGAGTGTAGTCGTATGTAGACGACCTTGAGGTGCTGTATGAAGAGGCTTGTGGATGGCGCTGGGCGGGCCAGCCGCCCGCCCAGCAACGGAGTGTCTGCCCGG
Source organism: Diplodia intermedia (assembly GCA_021495925.1). Taxonomy (NCBI): domain Eukaryota; kingdom Fungi; phylum Ascomycota; class Dothideomycetes; order Botryosphaeriales; family Botryosphaeriaceae; genus Diplodia; species Diplodia intermedia. The sequence continues at coordinate 159,157 of JAKEKT010000029.1, read as the reverse complement.
AAACCCCGCGCCTGCCACGTCTGGAAGCAACCGAAATTTGCAGATATTCCGGCGCGCTCGCCCAGCGCACTTGAAAAAAAAAAAAAGTCAGCACCACACAGTCGTCATCATGGTGAAACTGTCAGACGAGTACAGCCGTCACCGCAGCGTTATGTAAGACGCTAGCGAGTCACTTTCTCACAAACTGCCACCTGGCGTAGCTATGCTGATAGAAAACGTGTACTCTGGTCAAAACTGGCTTGCCCGGCCACCAGATGTAGAATAATAAGAGCGCTTCATGCACGCTTATGGCTCAGTGACGGGAGTTCGACGCTCGGGCGCCGGGCGTCGTTGGCTTGTGAGATTGACGCACGCTGTGCGCAGCACTCGGCCGCGCCGCGCCGCACCTGCCCTGTTCAGTGTTTACGCGTTTGTTGTTGTTGTTGTGGTTGTCGTGCCGACGCGGCGCCGACGCGTCGGCCGGCGGGGAGGGTACATCTACCTCCCGCGCCCTCGACCCTCCGCTCTCCTCACGACTTCCGCAACCATGCCGAAACAACAAAAATGCACCCGCGAGTATGCATCTGCCCTTTACCGTCGCCCCAAGTTCGAAATAACATTACACAGACCCACAGGAGCCACCAACAGGCCCCGTATCGCCCGCGGCGGACGCAGAGCGAACGCGAAGGCATCAGGGCGCTGGCAGAGGAAAATGAGGGTTTTGGTCTGACTGACTCTCGACGCGGAGACATGCACGACCTCAACTTCGATGTCGTCAAGCACAACCGGGCGCGCGCGAGGCTGATCGCGGAGGAGGTCCATTGGGTCCCGCCAGCGGACGAAGTCATTGCCCTCTTTGCGGATGCGTCCCTCCGGGGACAACATACCAGAGGAGGTGTGGCGGTGGTCCGGGTTTTACCGCCCCGAGGTGACCAGAGCGCTACAACGGGCGAGGGACAGACAACGCCGGGGGAGAAACCTTTCTTCCTTGAAGTTGTGACACACGAGCTGTTTGCACTCGGGAACCGCCCGAGTGACTGTCTCCTCAGGCTCCCGGTGCTGCAGGTGGAGGAGCTGGAGCTGTAAGTTTTCCCCTTGACCCGACTACCCCTTGGACAAAGAGATGCTCTGAACACGCGTTGCACAGGCTTGCCATACTTAGGGGCTTCGAGTACGCAGTTGTCGAGGTGGAAGTCGGGATGCTGGCCGACTTGGCTACCAGTCGGCTGCTGCTCTGGAGTGACTGCCTCTGGGGCCTCAACCGGCTTCGACTGTACAGGGCGGGTGATTCCGAGTACTGGCAAAGCTACCCCCACACGTGGATACTGCGGTTAATCTTGGAGTGCGCCCGGAAGCTCAAGGAATACGGCGTGTACGTCAAGTGCCATTGGGTACCGGGACACTTCGCTGTCCCTGCCAATGAGGCCGCGGACTATGTCGCTGGGCAAGTGTCGTCGGGTCAACCGTGGAACCCGGTGAGAGTTGCCCAGTTTAGTCTTAGGGCTGAAGCACGGCCAACGTCCTCATGAGTGGCCACTGGGAGGCGCCTAGCAGCTCCGATGTCTCCTTCACCAACGGAACCCCTTCGTCGATCTGGTCGCGTGCACGCAGTGTTCGGTCCACCGACACGCAGCCCTGTGCTTGACACCTCATGTGTCCTCGCTAACGTTCCTTGGGTAGTCCCTTCGCCATATTGCTCACGACCAACGGAATACGCAGGCCACCGGTAGATCTCTCACGGCGCAGTCTCATGGTCCGGAAGTCGTCTCGCTTGCTGCCGGGGAGTTACCCATTTTCCTTTGCTCTTTTGTTTTGTTTTGGGTTTCTCTTTTCTTTTGCTTTTTCTTTTTTTCCTTCCTTTCCCATCCCATTTTCCTTGCGTAATTGCGCTGCTTGTCTTCCTTTTTTCGTTGCTTAATTTCTAATCGCTAATGTGTAATCGGCTTACTCTAGCGAGGCCGGGGCAGCCTGGCTCATTGCCGAATGCCCGGTGGTGGCTGGACATCCGGAGGGAAGGAGATGAGAGAGAGAGGGGTGAGCGGTAGTTGCCACGAGGACTGGATGGACACATTCCAGTTATTGGCCAGGCCGATGATCGAAAGCGGAGGACCTATGACACGGGCGTCTTCAAACGCTTCGTGTCTTTAGTCCAACCGCGACATGGCTCGTAGTCAATGAATGATTCATTTCCCTCCATTGAATGTTATTTGGCGGTCAGGAACCCGATGCAAAATACCGTCCTTATCCGCTGTGATCCCACCCCACCGCACATTGCAACCACCTTCGCGCGCGCAGGCACATCGCGTACGAAGCCCTGGTCTATCTTGAGCACTCCGGGAAGCAAGGAGATAAGCGGGTTGAAAGCCTCGAGCCACCCAGCCGCTTCCCCCTTCGCCAGACCCTGAACGCCGATGAAGTTACTGAGGAGGAGGAGGAGCAAGCTGCCTACCTGCTCCTCGCGGAGCGAGGAAGTATGTTCAGATCATTACCATTCATCAGGCACTAAGAGTCTCATGAAAGTAGAAACCACCAATCCTCCGGCCACTAGATACTCCTCTTCACTGAAATTACTGGGCCTGAGGATGACGAAGATGATATCGAGGGAGAAGGGGAGGAGGGGTGGGTCCCCAGCTCTCGTGAACCTGAGTACATCAGGCCATAAGGTCACCGCGGTCTGTCCGACTCTACCTGCTCAATTGCGAATGGCTTTTGCCAGATTACAGAGACAGCTGCAGCGCGCCATCATTTCCCGTGCGCGGCCAGCCGGGGAACTTGGACGGAAAAGAGCCACGACGAATCTGCGAAATGACGGAGAGAGAGGGCGGGCTTTGCGGCCAGCGACGGTGACGACGCTCTGGTAAGGTGGACCCCGCGGAAAGCCGAACTGAACGGGGAGTGGATGGCGACTGGGTACGTCAGCCGGACTCCGCCCTTCACTGTCGGCACAGGGTGCGGCGTGTCTTTTGTGCGCTCGCCAGCGTATCTCCAAGCCATTCAGGGACCCCTTCTGTCTGGGAGCCGGACGTCTGACAAGCGGTAATCCCGAATATGCAAGGCGCTTCGTTCAAGAGAATGGTTGGTCGTGCGTGCACACTTCAGCCGCGCGCTCCGGAAACAAGAGCTGGCTTGGGGCGTCCGCCCAATTGCCTACCGGAGAGACGAAGATGCCGATCGGCTGGAAACGTTCGGAGGTACGCTCCGCTCTTGGGACGAGGAGAACTTTAGCAAACACGCGATGCTTGGACACAAGATGCGCCGAATGCTGGCCAGAGTTCTGATCGCTGTTTACCTTGGCTTCTCCTGGGCTGATCGCCGCGCTGAACGCGCCCTTGGGTCCAGCTACGCCGCCCTGCTTGCCATGCTGGGCATCATCAGATCTGCTCGGAGACAAACATGGTGATTGAAGACTTCTCCGAAACAAGCGCTACTTCAACCAGGCCCGACTCGGCAACAAGGTGTGCGTCGAAGGATTGCTCTTTGGGTATATAGATTGAGGCCGCCGTCTGGTCCGTCATCTGCAGCGTGGTGGTGTTGTCACAGCCCGCAGCAGACGATGACAGCGCGTCCGGCGGGCGTATATGTCTACCGCATTGGACCACTGTCCAGGACTGCTCTACAGCACCATCAGCGAGCAGCGAGCGGCTCGGGCGACGGCGGCGGCAGCGCGCGGCGGCAGTATCGAACCCAAGGCGGTCAACCCGGGCGCGCCTGCCCGAAGCAACGCGGACAGTTGGTTTTCCCGGCGTGGTCGCGACGGGCAACCGGTTTGGTGTTTACCTCGCTCCCGCCGCCCCCGCCGCCTCTTCTTCTCCTTCTTCTCCACAGGTCCGCGCAACCGTCTCCCCGCCTCTCCATCTCTGTTCTTCACAGGTACCCACACCGTCTCCCCCACCACATACGTGCAGTTGGTAACATTGCTCGCAGATCTTCTTCTTCTTCCTCTACGCGCACACCACCCTGCAGTCAAGCTGACAGCATGCCTTCCTCCCACGGGTCGTGAGTTGTTCCACCGTCCGACACTTGGGAGCTCGATAACTGCGATCAGTTACACAGTTGATGGCGTATGGTGCGCCGACGACTTCATGAAGGAGAAGAACTCGAAGTTGAAAGTCGGCTACTGGAAAGGAGATCTCTCAGAGGTATATGGTGCACTTGATTGTCAAGTCATCATGAGGCCAGACGAGGATGTGATCGCAGTCGCAAAGCACTACCAGGCAATATCCGACGAAGATTTGCTGGTCATATCCACGGACGGTTCTGTTCACGCGGATCGTCGCGGTGGGTGGGCCGCAATCCAGTCGGTTGATGGAGGCAGACACTTCTACTTCGCGTCCGGCTCCATGACGAAGGCCGATAGGCCTTCGTGGGCCCGCAGGGCCCCCAACGAAGGAGATTCAGTCGAGTCGCACGAGATGGAACTTCGTGCTCTTGCCGGGGGCTTCGCCGAGGCAGCCAAGGTCGTTGTTCAGCGCAGCGCCAACGGCCTTTCGACATGGAAGACCATTGTCGCACTGTGCGATTCGGCCCACGCACTGTCAACCCTCGGCGCCTACCAGCTAAAAACTGGTCAAGCTCGTGTTGACGACTACTGCAATATCTCGATCCTCCGCAGTGTCGGGACGCTGAGGGAGCATGGCGTGCGCTGCGTGTTTGACAGGACGAAGGGTCACGCCGGAGTTGCGTCAAACGTAGCTGCCGACAGGCTCGCGAGAGCGCAGTCTGGATGCAGCAAGTGGAGCACAGTCATGAACTGGCGGAGTGCCGGTTCTGGAAATTACATTGAGGGGCTTCCAGACTCCCAAGAAGCTGCCGCCGCACTCGGAGGGACCGATCTTTGACAGGAACACACCTTGGCTGCCCCGATCGATGCTGGTCTGCGTTCACTGTTCTTGTCACCTCATCTCCGAGGACTCCATCCTGGCTTTTGACTTTCCTTTCGTTTCACTCCTTCGTGAAGTTGCCAATCAGACTTTTTTGCTTTCTTGGTCAGTATAAATCCTCTCTCTTTCCCCCATTCCTTTAATTTCTAATTATAATTGCTAATTCACTCCTGCTACTTGCCATATGGAGGATTGGACGGGACAACGGTACGAGGCGGAATTGGAATGGGGCACAGATGGAGGCAGTAGCTTCTGTATGTGAGGTTTCTGAACGGTAGCAGCCAGATTAGCTGGACGGGGCTGACCAGGACTTCTTGGAAGGCCAGCTGATCAAAAGCGGAAGACTGTCTGCTCCGGAGACGTGTGCTCCGGGTCTCGGTCCACTCGCGACATACCCACCTGGAGCATCTATCAGGCTTTATGTAGATGATATGCAAATCGAGCCACTGTATCACAGCTTGGAGGTGTCGTGGTCAAAGACTGCTAAGGAATCCACTCTGTATGCTCGGAAAAATCATTGCCTCTTCAGGACATGCCAGGCTTCTCAATCGGGGACTTTACGATTGTAGCGGAGAGCTCAGCTTGGTGTTGCGGCTCTGAATAGCGGAGGCACAGAAGACCTTGCTCAGCGCGCCTCTTCATCGCCTCTACACAACATACCAAGCACGAACAAGCAACCATGCCCAACTCCCGGCAAGCCCGTACCCCCTCTGCGCGCAGGAAAGTTTTCAACCGACCAACAGCCAGCGCACAAAAGCAAGCATCATCACCTGGAGGATCAGAGCTACAAGCAGCTCCGGGAGAAGGTGGACCGGCAGTGCCCGGAGGACGCGCCTGCAAAGCACACCAACAAGCTGATCAAGCCCGGACAGCGACCCGGCGACTTTTCTCGGAGCTCGGCGGGGCAGGTCATAGCGCATCCTCGTTCGCAGGCGTACGGGCACGCCGCCTTGCAGTGATGTCTTGTGGCACTATTGGCCTTTATCAGAGCCTTGCGTTTCTTCTCGAAAAGTCCTGCGCATGGGTCTCCAAGTCCTCGCGACCCCGAACCTCTATCATCATCTCTCACCACTCAGAGTCCATCGCCGTGACCGTGTCACCTTGGTAGCTGCGATAAAAGACGATCTATCGAGCCCACCGGCCACCAGCGAAACTCGAGAACCATCCAATTCCGAGCGAACGCACCAGGACCACCCCCATCCACCCAGCCGCGCTTGCGTGGCAATCTATCCCCAGGGCCTCCTGGAAGACTACCTGATCGGAGAGAGAGGTCAAAGTCGCCGGCGGGGGCCCTCGTTCAAAGAGCAATGGACTGCAGAGCCGGTCCCACTCCAGGAGCAAATAATCGACCGTGAACATTTTGGCAAGAAGAAGGAACCCAGCGACGGGCCAAGAGAATAACGTTCCGGTCCCAACGGCAGAGGTGGGCCATCCAGTTATGGCCCTCGGTGAACCGCATTGCCCAGAACGTGCATGTGAACGGAGCCCCGAGGATAAGGATGAGCAGGTGTCCCGGAGGAACCTGCGCCGTCGAGTGCGAACGTCCAAGCCGCCGGCGCCTTGTCGTACTGGACCGACGCATCTTGTCACCCGCCATGGCCGGGGTCGACCAACCCGGCGGGACCGCCAGTGGGGCTGGCACGCGACGGCGGTAGTGGGCGGCCGCGACGACTCGGGGCCTCTGCCGTCCTCCGTCCCCGGAAAAGCGACCTCTTGGAGCTCTCTTCGCACGCTCGACCAGGCCACGCACGGCCGCCGTGCCGGGTTGGGACACGTTCGCGGCCTTCACCGATTGTCTCATCGGTATCCTCACTGCCAATCACCACGTACCGGCGACAAGCTGAACTTCTAAGCCCAGAACGCACCGGCAATACCCTCAACCGACCCAGCGCACCTGGATCGGCGACCGCCCGGGGAGATCGTGGCGTAAAACTGTACCGACCGGCCAAAGGGCCAAACACCCCCCGCTATCTGAGCAGTTCAAGGAACGCGACTCCCACCAGCCCCGTATCCACGAACAACAGGCACCAGCACGGGACGGCACCCGGGCCGGACTCAGCCGCAACCGAAGACTTTGCTTTTCTGTACGATGCCCCTTCTCCTTCATGATTCTGTCATATTTGTTTCTCTTTCCTGTTGCTTTCCCGGTTCACCAGACACGCAAAGCGCAAAATGGAGGAGTAATGGCAAGTCACGACCGACGGATCAGGACATCCTCTCAGAACACTCAATCGTAAATCCACTTCAGTGTTTTCTTTTGCTTTCCCACCTGTCAGGATTCCTTCACTCCCTCACCCCATCTTCCTTCTGTCACGCTCGCACAAGGCGCCCCGGGAACAACCCCGCACACATGGCCCGGCCCTTTGCGCCCCGTCATTCCAGCCATCCTCGCCAAGCTCCAGTTCCTCGCTCTGCCACGAGACCGACGTGCAGCTGCCCTGGGTACGTACCGGCGCACGTCGGCATCGACGGGAAACGAGCTCGCGGACGCGAAGGCGAGAGAGAATGCCGAGTTTGGGCGGTGGTGGTGGTGGGCTGCTGGCCGGTCCGGGGCCTGGGATCCGGTCCAGGACAGACGGCAGCGAGCCCACGGCCGTCCTGACGATCGAGTATGTTTACAAACAGATCCCTCGGTGATTGGACCGCATCGGAAGCCCCTTGGTTTTTACATGCTGTTGTCGGGCCCAGGTGTAAGGTCGTGAGCCGTCCACTCCAATTGGGAGGTTTCTGGGGGGCCTTCGCGGCTGGTGGTGAGTTGGGCAGGCCTTCCCGAGATGTGGATGGTTACGGGTGGTGGGTGGCAGAGGTGGCAAGAGGTGGTGATGGCGGGAGATGTTGTCGAGGTAAGTGCAAATAGGGCTTCTCCGAAGTCGGGCCCGTGCAGCGGTTACCCGACGACCCCACAGCACGTCGCGTCGGCTCGCCGCTGTTGACGCTGACGTCCGTCGGCCCATCTCCGCCATTGACGCGCCCCGCGACGAGATACCCGCCAGTCGACAGCTCGAGCAGCTTCAAAACCACGCCTGCCGCTGCTGCTGGCCCAAAATCCACCACTGTTCCTCCGTTTACTGATCCGCGCGTCAGCAGAGCTGCTGCAATCCCCGAACGTCATCATCCGTCATCGCAGCTCCCCGCATCTCGCCGCTGCAGCTCGCCCATCGCCGAATCAGAAGCCCGAGCTCCCGCTGAGCTCCGTCGGCTGAGCTGCTTTTCGCCCGCCGCCCTTCTCCCACTCTCGTCCCATCGCAGCTCGCCCCGCACTACATAACACATCATGAGGCCCATCCTCGCGTTCGCAGCAAGAACCGCCGTTCGCTCGCGCTTCAATCCCGTCTCATTTCCCGTCCTCCGCTCGAGAACATACGCAATGGGCCACAACATCCCTCCGGTGAGTGGACGGACGATTGTCTACAACCAGGCATTGGCTGACCCTTTCGGCGCGTGACAGCTCAGCGACAAGTCGCTCCTCAAGACCAAGTCCTACATCAATGGCGAATGGGTTGGCGCAGCATCCGGCAAGACCTTCGAGGTCACCGATCCGTCGACAGGCGCAGTCATCGCCACCCAGCCCGAGATGGACTCGGCAGACACCCAGAAGGCCATCGACGCCGCAGCAGCAGCCCTGCCTGCCTTCAGCAAGCTCACCGGCCGCGAACGCGCCCGCTACCTGCGCAAGTGGTACGACCTGATGATCGAAAACGCCGACGACCTCGCCAAGCTCATAACATGGGAGAACGGAAAGCCGCTGGCGGATGCGAAGGGCGAGGTTGCCTATGCCGCCAACTTCTTTGAGTGGTTCTCTGAGGAGGCGCCACGCATCTACGGCACCACCATCCCCGCTACTGTCGGCGCAAACCGCGTCTTCACCCGCAAGGAGCCTGTCGGTGTGTGCGGCCTGATTACGCCTTGGAACTTCCCCGCCGCCATGATCACCCGCAAGATCGGCCCCGCCCTGGCTGCTGGCTGCACAGTCGTCGCAAAGTCTCCTGGTGAGACCCCTCTGACCGCCGCCGCTCTCGCCGAGCTCGCACACCGCGCCGGCATCCCCAAGGGCGTCGTCAACTTTGTCACGGCACTCGACAACACCCCCGAAGTCGGCAACCTCATCACCACGTCCCCCACCATCAAGAAGGTGTCCTTCACCGGCAGCACCAACGTCGGCAAGCTCCTCATGAAGCAATCCAGCAGCACGCTCAAGAAGCTCTCGTTCGAGCTCGGCGGCAACGCGCCCTTCATCGTCTTCGACGACGCCGACCTGGACGTGGCGGTCAACGGTGCCATCGCCAGCAAGTTCCGCAGCTCGGGCCAGACGTGCGTGTGCGCCAACCGCATCTACGTGCAGCGCGGCATCTACGACAAGTTCGCGGCCGCCTTCGCCGAGAAGGTCAAGGCGTTCAAGGTCGGCGGCGGCTACGATGAGGGCGTCACGCACGGCCCGCTCATCCACGACCGCGCCGTCGGCAAGGTGGCCGAGCACGTCGCGGACGCGGTCAAGCACGGCGCCACGGTGCTCGTCGGCGGCCAGAAGCGGCCCGACCTGGGCGCCAACTTCTTCCAGCCCACGGTGCTGCGCGACGCGACCGTCGACATGCGCATCGCCCACGAGGAGACGTTCGGCCCGGTCGGCGCCCTGTTCCCGTTCGACACCGAGGCCGACGTGGTGCGGCTCGCCAACGCGGCCGAGGTCGGCCTGGCGGGATATTTCTTTAGTGCCGACGTTCACCGCTGCTACCGCGTCGCAGAGGCCCTCGAGGTCGGCATGGTCGGCGTCAACACCGGCCTCATCTCCGACGTCGCCAGCCCCTTTGGCGGCGTCAAGGAGAGCGGCTTCGGCCGCGAGGGCAGCTTCCTCGGCGTCGACGAGTACGTCGTCACCAAGACCATTACCCTCGGGGGTATGGGGCAGCCGTTGCAGGGGTCGTCGTAGACGTCGTAGGTGTGGAGGATGGGATTTTTGGAGGTGGTGTGGTGTGGTGGAGTGAGTAGGCTGTGGTCGGGGAGGTTTTATGTCGTTCGTTGTGGAGGAAGGGAGGGAGGGAGGGTGGATGGCCTGCTCACGGCCCACGAAGCAAAGCAAAAGCAAAGAATTGGTTGGACCCTCGAGGGTTTGATTGGATGGACGGGGAGGGAAGGAAGGAAGGGTGGGTGGGATATCATGAATTGCTTGTTATGTATTATTTTTTACATTGGCGGCGGACGGAAGGAATATTCCTTCGCAATATGTATGCATCGGGGAATTGGATGATAGTAGATGGAATGGAAATCACAAATGTAACGTTGCCAAAAGGAACATATTTCAAAGAAAGACGGCAGTGTTCAACTTACCCTCAGCGCACCTTGTTGAACGTTTTTTTTTTTTTTTAATCTGTGTGTGCGATTGACTGGTGCTTGCTTCTGCGTTGTGGGTTCACGCGCGCACCCGCCTCCTGCGCGATAGCCATCATCATTCCCAACCTTCGTCTTCTTCTTTCTTTGTTCTGTTGTTCGCCGTGTCGCCGTAAATGCTGGAAAGAAAGAGGTAGGGGAGCGAGGAGACGCATTACGGAACATTGGCTCTTCAGCTACGCACTTTTTTCCCGCCTCATCACGTTGCCCCGCTCTTCAAACTCTGGCTATGGGGTTAATTATGGAGACAGGCAGTCGGGATAGACATAGGGGTCGGAGGCGGTTGACGGGGAGAGAGGCTTCGAGTGTTGTTGTCCTCGGCCTTTTTTTTTTCTCTCCTCCATCCAAGTCGAGATGAAGACGAACGGAGGGATATCTTCACAGTACCAAAAAAAACATATTGGAATGCCATCGTCACGGTTGCAGAATTCATGCAGAAAGTTCCATTTTGCCCCGAGCAAGGCTTTTGGTAGCGAGTGAAGAAATGATGTCAAGGGAATAGAACCGGAACAAAGGATATACTCTGTATATACAAAACCCTTTTCCCCCTTCCCTCCGTCCATTAGTTGAGAAGGCAGGTCGGCAAGCGGACCTAGGGGGCGGAGTAAAAAAGAAGAAGAAGAAGAAGATAATGATGAAATAACGTCATTCGTTTCATGTGACCGACAAACCGGAGTATGGATTCTTACTCTTCCTCCCATCTTCCTCCCAACAGGACCAAAAAAGGTCCAACGGGAAAATCAAGGCAATTGTCCGTGTTGACGCGCGGCGCAAAACCACCACCACTCAGTAGTTGCCCAGGGTGAAAATCTTCGAGGCGCAGCAGACCCTAACGAGCATCACAGGGGCAGAAAACCCCCGAACAGTCAGCAAACTCCCGCGCCGATGGTAGAAACGCCGAATCAAAGGCGTCGTGGAAGACACACCCACACAAATCAAACAGACGGGGGAAGGTCAAGGAATACGGGACAACAACAAGAAAAGCAGAAAAACTCACAGATAGTCCATCCCGCCCAACCCCTTGCAACTCCCCTCACCCGACGATCCATCGCCGCCGTCACCACCAGGCGCCGCCGGCGAACCGCCCGTCTCGCCGCCGGCCGGGGCGGAGGCCGTCACTGTCGTCGTCATCAGAACCGTCACTTGGCCGCCGCCGGGGTTGCAGGCGCTGGCGCTGCTGGTGGTACCTTCGCCGCCGCTGGAACCGCCAGTGCCGGGAGGAGTGGCGACGGTGCTGAGGGTTGTGGGGGCGACGGAGGAGCCTGTGGGGTGGTGGAGAGAGAGAGGGGGGATTGGTCAGTAGTGATCATTATAATAGTGAGATTGTTGACGAGGGGGGGAAGGATTCTGGGGATACGAGAGACCGCGACGACGCGGGTGGCCAGCGACAGACCCGTGTTCGGGGCTGATGAAAAGCCGGGAGGGCTGGTGGGGGGCATGGGGGGGATAGACATACTCGTAGCTTCCGGCGCCGACGCAGACGGCGACGCGGCCGGCGTGCTGCCGCCGCCAGCCGCAGACGTAGCCGGGGGGGTGCTACTGGTAGCCTCCGCCGGCGACGACGGCGACGAGGCCTCGGTCGTTGGGGCAGCAGCGGAGGCGGCCGTGGCGACGCACGAGCAGATGGACTGGGCGCCCGACGAGGCCTGCAGCGCCGTCTCGATGTTGTTGCCGCACGCGCTCAGCACGCACTGGGTGAGGGCGGCGTTGGTGGCCAGCGCGGCCGACGACGAGCAGCCGCACGCGTAGTCGGTCTCGACGGTGCAGCCGATGGACGACTTGGCCGAGAGCAGGCACGACTGCGCGCACGAGGGGACCAGCGACTGCGCGGAGCTGACGCAGCCGGCCTGCGCCGAGGCGAGGGCGGCGAAGAGGATGCTGCCGAGGATGGTGGTGGTGGCGGTGGTCTTCATGGTGGCAGCGGGGGGGTCTTGTTATTATTGTCCACACCAGCAATTGGCCTGTAGGGTGGGAGGGAAGATGATCGAGGAGGAACAGCTCGGTATGATGAATGTTGGCTGATGCTGATTCGAAATGTCGATATAGGATCGATGTTATATCTTCTTCAAGCACTCTGGGCCTTGGCGAAGCACATGCTTCCGAGAGACGGTCTAGTGCTCATTGTCCCCGCAGGCTACTTAAAAAGGATATATGATGGTCAGGCATCCGAGCGGAGACGAGGCCCAGATGGACGCAGGAAGGAAACAGGAAACAGTGAAGCGAGCGGGGATGGCGTGTATCTGCAGTTGAGGCCGCGCATGGCAAAAAGTATCGAAACGACCGGGGGGCGTCGAGAGTTTGGATAGGTCGAGGGCTAAGCTATACCGACGTTAGCTTGGCTGGTGCAGGGGGTTGGGGGTGCATAAGGGGAAATGCGGGGAAGCTTAATGTTGTTGCTGCCAGGAACCAGGCACGGACCAGGGCGGCGGTTTAACTGTTCGCAGCTTAGTACATGTGACGTCGGGCATGGGGGAGTTGCAGAGCCTCGGTGGAGAGTGGGAATTGGATTTCACGTGGTAGCAGGAACAGAGCAAGGCGGGCAGTGATTGTCTCAGTCCAACTGGAAGTGGAAAGTGCCTATTCATCATCGACCAATTAGATCGAAGGGGCAGAGACGATGATGGCATGGTCAAGGAAACGGGACTATTGATGGTGCACCCCGCCCAAGAATTGCTTTGGCGAAAAGAGAAGGTGGAGATTGAAGAGCAGAGTTAACCGCATGGGGTATTTCAATTGAGGACAACCATAGAAGGCCAGCCTCGGCTCGTAAACGTGCGGGCGGCGAACGAGGAGGGTGTAGTTGGAAGCGCATGTGATGGATAGACGTAAGGGAAGAGGCCGCACTCGCATTTGTTGAAGGCGATCGACGATATTCTTTCCCTGATCACAGGCGTCTAGCTCATATGCCATGTTGTTCGGCATTGCACCCTTGGACAGCTGTCTGACTCTTTCACGGACAAGCGACGAGGCAAGATGGCAGGTCGATGGAACGGCGGCGTAGTTTAGCTTTTACAGATAGATGGCTTGGCGGGTGTTGCACGATTGAAGGATTGAGCCAGTCCACAAGGATGCTGAAAAGTTAATGCGAGTCTGGCCACAACGACACAGCCACTCTATGTCAGTAGTGGCTCGTGCCGCGCCGCACGTGAAACAAGCCTGGGAATAAGACGGGTGACCAGACCACATTGTTGACTGCAACAAGACCGAATACGCGGACTCCACCTCGACAGGACGAACGAAAGCGGGTGAAGGTTGTCGGTATTGCACGAGTATCGCTCTTGGTGTTCGCGCTGGCCGAGAGCCGGCAGCAGGGCACGGGTTGCCGGAGCGTAACGGAGATGGTGGGCCGAGAGATGGGAGATGATGGTCATGGGAGTCGAGAGTGGTGGTGGAATGTCGGAAAGCGTGGCCGATGCGTGGGCGGTGGCAGAAAACGGGTCACGGTGAGGTCATCCACCGAGCCGCATCACCACCGCGGGCCAGCCGCAACAGCTCCCGAATCGCCCCTCACGCGCCTCTGCGCTCGGCGGGAGACGGCTGCGGACATCGCATCCTCTCGCCATTGCCTCTCCAAAGCGCCATCTCAATGGGCCGACTGCGCCTGCCCATCAAATCCGCCCGCGAAATCCATCGGCTGGAGATCCCGATCACCGAGCATCAGCCCTAGCTCTCTACGCCCATTATAAAGCACACCACTCTACCCCGCCGTCATCCACCACGTCAGCAGTCTTTCCTTCCTTTCTGCCTTTCCAATTTCCCTTCCAATAGAGCATAATGGGTTCCGAAAAGAAGGCAGAGCGGGGAATCCGCATCGCCATCGACGTACGCACTTCCGCCCGCAACCCCCCATCCCTACTGACCTGTTCCATAGCGCGGTGGCACCTTCACCGACTGCGTCGGCAACCCCGGAACCGGCAAGATGGAGGACGATGTCATCATCAAGCTCCTCTCCGTCGACCCCCAGAACTACGATGATGCCCCGCTGGAAGGCATTCGCCGGTTGCTGGAGAAATTCACTGGCCACGACATTCCGCGCGGCCAGCCCCTCGACACCTCCAACATCGAGAGCATCCGCATGGGCACCACCGTCGCCACCAACGCTCTCCTGGAGCGGAAAGGAGAGGACATTGCCATGGTCGTCACCAAGGGCTTCAAGGACTGCCTGGAAATCGGCAACCAGTCAAGACCGAACATCTTCGACCTGGACATCCGGAAACCCGAGGTTCTCTACAAGCACGTCGTCGAGATCGACGAGCGCGTGACTCTCGAGGACTACGCCGAGGATCCAGAGAGAACAGAGACCAAGGCCGACCCTCTCGAAAAAGCTGGTCCCAATGCAGACCTCGTTCGCGGCCTTTCCGGAGAGGCCGTGAGAATATTGCAAAGGCCTGAAGACGACATCATCCGGAAACAGCTGCAGGACGTCTACGACAGCGGCCTCCGGAGCATTGCCGTGTGCCTGATGCATGGCTACACCTACCCACACCACGAGGCTCTTGTCGGCAGAATAGCCAAGGAGATTGGCTTCGAGCATGTGAGCCTGAGCCACGAGCTGATGCCCATGATTAAGCTTGTTCCCCGTGCCACCTCTGCTTGTGCCGACGCCTACCTCACCCCTGCAATCAGGAAGTACATTGACGGCTTCTCAAAAGGTTTCGCCGGCGGCCTGGGCACTGAGAGTGTCAAGAAAGAGGCCGGCAACAAGGGTGCACGCTGCGAATTCATGCAGAGCGACGGTGGTCTCGTTGATGTAGACATCTTCTCTGGTCTTCGTGCTATTCTCTCCGGTCCCGCTGGTGGTGTCGTTGGATACGCCCTCACTTCGTATGATCCGAAGACGAAGATCCCCGTCATCGGCTTCGACATGGGTGGTACCAGCACAGACGTCAGTCGCTACGGTGCTGGCAAATACGATCACGTCTTTGAGACGACAACAGCAGGCGTCACCATTCAATCCCCTCAACTCGACATCAACACTGTTGCAGCTGGAGGTGGCAGCCGCTTGTTCTTCAGGAACGGCCTGTTCGTCGTCGGTCCCGAATCTGCAAGCGCTCACCCTGGCCCAGCGTGTTACCGCAAGGGCGGTCCTTTGACCATCACCGATGCCAACCTTTTCCTTGGCAGACTCTTGCCTGACTTCTTCCCCAAGATTTTTGGCAAGAACGAGGACGAGCCACTTGATGCCGAGGCGAGCAAGAAGCTCTTCGAGGAGTTGACCGAGAAGATTAACAAGGAAGTTGGTGGCGCCAAGGAGAAGGACATGTCCATGGACGAAGTCGCCTATGGTTTCATCAAGATCGCCAACGAGACCATGACAAGACCCATTCGTTCATTGACTGAGGCCAGAGGCCATGACACTTCGAAACACCGGCTGGCTACTTTCGGTGGCGCTGGTGGCCAGCACGCCGTCGCCATCGCCCAAGCTCTCGGAGTCTCTCAGATCCTCATCCACCGCTACTCTTCCGTCCTCTCCGCCTACGGTATGGCACTGGCCGACGTGGTGGACGAGAGGCAGGAACCGGACTCCAAGGTCTGGTCCGACACGGACGAGGGCACCAAGAAGTATCTGCAGCAGAAGATGCAGGACTTGAAGAGCAAATCAACCGCAACACTCAAAGACCAGGGCTTCCCCGAAGAGCAGATTCACTTCGAGGAATATCTGAACATGCGCTACCGTGGCACTGAATCTGCTCTGATGGTGATCAAGCCGACCAAGGAAGAGGCCGACAAGGAGTATGGCGGTGAACAGTGGTCGTTCGGCAAGGCTTTTGTCAAACAGCATGAGCAGGAGTTCGGTTTCACTCTTCCTGACCGCGACATCATCATCGATGATGTTCGTGCGAGAGGCATTGGCAAGACCTTCGAGGGACTGGAGAAGACTGTCGACGACCAACTGCAGGAGATCAAGCCCAACGACATTTCCAAGGGTGAGAAACAATACGGTACCAGCTCCGTCTACTTCGATGGTGGCAGGCAGGAAACCCCAATTTACAAGTTGGAAGACCTCGCTACCGGCGATCGCCTGCAGGGACCTGCCATCATTGCCGACGGTACCCAAACCATCGTCGTCACGCCCGACGCTTCGGCTCTGCTTATCAACACCCATGTTGTCATCAATATTGGAGAGACCAACAGCCAGGAGAAGAAGGTCGACACGAAGCAGGTTGATCCAATCATGCTGAGCATCTTTGCGCACCGCTTCATGGCCATCGCCGAGCAGATGGGCAGGGCTCTGCAGAAGACCAGCGTGAGCACAAACGTGAAAGAGCGTCTCGACTACTCCTGCGCCCTTTTCGATGCCGAGGGTGGCCTTGTCGCGAACGCACCGCATCTTCCAGTCCATCTCGGCTCCATGTCTACTTGTGTGCGGAAACAGGCGAGTATTTGGAAGGGGAAACTGAAGCGTGGTGACGTTCTCGTCTCCAACCACCCCATGTTCGGCGGAACACATCTGCCTGACATCACCGTCATCACGCCCGCATTCAGTGGCGACAAGATTGTCTTCTACGTGGCATCTCGCGCTCACCATGCCGACATTGGTGGTATACTTCCTGGATCGATGCCCCCTCACTCGCGGGAACTCTTCCAAGAAGGTGCCGCGATCAAGACTGAGAAACTGGTCTCGGAAGGTCACTTCAACGAGGAGCGTATTACGGAACTCTTGCACAAGGAGCCCGCTCAGTATCCTGGATGCAGTGGAACCAGGTGTCTGGCAGACAACATCAATGACCTGAAAGCTCAAGTTGCCGCCAACCAGAAGGGC
Source organism: Diplodia intermedia (assembly GCA_021495925.1). Taxonomy (NCBI): domain Eukaryota; kingdom Fungi; phylum Ascomycota; class Dothideomycetes; order Botryosphaeriales; family Botryosphaeriaceae; genus Diplodia; species Diplodia intermedia. The sequence continues at coordinate 142,150 of JAKEKT010000029.1, read as the reverse complement.
ATCAACCTCATCAGCACGCTGATTGAGGACTACGGAGAAGATGTCGTCCAGTTCTACATGCACAACATTCAGGACAATGCTGAGCAGAGCGTCAAACAATTGCTCAAGGAGGTCAGCAAACGCTTCGAAGGCCAAGACCTTTCCGCAGTTGACTACATGGACGACGGTAGCCCGATCCAGCTGAAGGTCACGATTGATGCCGAGAAGGGAGAGGCTGTCTTTGATTTTGAGGGGACCGGCCCTGAGGTCTACGGTACGTAAATCTGATGCATTCCTGTTTCTGGTGCCTGGAACTAACCAATATATCACAGGAAATATCAATGCACCGGAAGCTGTTACATACTCGGCGATCATCTACTGTCTCCGATGCCTCATCAAGGAAGACATTCCTCTCAACCAGGGCTGTCTGAAACCGATCAAAGTCAAGATCCCCAAGAAGTCCTTCCTCTCACCATCTGACAAGGCCGCCGTCGTCGGAGGCAACGTGCTCACAGTAAGCTCTCCCTTTTCTTGCTTCCCTCCGACCATCATCTAAACCTTCTTCCCTTCGCAGAGCCAACGCGTCACCGACGTCGTCCTCAAAGCGTTCCGCGCCTGCGCCGCCTCGCAGGGCGACTGCAACAACCTCACCTTCGGCTACGGCGGCAACGTCGCGGGCGAGGCCGAGCAGAAGGGGTTCGGCTACTACGAAACGATCGCGGGCGGCTCGGGCGCGGGGCCGACGTGGAACGGCACCTCGGGCGTGCACACGCACATGACCAACACGCGCATCACCGACGCCGAGGTCTTCGAGCGCCGGTACCCCGTCATCCTCCGGGAATTCGGCCTCCGGCCCGGCAGCGGCGGCGAGGGCCAGCACCCCGGCGGCGACGGCGTCGTCCGCGACATCGAGTTCCGCATCCCCGTCCAGGTCTCCATCCTGTCGGAGCGCCGCGTCTACCACCCGTACGGCCTCGAGGGCGGCGGCGACGCGGCGTGCGGGTTGAACGTCTGGGTCAGGCACGTGGGCCGGTCGGACGAGAACGCCGACGCCGTCACTGCTGCTACTGCTACGAATGGGAACGGTGGGAGCGGGTGGAAGAGGGACGGGCCGTTGGAGGAGAGCGAGTGGCGCTTCGTCAACCTCGGCGCGAAGAACACGGCCAGCATGCAGCCGGGCGAGCGCATCATCGTCAACACCCCCGGCGGCGGCGGGTGGGGGCGGGTCGGGGAGGAGAGTCGGGTCGTGAGGCGCGAGGATCATCGCGAGGCGTGGCGGAAGGGGAGTGTGGCGGCGAGGGCGGAGACGGCGGAGACGTCGCAGTAGGGTTTTGGGGTTTTGTTTTTGGGGGTTATTTTTGGGGGGCATGTTGGGTTCGATTGTGGAGGTTTGTACATACACACATACCCCAGTTCAATTCACTACTTCACAGCGGCATCGAGAGCCACATCTTTGAGCTAGAAACTATCACAAGGGCAGAGACTTGCATATATTCCCCATCGCACGATCCATGACGACCGACACGACACACAACCCCAACAACGCTCAGCCGTCGCCGCCACCGACGGAGGAAGGAAAACCCTCCCAACCACGGTCCGCAGCAGCCGAAAAGAAAAAGAAAAAGAAAAAGAAAAAAAAAAAGTTCAAACAACCTCCTTCATCTCCACCCCCAACCCATTCCCCCCGCCCCCACCACCACCACTCGCCCTCTTGTCATCATCCACCACCCACCCACCCCCACTCGCATCCACCTCCGCCCACCCCACCCTGCTCAAATGCCGCTGCAACCCCTCATCGCCACCCTCATGCACCGCCCTCCCCGTCCCCAGCTTCGCGAGGCTGTCCCTCAGCACGAGCTCATAATACGCGGTCGCCGCGAGCGTCGCGGGGACATTAACCAAAATGGCGACCCAGCAGTAGGAGCGGTAGGAGAACGCTTCCGGCCCGTAGAAGATGGCGGCGACGGCGCGCGTGCCGAGGTCCCGCGCGAGGTTGGTCGAGATGGAGATCGACGCGAAACCCCACACCATGGCGCCGTAGGCGAAGCCGATGACGAAGGGGGCGGACGCGGGCGCGACGAAGGGGTTGGCCGGGTCGAGGGCGGACCAGATTACTATGGCCTGGTTTCCCCCCGCGTTGGTGAGGTTGGTGAGGGAGGGAGGGGATGTGTGTGTGGAGGGGAGCGGGGACGGATGATGGGGGTGGGGATGATGGGGTGATGGGATGATGGGAGGGAGGGAGGGAGAGGGGCTTACGATGTACGCGTCGACGAAGAACTCGATCAGGAACAGGTAGCCGAGGTTGTGCTGGGTCTCGCCGGGGAAGGTGCACAGGATGCTGGCGGGCCCGCCGTTGTAGACGGACGAGCCGACCTTGGCCAGCGACGCGGCGTTGAAGGCGGCCATCTGCTCGTGGTACTGGCCCATCAGCACCATGCCCGCCATGAAGGCGCCGAAGATCTGCGAGAAGATGTACGCCGGCACCTTCTTCCACGGAAAGCCCTGCCAGATGGCGAAGCAGATGGTGACGGCCTGTGCGACGTTTTTATCGTCTCTTGGTCAGCGATGAATCAATCGTTGTGGTGTTGCGGATATTATCTATTTGCTGGATCGGAACTTACCGGATTGAAGTGGCCACCAGACGTGGAGGCGCAAGTGATGATGGCGAAGGCGATGCCAAACGCGTACGCGAAGCCGATCTGGAGCAGCGACCCGAACGCCGGCTGCGTCTCGTTCAGGAAAAACGACGCGGTGGAAGCGATGCCCGGGTAGACTGCGCACACGCCCACGATGATGAGAAAAGGCGTCCGTCGTCTACCCGACACTCGGGTCAATCGTACCGTAAAAGAACACCCCGGTCGCTTCCGCCGCCATCTCCCGGAGCCACCGCGGCCTCTTCTGCTCGAACTCGAGCTTCCGCTCCGACACGGGCCGCCGCTCGACGATGCGGCGCGCGTAGTGCTTCTGCACGGCATCGGTCGCGCCCACCTCCAGCGTCTGGAGCCTGTGCAGACCGGCGTCGCTCATTGTCGTCTCCGATCGAGTCGAGTACTCAAAACAAGAGATGCCGAGAGGGGAATGGGAACTCCGGCGAGGAGAGGAGCGAATAAAAAAGATTGGAGACGAAGCAAGCAGCAGCGGGCTGCAGATCGAGTAAGTGGGGACAACGAATTGTGGAGAAAAGGATGCTCAATCCGGGGGTGACCTGCTCTTTGTACCCGCACGGCGTCGTCGTCCCGCGCTGCGCCTCATAGCCAGAGGAGACGGGAGGGGCAACGCGGGATTCTCGATCTGGGTGGTGTCACTGTGCGGCAGCCGCAATGCCGAGGCCATGGCAGTGTCCTGCGGGGGAGGTACGCCACGACGGGCTCAACAGCCTTGCTCCATTGGCCTGCAAGAGAGGACTGGCGCCGGTGATAGTCGGTGGGAAAGCGGCGATGTCAACAAGATGGACGCTAAGTGGCGGTTCGGCGGGAACGAGGGGGGCCAGAACAGGTTGATCGACAGACCATGAGAGCCGCCGTGTTATCGTCGCCAGGTCCGGGTCGGCGGGTTGGCGAGAGGATCCGCACAATCCCGGGAAGCGCTTATGCGGCTGGGAATGAAAGCTTGATGGCGGCTTTGTCAGCGTTGATTCGCAGGCGGGCGTGCGGCTGGCGGAAACGGCTGAGAGCTTGGTTGACCGTGGCTTGCGTTACCCCGCCTTTTCTTGATACAGGAGGAAAACCGGTCTGGGGGAGGGAACAGGTCGCTAACTGGAAGAGGGATGTGGATGACGGGGTTCGTGGTTCAATGCGGAGACGCGGAGTTGTGACAGCGTGACGTGTGTGGAGGATCGGCAGTTCGACGCGGGGCGAGAGAACTGTATACTTTAGCCTATTTTGACTTCATTTCAATGTGTGCAACGCTATCCAGTGAGCACCTTCGCTGTCCCCTCTTGGGACCACTTACTCTTCAGCATCGCTGAGATGTATGATATTCCGTTTGAACTCCTTTTCGTCTCGTTCATTGGTTTTTGCGAAAGTCTTTGCGCAAGGCTGGAGGTGCATGCCAAAGCTCAGTCGTCTCTTGGAAGTTTATTCTAGCCAAAGTAATTGCTAGTGTTATCAATGAACAGACCAATAAATCGAGTGACGTACAAAATCCATCAAGGTGTCGGCTGGTGATTTCTATCTCTCATGGCCCTCTCAAGTTAAGCGTCAAAACACCGAACAAACCACATCACCAACACCCCAACATCAGCCAGACTGCCAAAAGCCAGCCCAGCCGCCAAAACCCATATCTCCTCTCTTCAGCCTTCCCGACGAACTTCAATTGTATTGCTGATTCTCAGCCATAGCCATTATATGACAGGCACTTTTGCGGACGTTGAGTCGTCCCAGTTGGCTTGCCGAAGGCTCAATGCACCCGCTGCCGAGGTTCTGTGCAGTTACAAGCCTCGCGGTGGCCGATTCAAGATCTACCTCGAGAGGGAACGCGGCCCTGCTTCTATCGCACAGATTGCCCAGAACATTCGTATTGGGCTTCTGATACCCGGCATTATCATCGTCTATCGAAGTGATCGCACCGATCACGATCCGGATGACAGACGCCTCAGACAACTCACGCCCAGGTCTCTACAGTCGGATCTGGAGAGCAATATCACCCGACTGGCAACATGGTGGTGCTCATCCTCAGCACCTTCAAAGCTGTTGCGAGCATCACCTATCCCCAAGTTGAAGGACTCACTCCGGCACAGCTCAGATTGGAAGAGAGACTCCAGCAGCATGTCACAAATCTACTGCATTCGCTCTCCGGCCTCTCCGCGTCGTGTTATGCGAAAGCGGCGTCGATCTGAAACGGATCGCTCTGTCCGAGCTCCATATCAACTGGTCAATGTGCCCGCCCCATCTGCAGAACTATCAAAAGTGGCTCAAGCTACCATGTAAATGGCTGAAAGGAGGAAGAAAATAGATGTTGGGTAACGAACAAGTCTGGATGTCTCCGTCTCCCCTTGAACTAGATGTTCGGAACGAAGTGTAGAGCGTATCATCTCAGAACTCCCGAAGTTCCGGCAAGTACCCATCGTGGATTCTCATTTCATCAGTACGAACAATGAAAGCGACGACTCTAATGGGTCTGTCTTTACACGCTTATCGTCTGCTTAAGGACTCCCTGCATAAGTGTCACGATAGATGATGAAATGATCTGTTATATTTTATAGTCCCTAGACTTGTTCAGATACACTCTTTAAGTTCCACGCGCCCAAAAGTCCCCCGAGCCGTGACGGATATCCAGTTGGGCCAACGCCAAGACCTGAAAATTCAAGCACATCATCGACACTAAACTCTGCTCTGGAAGATCTTGTCTATCACAGAAAGTTTTTCTCTGGTATTAAAATTCGAAAAGGCAACTCACCTAGAAGATTCGAAAAGCTAAGAAAACGGTCACTGTTCTCCACGATTCGGTAACGAACAAAGAACAGCGACCGAACTTAGGAGTACTGACTTTCAAGCAGAAGAATGCGAACTTTCAACTGTGTGTTGAGTCGTTAGGAAAACTTATGAAGGAAGCCTATTGTTACGAGAGCAACAAAGTGAAAACTGTCAATGACGAATGCGGAAGCACTGCTTGGATGCTAGCGAACCTACATCTCTCACCGAGTGCGTAAGTTGACGACTTCTGTTCCAGGGTCTGAAGTACATTACTAACAGCCTAATATGCATGATCTTGACTCAATCAATATTCCAAAACTGCACGGACTGACATTGCAAACCCGTTTTCATACACTGTCACGTGAGATTGTTAACGGGTACTTCCATCTTCTGCTACGCCGATCGGCTTACTGTGTGGCGCCATCGGTTACGACGGCACTTTGCACGGCCATCTATCTGTCATGCACAGCCAGGCTCAAGCTTTAGAAGTATGTGCAGCTGAGCGCAGCAAGAATGTTCGACGTTGGGGCGGGTACGGCGGGGTCGGGAAAAGCGAAAAAGCCAGCTGTTACACAGACAGCCGCTAGAAAACTTTGTTTCATGCCTGTTGCGACAAATTTGATGGAAGAATGTGGGAAAGGAACGGGGACGGCAAACGACCGGCACTGGGAAGCAAGGGGGAAGGGATTAACGTTTTGACCAATGCCGAGCATGTGGAGCGGCCCGCTGGCACCACGCGAGCTAGGTTCTGCTTTCGGACATCAATATTCGCACCTGGTGCAGTTCGGCATTTGCTTCAAGTTCGGTTTGTAGAAGCCCCCATGAGACATGTATTTAATACTTGCTGCAGAGGACATGCTTCTCTCAAAACACAACATTCACAGTTCCTCTTCATCAAGACATCACTCCAATCCAACAGTCCCTCCTCGTCAAAAACACTCCCACGATCCGCCAAAATGAGAATCTCGGCCGCCGTCGCCGTGGCCTTTGCCACGCTCGTCTCCACCGTCTACGCGGTTCCCGTGATCAACGACGAGCTGGTCAGCCCCGTCCCCGAGCCATTCGACATGGAGAAGCGGCAGGTCAGCGGGTCCGGGTCGGCGTCGGTGTCGGTGTCGGCGTCGGTGTCGGTCAACGCGGTGCTGGTGTCCAACTACGGCCAGGTGCGGGACCACACGGGCAAGATCAACGACACGCTGGCGACCATCAACGAGAACTCGACGTGGGTGCAGAAGAACAACGCGATGATGATCATCCGCAGCGAGCTCAACGCCATCGGCGCGGTGCTGGGCGCCGGCACCACCCAGATCGGCACCCTCGGCGGCCAGATCGGCGGCGACACCATCACCATCGCCAACTCGGCCATTGCCATTGTCAACGAGATCCTCTACACCATGAATTATGCCGTCAACAAGCTCGGTGCCGGTAAGTTCTCCCCTCCTCCCCTTCACGTATGATGACAGTGGATTGACCTGACACTTCTCGATAGGCGTCTTGATGGTTCTCGGCATCATCATCAACAATGTCATGAGCATTCTCGCTGGCCTGTTGCTTTCGGTCAACATCCTGGTTCACGGGTCGCTTCCCATCGTCAACGCGTCGCTGAACGCATCGACTTCTACGCTCTCGCCTGCCATCCTCTCGCTCATACAGGGCCTCAAGTACCTGATCGGCTATTAAGCGGAGGAGATAAACCACAGAGTTGAGTAGTGCAGGAGACAGTCTAGGGGATCTGGGCGGCGTGTGGAGGACATCAGCTTGGTAGATAGATAGAGATAGAGCATCAAAAGTGTCGCTGAACCCTCTTCTCACCGCTTTCTTCTGTGGCACTTTGCATGTCTGTGTAGCCTTGTTGACAAGTGAAGCTGGAGTTGTGACCCGGGAACGAACGTCATGGATTCCTAGGGAAATGTCTACGCTGCCAAGACCCTCCCCTTAGCCGGCCTGCCTGGTGGAAAACGACCGGGTAAAAAGAACTCCATCCGCTAAACAGAATGCGCTCAGTGTATAAGTGTGAGGGTATTAGCAACCTGTTCGCCTCCCTCCCAAACCGCAGCATTGTTGCCGTAGTGAAAAAAAGAAAAGCCAAAACCCGATTAAACGGGACGAGCTGTGGTCCCAGCATCCCACCCCAGTCCCCCCCTCCCCCCCTCCCAACCCAAACCCCCACCCCAACATCCACCCCTCCCCCCCCTACGACGAGAAATGGTCCGGGTCGCAGACGATGACGGGCTGGCCGGGATCCAGGGCGAGCCGCTCGGCCGCGAAGTCGCGGATCTCGGGCTCGCAGTCGAGGCGGCAGCACTCGTCAAGCTCGAAGCACTCCGCGACGTACACCCTGCGCAGGGTGGCGGCGTGGCGCAGCAGGAGCCGCTTGACGGGCCGCGCCTCGACCTCGAGGCCCGTGACGCTGACCTCCCGGAGGTTGGGCAACCGGACGGCCGCCGCCAGGTGGTTGGCGCCGACCGCGGTGCCCCGCCAGAAGCCGCCGTGCGCGTTGGCGAGGGCGAGCGTGCCCACGCCCGGCAGCCCGTGGATCACCTCCAGCAGGCTCTCGTACTCGGCCTCGTCGTCTGGTGGTCACGTATTATCTGACATTCAGGGAGTCACGCGGGGGTACGCAGCAGCAGACTTACCGACGTTCAGCGGGAGGCCGACACAAAGGCTCTCCAGGCCGGCCAGGCCGCCGGCATCGAGGGCGCCGGGCAGGCGGCGGCGGCGGCTCCGCACCGAGCCGGGCATGTGGAAGTCGTCGCCCAAAACGGTGAGGTGTTTGAGGCGGACGTCGGCGTCGGCGGCGGCGAGGAGCAGGGCGCGGCTCAGGACGTGGACGGCCCACGAGGCCACGGGCTCGGTGCCGGCGGCGGCGACGTGCGCGGCCCACCACGGGTCGAAGAAGGCGTCGCGGAGCTCGATCTCCTCCAGCCGGGGCAGGCGCCGGAGCACGGCGGCGAGGCGCGGCACGAAGGCGTCCGTCACCGCGCGCTGCCGCGCGCGCACGTTGCCGGCGTGGTCCTCCACCCACAGCTCCGCCTCCGGCAGGTAGTCGGTCGCGCGGAAGGCCGAGACGTTGAAGATGAGCGACGGCAGCACCGGCCCGAACACGGTCGTCGTCGCGAACTTCTCGAGCTGGCGCAGCCCGACCATGGAGAATCCGGCTTCCAGCGTGGGGTAGTGCTTCTGCGGGAACTCCTTGTCGACGAGGTCGCGCAGCTCGCGGCATGTGCCGCGCATGCCGCAGAGACCGTCGCAGTCGAGGGACTCCATGAGCACGAGGAAGACTTCTCGGGGGACGTTGGAGATCGGCGAGCGCCCGTTAGGAGGAGGTTGTGAGACGCGCGTCAGCCAATCGGCGGGGGGAGCGGTGTTCGGATTCATTGTGATGGTCTCGCTGTCCCTACTGAATATCTTCGGCTGGGATGTTGCGGTGATGACTAGGATCTGGTTTGCGTAGAGTGTGGTGTGCTGATCGTCGGTGCGAAGAAAGGTTGTGGATGAGGAGGAGGTGGAGTCGGCGGATCAGTCACCACTAGGACTTTCGATGCGCGGCAAAAAAGCTTGCGCCAAGCTCCAGATTTTTGCGCGCTCGCTTAGCGAGGTCCGTGGCCTCCTGCTCAGGACTGCGCTTGCGACGCTGCCAACGCCTATCAGCCGCCGCCGTTCTTCCACCTATGCCCCTGACCCCCTCCGCCTTCCGCCTCGCCGCGTGACTGGACATCCACACACATCTCTGTTCCCGAATTCGGCTGCAGTATACAGTGAGAGGTATACCAGGAACCTGCCTTTGAAGTGTGGAACAGAGATCGGTGCCACAGCGCGCACATTTTTGGTACATCATTTTATACCCTGACACGACAGACAGTGCCAGTCAACGACAGCATCTGCCGTCTTCCAAGCTGCTTGCGCTATTCTATGGCACTACATGCACTCTTGCTCCCTTTCTACAGTGTTTGTTCACTCGTGAGAATCAAGTCTTGATGCACTTCTAGCACCAGCTTTGCCGTCGCTTTTACAAGAATCCTCCTCATGGCGTACCGCCAGGCAGACCTGCCCATGCTTGCGAAAGTACCTTACCTAGAACCTACTGCTAACTCTTTCTGACGTCAGGTTAACCGCCTCGTCGCTTTTACCAAACATTCCTGCCGCTGAGCAGCCAGTTCGCCTTCCAGCGCACAACAAGCGTGGCAGCTCCTCTAACTTGCCGAACACGGGCTCTATAGTGTCTGCCACCTCTGCTCCCCTCGTAGTACGTCAGCCGATACTCGTCAGCTTCTCTCAAGAGGTGTTTGACGAAATCTGCCAGCACATGGTCGGCAGCTTGGACGAACTCGAGTTTGAGCTGCGCCCAGCTCGCCCCGTCGAAAGCATCTCAGCCTTGCGTCGCACGTACAAAGACCTCGAGATCAAGACTTCGTTGGCCATCTGCCATTACTGCTGCTGCTACTACTACTTAGGGAGCGGGTTTGTGGTGGGTTTTTGGCGGCGGCGGCGCGGGCTTGGGGCTTGGGGCTTGGGGCTTGGGGCTCGGGTCGGGAGAGGGGCCGCTGTGCCGTTGCTTTTGGCTGTGCCGGTTGGATTCGTTTCTTGCTTTCGTGCCCCGGTTCTGCCAGGAAGCGGATATGATTTTCTTCGGGAGGGGCTTAATCTTCTTTGCGGTGCTGTTTGGTCATGGAACGATACTTCTCGCTGGTTCGCATGATTGCGTGACTCCGTCTTTGCATACCTAGCTCGCTGAAATACGTGGAGTGGGCAAACATAGCGCCTAGCAGCAGACAAACGAAAGGATTACGTTCGAGATTGGAGCAATTGAAAAGCTCCGGCAACACCTACTTGCTGCTGTTAGCTACAGCGAGATGCGTTCAGCAAGATCTCTGGCTATGTACCAGCCAAAAGCCTTTCGGAAGTGAGGTGACTTCGTGTCTATGCGTTTCTTAGCGCGTTCGCATGCCTCTAAACTCTCGACGCTTCGACCCATCTGCTCTGCCTGCCCTTCGTCTCGCCGTACCTACACCCCGCCCCTCGCTTTCGCCGTTTCCAAGCTTTGTCGCCCGCTTCTGCCGCGCCCACGTTTCGCTATCTACGCTTCCTCGCCTCCTTCTATCGCGCCTACGCTTTGCTATCCATCTTCGCCAGCTACTCGACGTATCCCCGGCTACACCTCGCTTCGCTAAGGGGGGCTCACATGGATGATATATCTAGATGAGACGAGAACAGGAAGGTCGCAGTACCGCTACAACAGCAGCTCACGCTCGCATTGCATAGATGGCCGTGGGTGGTTCGCGCAACGGTAGCGCAGCTTGCAGCCCGAGCGCGGCATGGCGCTGCTTGGGCATGGCGGCGTTTGCGCATGTCGACAGCGCTACGCTACAAGGCGGGCGGATCGCCGGGCGGCGAGACAAGTTGCTCTTCATGCGTTCTCGTGCTGGTACGGTTGCAAATAGCCCCTAAGGCGGTAGCAGCTGCGAAATTGCACCCTCCTCGCCCGTCCTCTGCGCTGCGCTGCGTAGGACTTGCATCTTAGACCCTGATCCCAGCACACAAGAGCTGGCTGGACGCCTGTAGTACCATAGCAATGGTGGTACATGGCCTGCTAGGCGAAACAACATAGCGTTGCTGCGAATACTCTCGCTGGACTTCCAGGCTCCCTCCTCTGTTGGCCGGCTAGGCGCTGACTGCGCGTTGTTTCTACTGCTGTAGCTTTTCGCGCTTCAGCTGGCTTGCGTAGCTAGATATTCTAGAGCCACTGCCCTGCATCGTCTTGAAGTCGCGTTTGAGCATACGGATCAGTTGGGTCAGGAAGAGCGTGTCAAAGAAGCTGGAATCGCTTGCATGCCTGGAGCGCAATACTCGTTCCGACAGCGCTGCGCTGCTACTGGCTATGCTTTCTGCAGTTCTGGCTGCGCCGGCATCGATGCAAGCCGAAGGCGGTTAGCGCGACGCATGGCTGCTCTTCTGCCATTTTGCGCGCTCGCTGAACCACACCGCCCCCTCTCCGTCCCGCCCTCGAGCCTAGGTAAGCGATGGATACCTCCGTGTCCCGCTTGCACACTCTGCCTGCCGACATCGTTACAGCCATTGCCGACTTCCTGGACGTTACAGACTGCGGCAGCCTCCGCATGACATCGAAGGAGCTGCACGCCAAGTCCACCTTCTCCTTCGTCAAACACGTCGCCGACTTGGGCTTCTCCTTCCACCCCCTGCGCCTAGCCGAGCTGTGCATTGTATCGCAGAGTCCAGCCATCGCCGAAGCTATCCAGAATCTGGCCATCTACGAGCCCGACGACAACCACTACGACAATCCTTGTCCGTGCTACAGATAAGCCTACTCCAAGTCTGTCGATGAGGCGAAGGATGACACCTAGAGAACACTTGCGGCGGCCAATCGCTCCTGTTGTCCCATGGGGGCCTGCAGCCTACTTCTCGAGGTCGCTCTCAGACGGTTGGTCAAACTCAAGCTAACGTATTACTCCCAACTCACGCTGTTCCGGGAGCTCGCGCGGTTCCGTGGCCCGAAAATGCCCAATTGCAAGATTCACGGTATTCGCGAGGTGCGCCTGTACCTCACCGAGCGTACATCGGGCCTCCGCTCAGCCTCCGCCTATACCACCACGGGTATGTACCCCTCCCTCCCTCCCTCCCCCCTCCCTCCCTCGCTGACGTTCACACTAAGAGCTCCTCGTAGGCCATCACACGCACTACGACCATCCCTCCGCCGTCGCTCTCCGACACGTCGTCATCACAACCGCACCAACCCTCACAATCCTCTCCATCCACGGCCCCCTGCACCACCAGCCGCCGCTCGCCGCCCGCCACCACCAACAACCGCGCGACCTGCCCCGTATTATTGCGGATGACGATACGACGTCGACGTGGGCGACATATTCTGACCGTCGTGCGCGACACGTTAGGGAATGGCGGCGACGGCGACGGCGACGACGGCCTTGAGAACCTGGTGGTGTTTCGCGATAATAGGTGTGTCTACCTAGCGAGTATGCGGGGAGCGAGGGAAGGAGTCGATCGCTAGCTATCTGGGTAGATGGGTGGGCTTCGGTAGGTTTGCCCATGGCCGGCGAAAGCCCTTGGGTCGCCGTCCCATGTGCGCTTGCACGACGACAGATTCGATGGCGGCGGATGATATATGGCTGGGGCGGTCGCTCACAGACGATCGGGCTGGATCTTTGCTGCAAAGCTCGATAACGGTTTGGTTGATGAAGAGAAACGGGGCTTCTTGTCCTTTTTGGGGAAATGGAAAGCCGGCACTTGATTGAGCTCGCCGAGACAAACAAGCTGGCTGGTTAGGTCGAAGTGCTGGAGGAGCACCTTTCTTGCTGGAAAAGGACCAATAATGGACCTTTCAAGGGGGAAGCTCGCCGATGGCCGACGTTGAAGGCGCAGAAATATCGCTGAAGAAAAGGATTAGGCCCTGCGTTGATGATGCCATTCCCTTACGTGGGGACATCAAAGTAAATGTCTGGACGTAATGTGTCGTTCCAGTGTAAATAGCTGGAAGTGAATGCGAGTTCTCAACAAGACACTTTCAAAACGAACAAGGCTCCTTCCCATTTGAATTTGTATCTATGCGACAATACAGGTAAGCGCAATCCTTTCGCAGCGCGCTGTGTTGTCAGCGACTAAGTAGGATCACGACTGCGCAGCCAATCAGAATCTCCGCACGCCGCAACGACCCGGAGGGGCATCTTGTGAACCGACAGAAATAACGTATGGGACTGCATATCATTACGCGTGCCCGTAGGTTTCAAACTGTGAACCTCATGTTGACATTGAGATGAGAAATTTCATCGGCTTGGTCTTTCGGATTTCCATAGGACGACAAGTGAAGGTGTCCGACATTCTGCGGTGGGAATCCAGGAGAATATTGTCGCGTCCCCCGTCTTCGCAACGAATGGTCATGTACACACATACATACGTACATACCGTGCCAAACAGGCCCAATCTCTGTTTCTACACCCCCGAAGAGCCCAGGGGCTTTGCAAAACCAGGCCGGAGTCATTGCATGTGTACAACTCGCAACATCAAACACACCCATGCATGAAACAACCGAGTGTCCGCCGATGAGAACTTTGGTTTGGACGGGGTTCGCGAACCTTCTTCATCAACCGTGAGCTGGGCTCTACCTCCGTCCCTGGTTCCCTGCCACTCACCATCTTTTTCGCCTTAGTTAGCATCGATCCAAGCTGTGCGCACAGTGTGCAGTCGTCACTCTATCAGCGAGGGCGCGGCGCTGCGCCGTCATCGGGGAATGCGGCAGGGAGTCACTCCGAGAGTGATGATGATAACGACGGTGATAATCAACATTGATACCTTCTAGCGAGACGCCGGCGCATTGCCTCTGCTGCTATTACCGCTGCGGGCCAGGCGTGCGCGGGACAGTGACACTGCCATCACGAGCCGAACATGGTTTGCCGATTTCCCACACCGTGAAAGAAAAAGATATGGTTGTTGGCGAGGGTCGCGCCGCTTGGAAAGCCTTGCCAGATTTGATGGGCGAGCAGCCCAATGCCGCGGTCGGTGGTCGGGGCTGAAAAGAAGCTGCGCCGGGTATCTGTGGCTGCGAATCACACCGCAATCATCTATGCCTTGTGAGCGGTGTGCTATTGCTGTTGCTATTGCTGCTGCTGCTGCTACTGTCGCGAAGTTACGTACTGCGGACCATCGGCCAGACTACTTGGTTGGGATTCCCACATCGCGAACACGTAGTCGGCGAGTGACTTGAACCATTTAGATCTCTTCAGACATGCGGCTGCTCGTCATCGGACGCGCGAGGCCGGGATCAACACGTATTGAGTAGTCCCAACAGGCTTGACCATGCGTGAGGATGACCGGCAACAGCTCGACACCGCCTCCGGAGCAACCGTGGTCTGATCGGCGATATGAGCTGTCGGGGAATGGTATTGGAAGCTGTTTGGCATCTCGACTTGCTGCTGCTGTTCCATGCTGCCGTTGTAGTTCCTTTTAGGCTCGCTGGTCCTGTTTAATCTGGAACTCTATCACAAGCTTCCCAACCTCGTTGTCGCCCAGCCGGTGCGTCTTGGATACGAGTTGTTTCGCTGCTCCGTATTGCACACCTGGCTTTGCGTTATCCTGCAGTTTCCGGTTTAACGTGTAGTGGTACTGGCGCCGTCGAAGGCCAAGTGGTTCTTGTCAACTATTCCACGATTGGTCTTCAGCTACCGTGCTCGAGGAACGTAGAAACCGTACCTAGATAAGATGGCGTCTAGATATCGTTATCGGATTCGAAAGAACTAGACGTAACTCTATGCATTTACTTCAGCTATCCACGAACTGATATAGTCGTGCGAAGGGAATGCAAGGTCAAAGTCATTGCAGACCAATACGCCCCGACCTCGACCACATCTCTTCCCTTCACGGATTTTTCTTTCCTCCTCCATCCACCACCGCCTCAACAGTCAAGCCCGCACCTTCCGCCGCGCCCTCGACAATCTCCTCGACAGTCCTCCCGCTCTCCCGCGCAACACGCACCAGCTTCCTTTCCTCAACATACTTCCTGCAGTTCTCCCTCCCCTTGTCCAGATCGACGAACCAAATGACAACGCTCGCGGCGGCGCACAGGGCGACCAGGAACGGGAAGCCCAGCCAGTTGTTGTTGGTGGAGTTGATGATGGCCTGGACGACGTTGGGGCCGATGATGGAGCTGGCGCGGTTGGTGATGCCGTAGAGGCCGAAGAACATGTTCTCGTAGCCGCGCGGGGTGACCTCGCTCATCATGGTCTGGGCGTAGGCGTAGTAGGGGGCCTGGAAGAGGCCGAAGGCGACGTTGTACAGCCAGAAGTCGTAGAGGCGGTGGTAGCCGACGCGGGCGGTCCACAGGCCCAGCATGCCGTAGAAGGGGATCAGCACCGAGAAGGCGTTGGTCACCATGAACATGCGCTTCGTGCTGATGCCGAAGTAGCGCTGCACGTACCAGAAGGCGAAGGTGGAGAAGGTCGAGCAGACGGCCTGCGACAGGTTGAGGTAGGTGATTTGCAGGAAGCTGAAGTTCACTTGTGAGGCTTGGATGATGCTGATGAGCGAGCCCGTCGTGTTGAGGCCGTCGGCGAGCAGGAAGAAGGCGACGAGGTAGGTGAAGGTTTGCGGCAGGTGGCGCACCTCTTTGAGGGCGAGGGCGACCTGCTTCCAGCCGATGGTGGCGTAGCTGGAGCCCTTGGGGAGCTTCGGGCCCGGGCGGCGCTGCTGGAAGATGAACCACCAGATGCCGAGGGCGATCCAGTAGGTGTTGGTCAGGAAGTGGGCCCAGTTGTTGGCGTAGTCGTTCCCTTGCAGGGGGAGCAGCACGCTCAGGTTGATGGCGAGGGTGAGGAGGTAGCCGATGTTGGAGTGGGCGGTGGAGATGTTGGACAGATGGTTCTTCTCCAGGCTCTCGATCTTGTCGTACTCGTCCTGGCTGATCCTGCCCTCCTTCAAGTCCTCCTCGCGGGCCTTCCTCACGTGCGGCATATACCTAGCTAGGCGAGGGAATAGGGCGGCGTAGAAGACCAGGGTGGCGCCATAGGCGATGTAGCTCACAACGAACAAAGCCATGGCGGTGTGCCATTGATCGGGGCCCTTGATGCTCATGAAGGCGTACTGGAAGACCCAACAGATGACGGTCAGGACGAGCAGCAGCCAGCGGCCGAAGGAGCCGTAGTCGGCAGCGCTGCCGAGCCAGACGAACAGCAGCGTCATGACGGCGAAACAGAGGCCGTTGGCGATGAGCACGACCGAGGCAACGCTGCGGGTGCCGCTGCCCCACGGCACGACGCACGCGCCATCGCCGCAGTTGCCGGCAACGGGCGGCGAGACTTTGGGGTCGTGGCCGGCAGAAGTCAGGGCGGACTGGAATCTGGTGGGGTTGCCGTCAGTGTGGGGACACACGGGTGGTACCCGGCGGGACTTGCAGTGTCTGGCTGTAGGCGCCGGGGCCCACGCCGTTGTCGCCGTTGTAGTAGAGGTAGTAGGACCAGAGCTCCCTGCGCGTGGTGGTGGGCTGGTCGAAGGCGTCCTCGTCGGCCCCGAAC
The DNA here is from genome assembly GCA_021495925.1 of Diplodia intermedia. Lineage (NCBI taxonomy): Eukaryota > Fungi > Ascomycota > Dothideomycetes > Botryosphaeriales > Botryosphaeriaceae > Diplodia > Diplodia intermedia. Next base: position 125,721 of record JAKEKT010000029.1, on the reverse strand, counting down.
AGCTGCTCGTACTGCTCGAGGTTGTCACGCAGCTTCTTGTCGGTGGTGTCGGTCATGGTGGGGGCTGGGCACAGCAACGGCTCCAGCGACGGGCGGCGAGCGGACGACGAGGAGGCATGGCCGGACATGCAGCGGGGTCGCCCGGTATGTAAGGTACGAGGCGAGAGAAGCGAGGATGCACAGATGGGCACTGGGTCCGGCGGGTGATGCTGGAGGGGCGTCGCCGGCCGTCGATCGCTCGATAAGCCCCGCCCGTATCGGCCGCCCCACTCCCGACCACACCACACCTCCTCCGTCGCGCTATCTCCTCACCACCTGCAACGCGGTCCATCAGAGCTATCATCGGACAGCTAACTCGCCCGATCGCCCTCGCCGTCCGGTCGAGATAAGTCGCCGCAGCTGGCCAGTCACATGAAGCCTGTCGCAATCCGTCTTCTGCCGCTGCACAGGAACCGTCTTATAATCGGGCCCGGAGTTGCCGTATAAGGTATCGCGTTGGACCCTGATACACTACTGTCTGATGATGGCTCCGGACGACGAAGGCCTGCGACGCCTCATTGGTCGCTTGTTCATCGTCGGCTTCCACAGCCAAACGCCCGATGAAAACATCAAACGCCTGATCCGCGCTCCCTACTACGTCGGCCAGATCGTCCTGTTCCAACGCAATGTCCGCGACGCAAAACAGCTCGCCGCTCTCACAGCCGAGCTGCAGCAGATTGCCAAGGACGCCGGCCATGATCGCCCGCTCACCATCGCCATCGACCAGGAGAATGGTCTCGTTACGCGCATCACCCCTCCCATTACTGCCCAGCTGCCCGGATCCATGACCCTGGCCGCTGCTCGCTCCTCCGACGACGCCTACAATGTCGGCTGCGCCACGGCAAGAGCGCTGCGAGCCTTTGGAATCAACATGAACTACGGCCCCGTCTGCGATGTCAACAACAACCCTGAAAACCCCGTCATTGGCGTCCGCTCTTTCAGCGACGACCCCTACGCCGTTGCTCGCCTGGCTTCCGCGAACCTGAGCGGCCTGCGCGCCGAAGGCGTCATTCCATGCGTCAAGCATTTCCCCGGCCACGGCGACACCGCTGTAGACTCGCACTACGGCCTTCCCCTCATTCAAAAGAGCTGGGATGACATGGAGACATGCGAGCTGGTTCCCTTCCGCCGTGCCATCACTGAGAATGTCCCGGCCGTCATGACCGCCCACATCGTCCTCGGCGCCTCGAAACTACCCGCTACCCTGGATCCCGCCGTCCTGCGCACCCTACGAAACGACCTCAACTTCTCCGGCGTTATCGTGTCCGACTGCCTGGAAATGAACGCCATCCGTACTGAATGCGGCGGTACTGTTCAAGGCTCCGTCACCGCCCTCAAGGCTGGCTGCGATGCCGTCATGATCTGCCATACCATTGACCTGCAAATCGGCGCTCTCCATGCTGTTTTCGATGCCGCCAAGAAGGATCCCGACTTCGTTCGCCAACTTGAGCAGTCATATGCCAGAGTCGGTTCCTTTAACGAAGAGCGATATACCCGCTCTCAGACAGCTCTTGATCTTCCCACAATAAACAAGCAAAACTCCGAGCTTGCCTCGAAGGTGTATGCCTCAAGTACCACCGCCGTCCGCATGGAATCAGATGTCCTCCCCCTGACCAAGAGTCAACGTCTCGTCTTCATCTCGCCCGGAGAGAAACCTGTTGCCAGTGGTGTGGTCGAGTACGGCCAAGTCGAATCGCGTGGTCCATACACACCTCCCGGCTTTGTCGACATACTGAAGACCCACAACCCCGGAATCAAAAATTATCGCTTCTACGAAGATGGATCAAACCTGGACGAGGTGCTCAAGGCCGCAAAGGCCGCAGACGCCGTTGTCTTGGCCACCAGGAACGCGCGACTTGCACCATATCAAACAGATATGGCTCTTAAGTTAGCTGACGCTGTCAAAAAGCTGGTCGTAGTCGCCACATGTGATCCCTACGATTTCCTATCCACCGAGCGGATAAAAAACTACTTGACAATCTACGAGCCAACACCAGCCGCCTTCACTGCCGCCGCCGACGTTCTCTTCGGCATCAACAAAGCACAAGGCCATCTCCCCGTTGAGCAAAAGGCCCAATACGAGCACACAGTCCAACCCTTCTCTCCCGAGCGAGACATGGACCATGTCTGCGCCCTGTGGCATGAAGTGCTCCCAACATATCTAGTCTCCAAGCCGCGACTGGCGGACCTCCTCACCCGGCCGCGCAGCGCCCACTTCGTCGTCCGCCGCCACGACACCGTCGTCGGCTTCATGGCAACCCACACGGCGCCACCCCCTCCCAACGCATCCCCGCAAGCCCCGCCCAAAGGGCTCATCAGCGTCCTCATCGTCCACCCGTTCCAGCAAAAGCTCGGCATCGGCACCGCGCTCCTCGCGCACGCCCAGCACCGCCACTTCGGCGCCAGCCCCACGCTCTCCATCGGCTCCTCGTTCCCCCGCTTCTTCCCCGCCCTCCCGCTCGACATCGCGCCGTCCAACAAATCCTTCTTCCTCCACCGCGGCTTCGCGCCCGCCCGCGACTCGCCGCACGCCCGCTCCGCGCGCTGCCGCGACCTCTGGATCGACCTCGTCGCCACGCACACGCCCGACCCGGACTCGTCGATGCGCATCGCCCGCGCCGGCTCCAAGGGCATCGCGTTCCGCCCGTGGACGGCCGCGGGCGAGGCCGAGTGCCTCGACAAGCAGCGCCTGAATTTCGGGAGCTACTCGGGCTGGGTCGAGGGCTACGAGGCGCTCGCGGCCGCCGGCCTGCACGCCCAGGTCATGGTCGCGCACGACGACCGCCGCAAGAGACGCGAATCGGACCCCGCCGGCGAGCAGATCGCGTGGGCCATGATGCTGCGGCCCGGCACACCCGTCTTTTTGCCCGATCTCGCTTTCCCGGAGTTGTTGGGCGCGGAGGAGACGGGACTGATCGCGTGCGTCGGCGTCGAGGCTGCGCGTAGGGATGCGGGTGTTGGCTTGGCGCTTGTTGCTGCCGCGTTGGAGGAGCTGCGCATGAGGGGTGTTGGTAGGGCGTTTGTCGATTGGGTCACGCTGGAGGGCTGGTATGAGAAGGTCGGGTTGAGGACTTGGCGGGAGTATTTGAGCGTGGAGTGGAGGAGGGCTGGGGCGGGTAGTGGGGGCTTGGGATCCGCATGAGTGTGGGTGGGTAGGTAGAGCAGATGGTCGGAGATGTCTTGATCTTAATGTTCGATGTTGACGTGGAAAAAGGAGGCTGGGCAGGGAGGGTAGGTAGGGGGACTTTCTGTCGTTGAGTGAAGGCGAGGGGTGTCGTGCTCCCTCTCCAGAGAAGCTCTACGGGGGCAGTAGTACGTGGGATGAACCCCGAGGGGAGTCTAGCGGTTCGTCGGCGAAAAGGCTAAGCGTGTATAAGCACACAGTAACCCAACAGAGCTGAGAAAACTTGAGTCACCTTCATCTGTACGACCCGATTCCGACGTGCTCCAGTGTGTTTGGTGTCCTCCGCATCGCTTAAAGAGCCGCCAGCATGTTTCTTTTTTTTTTTTCCCCCCTTCGTCGGGCGGAAGATAAAGACCCCATCCTCGCTGCAAGGGGTTGTCTCGATTGTGCGCCACCCAATCGAACTCCCGACCCGTGCACAATATGACTGAAACCGTCGTTTCGCCATTATATCATGTACCCCGCAACTCATCAAGCAAATCGTTGCCCGACGACGACGAGGAGTCGTGCATCCCCCGCATCCGCTCCGCCGTGCGCCTTTTTTGATGTCTGTCCAGGAAGTAGACGATTGCTGCGATTAGGGTGATGGCGAATGTTCCCGCGATCGCGGCGGCGACGATGGTTTTGGTGTCGCTCCATGAGGAGGTGTCGTCAGAGTCGGAGGAGCGTTTGGGGGGGATTGGGCTTGGGAGCATGTTGTGCTTTGGCGTTTGAGTTTGGCGTTTGGTGTTGGAAGAGGGTTATTGTTGTTGTGATTGTTGTGGACGGAGGAAAGGGAATACGCAAGGGCGCTGCTGTTATCACTCCTGCGCGGGACAACATCGTTAGGTATATATTGAGCCTCGGTCTGGGACAGGGATCGGTTCATTTGGTTGAAGCAGGGCATGTTCGCGGCGGCAAGACGAGAAGGCGTCACGACGAATGATGCTGCTGGTAACCCCTCGGTGAAAGTGGGCCGTGCCCTCGGATAGGAATCCTTCCTGCCGCAGCAGGACCAGTCATGTTACGATGGTAGAGCTTTTCATAGAGTCACTTATTGAGAAAATATACGGTGATCACTGGTGGACGATGATGCGAAATGGATTTTGTGAGGTGGTGCTGCGGATGCGGTCTGCGCTTTGAGGTCAGTCAGTCGAAGCGTTTGTGGTGGTGATGAGTGGTCCTATAGATCGAAAGATGAGCTGTGAATCCCTTTTCTTGGTCTCAATTAGGCTTTGAATTTTGGAACCTAAGAGTGAATAATATACATGTGTTTTGTAGAGGAGATGATGTACAGCACTCGTGTCCGCGCTTCGTAACCAATCAGAACCTCCGCACGCCGCAGTCACCCGGCGCATGCCCAAGAACATTCCATGTGTTGAACACTGGAAGTTCCTTTTTTTGGGAAAGGGTCCCCAATATCCAAGTCTACAACAGTAAGAGGGCGAGAGCGATGAAAGTTCAGAACATGTCGTTTCTAAATAGAGAAGTGAAATAGATGGCGTGAGAGATGCGGCTTTTTTCCAACTCAACAAAGGACTATCGGTCGTATAGGGATATGCCGGAAACCACTGCAGTGTATGCATCCGACAAGGTCGCGACCCTTGCAAAATGGTCCACAACGATGGCATTTATGAGATGAAGCCCCCAATACGAAACAATTTCCGATTAGAACAACCCCATGCTGCGAAGGTCTGCATATAAACGGAGCATCAGCCCCGTCAAGCTGCCAGACCTGGTCTCCTGGCTGGGCCGCGCTTGGGGCAAATCCGAAGGATGACTCTGTCGCAAACAGATATCTCTGTCCTGATCTGACCCATTCTTTGATATGTCGACCTAATTTGAGGATGCACTGAGGTTTAACTGGAAAGGGACCTCCAAGTATTCTCTCTGCGTCCTGTGTGGAAAAAGAGATGTCGATTTGAATGAAGGACTGAGCCACAGATTTGAGTTGGATTATGGAGCCCAGGCAGCGTCCAAAAGCCGTAGGATTGATGGTGTTTGGGTTAGAGTGGTCGGAACTTTGGGCAGGCGAATGCAACATGGAAAATGGAGTAAGGCGGCGAAAAAAAAATATCTCGGACCATGGATCTGGAGCTTCGCGTCTGGTTGTCCAATCGGGCACCCAAGATGGCAAGCTTAGGCTTGGTGGACTGCCGTTCAATGCGTAAACGAGGATGCGCAAACTACGCTCTCGCTTGATTATGTATTGAGCTGCCTGGGCAAAGACCTGCTGTGGTGATTCCTTGTAATTTGCTTCCAGCCCATGATCTGCGGCGCCAATAATTATTCCGTAAAGAGCAAAGATCTTGTCTCTGGGGTCTCCTGCATGGCAGCTGTTCGAGTATAAGAGCAAGTCGAGGAATTGATCTGGGCTTGCGAGGTGTCTTAGGCTGAAGTTTAGAGCTCCAGGTAGAGTTGGGAATGTCGACAGTGCGTGCTTTCGCAAGTCTCGAACAAATGTTTGGAAAAGGGGCCACTCGATACTTGATTTTGCGCTCAGTAGCACGGCTCTCTTGGCGCAAGCCACCTCTTGAAGGACCCATACTCGTGTAAACCATGAAGACGACAGGATGGATTGAATCTTTGGCAAAAGAAGAGGAATTGTGCTATGCAATCCACTAGAGGACGGCGACTGGGCTTGAGCCACATAGGTAAATACGTCGTCAGCAAAGTAGGTGTGTGGGCCAAGGAAGACCAGAACCTGGTCTGCTCTGGAGTATATTTGCGACATGAGTCCCACTTGGTGGCCCCTCTCCTCTACGTCGGACTGATCAATGCAAAGCTGATCCATCCAGATCCGCCTAGAACGGTTTCCAAGTCGTAATCTTTTCAGCGCCGCTTCGCAGTTACTCGTGATAGGGATCTCCACCTTTCCGCAGCGTAGTGTCCGAGAGAAACTGTAGTCTCCATTCTCGGTGGCCCACGTGTACGACACGGCTTCGTAGCCTAGCTGAGTCCAGGATCCTAGGGTTGTGTGAAAGATGGTGCATACGACTGGATCTTCCGATTGTCCAGGCTCAAGATTGACGAGACGGATCTCTTTCTTGTTCATTTGCAGGGCGGTGAATCCATAGGATCCCTTTTTTCTGCTGAACTTCTCGTTGAATCCGTGGGGCTGGAAGACGATGGCTGCCGAGGAAGTCTCAGTTGGCATATCCCACACTCTATCATTCGATTGATTTGTTTTGAAGTCTTGTTCTTCGTCGTCGGAATTCGGTTCGGATGGAGACGTGACTTGCTGTTCCGGGATTGATGACAGAGTGGCTCCGCAGCTGAGACAGCATGTTGCCTCGCCAAATTCTCTGATATCGGGATGATCACAGCACGCTGACTGCTCGGGCTCGTGTGATGTTTTGTCGTTTGAGCGAAATGCTAGTCTCTCATGGTCGTCATTGGGCGCAGTGGCAGGACCGTCCTTGCACCCACGTCTTTGTTCGTCCGGCATGTCGTTTTCTTTGGGCGAGACAAGGCTTGATAAAGCGTATCTGACGTGATTCTGCAACTGGATGGAGGTACCGCACCCTTGCAATGGGTAATAGACTTAGCGGCTGCCGCTACTGAGAGAGAGTCAATAAATTTTTGCGTTGAATGGCCTCCGATTGATGCCAGTATCAGAGATGGTGACGGCTCGTGGACTGACGCGGTTACATTTGAGATTTCGGCGAGCCTGCTCGACCCCACTTCAGCCTGAACTCGTGGCGTGACGTGATAGGTGCGCCGCCAACCAGATTGGGGTTACAAGGCAGAAGCTTACATATCGAGCCTCGAGGGGTGCTACAATGACCCAAAAAAAAAAAACCCCCCCGACTACGAAAAGCCACATCCAGAGGGCATCCAATACCATTACGATTACACACATACTATATACACACACACCCAGCCCACCCCCACCCCCAGCCCACCCCTACACCTCCCGATCCAACCCCTGCGCCTCGCACATCCCGCGATACAACCCGCCCGGCCTAGCCACCAACTCGCCATGGCACCCCTCCTCCGCCACCCTGCCGTCTCGAAAAACATATATACGATCGGCACGCCTAACCGTGCTCAACCGATGCGCGACCGCCACCGTAATCCTCCCACTCCCACCACCACCGCTCCCACCCCCACCCTTCGCCGCCTCATCCAACGCCCCCTGCACGACCCTCTCGCTCTCCGTATCCAACGCGCTCGTCGCCTCGTCCAGCAGCAGGACGCGCGGCGCGCGCACGAGGGCCCTGGCGATGGCGACGCGCTGGCGCTGGCCGCCCGACAGCGCGACGCCGCCGCGCGCCCCCGTGTGCGTGTCGAGGCCCTCGGGGAGGGAGGCGACGAAGTCGGCGAGGTTGGCTTGTTCGGCGGCGCGCGTGATCTTCTGGTTCTGCTCTTCTTCCGATACTGCTGGCTCGACGCCGTCTGCGCCGTCGTCGTCGTCGTCCAGGCCGAGCGCGATGTTTTCCCGGATCGTGCCTTGGTAGAGTGTCGGTTCCTGCTGGACGAGGGCGACGGTGTGGCGGTACAGGCGGGGGTTGAGGGTGGCGAGGTCGGACGGAGAGGAAGAGGAAGAAGGAGACGACGACAAGGTGATGCGGCCGGACGACGGGTCGTAGAAGCGCTCGAGCAGGGCGATGGCGGTCGACTTGCCGCAGCCGCTGCCGCCGACCAGGGCGACGAACTGGCCGGGCCGCACCGCCAGCGACACGCCGCGCAGCACCCTGGCGTCCGGGCGGGTCGGGTACGTGAAGCCGACGCGGTCGAGCGACAGCGAGAGGTCGCCGTCGCCGTCCGGCGGGGGCCCGTTGTCGCGGTTCGCGGCCGTCTCGGCGACGGTGGGGCGGAGGGAGCGCAGCCAGGCGATGTGGTTGCCCGCGCCGACGGCCTTGGTGATGCTGGTCGTGTAGGAGAAGAACTGGCCCGCGGCCTGGCCGGAGAAGAAGACGCCCAGGAAGACGATGTAGAACTGCTTCATGTCGTACTCGCCCGTCGAGAGCAGGCGGCAGCCGTACCTGGCAGAGAGCGCCATCATGTCAGCCAGCTGGAAAAGCCTCCGGCATGCGAATTCGAACTCACCAGAACCCCAACGCCATGACCAGAAACTCGATCGACTGCGTCAGCGCGAACCAGAACATGGTGTGCACGATCGACGGGATCGAGACGCGCACGATGTCGTCGACCTTCCCGCGGTACCGGTCCAGCACGTTGCGCTCCAGCGCCAGCGACGACACGGTGCGGATGGCGCCGACGGCCTCGCCCGCCAGGGCCGCGCTGTCGGCGAAGCGCCCGGCCGCGTCGTCGTTCGTCTTGAGCTCGAGCCGCATGCGCAGGTAGCCGGCCGACACGAGCGGCGGCATGCCGCCGAGGACGACGACCAGCCCGAGCTTCCAGCCCACGGCCAGCCCCAGCGCGCAGCTCGCCGTCACGTTGACAGCGACGATGAAGATGGTGGCCAGGTTGAAGCCGAACAGCTCCTGCAGCTGCGTCGGCTGCGACGACAGCCGGCTCGCCAGCGCGCCCGTCGCGTTCTCGGCGCGGTCGAAGAACTCGATGTCTTGCCGGAGCGTGGTGTCGAAGATGACGCGCCGGTAGAAGTGCGTCATGTGCTGCGACACGACGTTGGCCACCCAGCCGATGATGAAGTATGCCATCAGGTTGCCCACGGCGATGACGAGGAACATGAGCGAGTAGAAGTCGCCCTCGTCTGTCAGCTTGCTGCCCGTGTACGCGAACACGCTCATCAGCTCGCTGAGGACGAGTGCCTGCCCGGGGTACGTTGCGCCTGCAGAGCTCCCGTCAGTCATCGGATATCATCACCCTCCTCCTCCGCACCATCACTCACCTCCAATCAGACAGGCGACCGCAATGAGAGCGAACCACGGCCACAGCTCCCGTTGCTCCCTCAGCATTGCGACCACCACCCACAATATCCCTCTCTGCTTGTGGTTGCTGTAGTCCAGCATCTCCTGCCGTTCCCTCGACGAGGCGTGAGCGGTACTCGCCCGCGTCAGCGTTTCGGACATATCAACCTTCTCCGCGACCTCCCCTTTCTCCTCGACATCATCTTCCTCCTCCGCGCCACCACCAAGACCATCCTCCTCCCCACCGCCCAGATCCTGCGCCCGCACCAGCCGCGCATACGCCCCGCCCGCGCGCAGCAGCTCGTCATGCGTCCCCTGCTCGACAATCCGGCCCTTGGCCATGACGACGATATTGTCCGCATGCCTGACGGTCGCCAGCTTGTGCGCGATGACGACGGTCGTGCGGTGCTCGGCGGCGCGGTCCAGCGCGCGCTGCACCACGCCCTCCGAGTGCGGGTCGAGCGCGCTCGTGGCCTCGTCCAGCAGCAGCACGGCGGGGTCGGAGACGACGGCGCGCGCGATGGCCACGCGCTGCTTCTGCCCGCCCGACAGCAGGCCCGCGCGCTCGCCGACGGGCGTGTCGTAGCCCAGCGGCAGGGCGGAGACGAAGTCGTGCGCGTCGGCGACGCGGCACGCCTCGACGACGCGCGCCATCTGCTCGGCGCGCGGCGCCGTCGCCCACGCCGTGCCGGTGAGCCCGTACGCGACGTTGTCGAAGACGGTGCCGTTGAAGAGCACCGGCTCCTGCTGGACGAGCCGCACCCGCGTGCGCAGCCAGTGCAGGTTGAGCGCCTCGATGGGCCGGCCGTCGAGCGTCATCGTGCCCGTCGCCGGGTTGTACCACCGCTCGATCAAGCCGACGATGGTGCTCTTTCCCGAGCCGCTGGCGCCGACGAGCGCCGTCGTCTTGCGCGCCGGGAAGCGCAGCGTGAAGTCGCTGAGGACGGGCACGTCGGGGCGCGTCGGGTAGGAGAAGTTGACGTCGGTCAGCTCGATCTCGCCGTGTACCGTTAGAGGCTGCTCGCCACCGGCTTCGAGTGGGTTGATGAGCGAGCGCCGGTCGATGGTCTTGAAGAGGGCGGAGGCGGCGGATGTCGAGTTGGCGAAGGCTTGGAAGTAGGGCGAGATTTGCGTCAGTGAGGTGGCAGCGATGACGACGGAGAATAGAACGCTGGTTTTCTTGTGTCAGCTTTGGCTCTTTGGACTGGAGTGGAACTGTGGAAGGGGTAGGTCTTCTTGAGCCCTGCCGGGGATGCTATGATTGGTCGATGTGGGTAGTTGAATCCGATGTTGACGTCTACTATCCGCACAAACATAAAGCAGTATCCCTATAAAAGAGACGGAAGTAGGCGCAATCCATTCGCAGCAACCGGTGATACTCACGTAATGATAACACCGGGGTCCTCAATCTCGCCCTCGGCATACATGTGGACGCCCCTCCAGAAAGCCAGGGCGAAGCCGGCGTAGACGCAGAAGAACTCGACGCTGAACATGAAGCCCCAAATGGGGCTCTTCCTGCCGCCCAGCCGGTGCGCCTCCTGCAGGTAGCCGTCGTACTTCCCGACCAGCTTCGGCCGCATCCAGAACGCGTGCACGTTGCGCGCCGACGCGAAGACGTCCTCGGCGAGCGCGCCGGCCTGCGAGTAGACGTCCAGGATGCGCGCCTCGAGCGCGGCGTCCATGCCGACCGTCACGCCGATGACGAGCAGGATGACGGGCGCGACGGTGATGGTGATGAGCGTCAGCTTCCACTGCGTCGCCAGCGCGACGACGACGGCCGACGCGAACGTCGCCGTGGCCTGCACCGTGAAGCCCAGCTTCTCGCAGATGCCCTGCTGCACCTGGTTGCCGTTGGTCGTCACCTTGGCCGTCACGGACCCGCCGTCGCCGCCGTCGAAGTAGGCGATTTCCTGCGAGAGCGTGGCTTGCAGGAACCGGTATCGGATGTTGCGGGTGATGCGCGTGCCGGTGATGGTCATGCACATCTGGAGGGGGCGTTAGACTCGGGAGACGCTCCGGAGAGCACTGGGGGAGAGCGCACCGTGAAGATGTAGACGAGACAAAACCTGCCGATGAAAATGTACACGAACCATAGCCTGCCAACATGTCAGAAAATGGCCGTCCCCATTCGGTCATCTCCACACGTACGCATATTTGCCAACGTCATGCCGAAACTCAGCAGGCGTGCTGATTTCTCGCTGGAAATCCGAGATGACGCCAACGAAACCGCCAAAGACGAGCTGGATCAGGGACATGGCGACGCCAGAGCCGCAGGCAGCAGCAACAGAGATGCCATTGAGCAGCCAATCGGTCTGCTCGGAGAAGCTGAATATCCTCTGTCGAAGCCGAGTCAGTCTGGCCCAAGATCAGACCAAGGGCGGCGTGCAGAGATACCAAGTAGGTTGCAAACGCGCCAGCATCTTTCCGAATCTCATCTGATGTATTGATCCTATCATTCGACGAGGTGGAATCCCCTCCCTTCGAGGTCCTATCGTTATTTTCTTCTTCTGTCTCGCAACCCATTGGCGTTGACGAAGGTGGCGCGCGGGGCCGACCTGAGGAAAAGATGGGCGGGTAGCGAAAGGGGGAGCGACGGGGAAATCAAGAACGAACAATTGTGCGTGGTATCCTCGACCAGGCCGAGGACAGACCATGGAATATAGCCGGGGCCATTTTTTCATCTACAACAAGACATGTCGTGGTTGCGTGGAGAAGGCAACGGTGTGGCGGACTAGTGTCCACGGACTCCGCGGACTCCGCGTGCGATGGTCCGGTGCGGCCAAGCTTGGCACCCATGCCGACCCCGTTTGCTCGGACGGACCAGAGGTCCGCGGATTGGCCCGCCGTGAGTTCGAAAAGAGCTCTGAAAATGACTCATGATATAAGTGGGTGCCCGTCCCGCGCCAACGCTCCCGCTGTGAATCTTGAATCCCGTCAACGCCTCCACAATCACGGCAAAGTCGACCCTTCCAAGACGCCAATCCGAAATGTCTTACAGGCCCAGCTCTTGGTCCGTCCCGTCGAGATTCAGCATGTCCATGACCGGCCTGTTCGCGCCCAACCAGTTGCCTAGAAACATCGACATGTCCATATTGCCCGCATCCAGTCCATGCGCCGGCGCCGGCCACGTCGGCCAAACAAAGTCTTGCGCGGACATGGGTGGGTGAGGGTCCGTGACGGCCGGAAACACCAGGGAGCCGTCGTCGTGCTGCTGCATGCCGGTGAGCGTCTGCCGTGAGTTGATCAGAACCTCGGCTGCGTCTGTAAACGCCTTGCACACCTTGTACAGCCGCAGCGCGCCCTCCGAGACGTGCTTGGCCTGGTCCAAGGTCCCCGTAGTCTCTTGCAGGAGCTTGAGATCTTCCGTCGACATGGTCGCAATTGCGTGTGTGAAGATGACGACGAAAGGGGTGAAGGTGGGGTAAAGTAAAATCCTGCTCCCGTTAGCACATCAAGACAGGAGGATGATTTGGGTTCCACTGCGCGAACCAGGTAACATAGTCCATCTGCTCAAGCATGCTGCTGCTCTGGAACGATTCGAAACATTTCAAATGCGCTTGCAACCCAAGACGTGCCGTCTCGAAGCACTTGGAGCTGATCTCGGTACCCGTGCCGGTTGAAGTTTGCGCTCGGTATATGGTGGTGAGGACCGTGTACGCAATAAAGTCTGCCGCATGCACCATGCTATCCAGGTGCTCTCCATACTCGGCCCCACTGGCGTCGATCTGGTATCGATCTGTCAGCTGTGTATTCAAACAGCAAAACGGGACATGGTCCGTACCGCCACCAGCTCGTTTCGCAGGTCCACCATTCTTTGCGTCAGTTCTTCTACCGCCAACAATCTCTGCTCGGAAGATGCTTTGGATGCACCAATCGAGTATAGCCGGTCATAAACCTCGCCTTGGACTCTCGCGAAGCGGATCGATGCATGCGAGATCTCATCCCACGCACGAAACCTGACATTCGACGAGACTTTGTAGAACTCAACGTCGATGTCATCGTCCTGGAAATTGCTCTTCCGCCCCAGACTAAGAGACAGATTCTTGTCCAACATGTAAAGGGTCCAGAAGGAGTGTCGCTTTACTTCAGCAGCCTCGAAATTGTCATTCCTGAGGTGTGACGCTCGGTGGTAGCCGAGAGTCTGGCACATGGCGTGACCGGCAGCTACGTATGTCCAGACCAGCTGGACCTTGGACTGCTCTTGCGCCCTTGTAGCCTTCCAGGAGTCAACTCACAGTCAAGAACAAGCTAGTAAAGGAGATTTCATACCGCAAGCATCAAAGACTGGATGTTCTCAAGAGTTGGAACGACAAGGCTCTCGTATCTCTCCAGGCATTGGTAGAAGTTGTGCTCACAAAGCTCGGCGTAGGTATGGAGGTCCCAGTTGGAAAGGGCGTTGTCGTTTTCAGTGATGTAGTCTCTCAGGGTGAAGAAAAGAATGCCGTGCATGAGCGTCAGGGAGCCGGGTGCAACAGAGTCGGAGGGGAAGTAGATTTTCTGGCAGAGCTTCTCGAGCTGCTGAAGGTCCCGCCAGCAGTAGCCGACGAGCGAGAAGGGCGGGTGGACTGGGGTTGAGGTCAGTATGGCCCGAGAAGCATTGACTGGACGCACCCTTGATCCTCCGCACAATGGCCACAACAAGGTCGACGGGCGGCAGGGTCAGCTCGGGCGGGCCGGCGCGGGGAGCTGATGGGGAAAGGTAGGCCTCGTGCACGCGGGTCGACGAGTCGTGCGTCTCGAGGCTGTCCCGCAACGACGAGAGCGCACTGCGCACCTCGGCCGTCGAGGCGCCGCCGAGCACACGCGCGATGGTGCGATCGGCCGCCTCCCCGGCCTGCAGCGTCTGCGAGCCGAAAGAGGAATCCCCTTCGAAGGCGGCGATGAGGGTCGAGGGCGAATCGTGGGTCGAGGCCGAGGGGCCGCGTTCGTTCCCGGGCGACGAGCGAGCAGCAGGCGTGGTGCCGCGCGACAGCGAAATGTCCTTGACGCTCCTCTCGATCGAGGCAAGGCGCTGCTGGATCAGTTCGATCTGTTTTTCGTACTGGCTGGAGATGACAACACGCGGGCGGTGCTCGGCGGCGCGGGCGGCGGCCTGGCAAGCGATGCCCAGCGTCTTGCAGCTGGAGCACGGGATGGCCTTGTCGCATCTGATCTGGGCCGTGTCAGTCATGCGGCGCGGCGCAGGCAGCTGGAGGACACACTTTTCTCAAGCGACAGTTTTCGCACTGTAGCAGCAGGTCGCGTCAGCACGTGGCGCAACAGGGAGGGCGTCGTTCATACCGCTCGGGACAGGAACGAGTTGCGCTGAGCGCCATTGGAGGATTCAGACATGGTTTGTAGCGTGGCGGGGAGGAGTGCGAGCCTGTCGCTGCAATGGAAGCTGTGGAAGGCGGACAGCTTTGTATGGGCATGGCGGCGTGCGGGTTGGATTGTGGCAGCCTGGCCCGCGCGCAGCAGCTGGAGAAGCGCGAGGAGCGAGTGGAGGCTGTGCGGGAGAGCTGTCGGAGAGCTTGGAAGCCGCCGAGTCGAAGCTAAGTCGCGCGGCTGACAAGGCCTTAGGCTGCCCCACCCCTCAGCCCTACTACACTTGGCCTCCTCGCGTGCTGCGGCGAGCTGCCATGCCAATTGATGCCGGCGTGAGGCGGAGGATGCGATGGTTGTGCGCGAAAAAACAACGGCGGCGAAACGACGTCCCTGACTCGCGTCGCGCGTCGAACACGATCCTCTTTCCCAATCCGGTAAACAATTTGTAACGTTTTAGACGTCATCCGCCTGGAAGCGGTATCATTGCTGCGGTTAGGCACTGGATCAAATGCCCAAGATTTTTGGTGAAAAGGCAAGTCCGCGCAAGCGTCTCGATTACGAGTACTACCTACCTACGCTACACATCTTTCTGCACTTCTCAGCTAACGTGCTCAGCTGAATTTGGCCAGCCTCACACTGGTGTAGACTTTGCACTACACTGATGCAGGCTGCACTGTCTGAGCTGAGTGGCTGAATTCCTGTAACCACGCTCACGCCAGGCCGCGACCTTCACACTTGCAAGACCACCGAAGAAACCGCGGCTCAATCGCCCGTCGCCGGAAAAGCGGAGACCAAATACGACATCTCTCATTGCTGTCGGGGGTATCTCATTCTATATCGTCGTCTCTCATTCACCAGCGAGCGCCGCTGCCCATCCGACGTGGCACGCCGTCGCCGGCCCATGGCATGTCATGCAATCCCGCCGGCCAACCAGCCCGGCTAGCTCGCTACAAAAACAGCAAATCACGTGGCGCGACGAATCGCCCTGCATATCTCGCCAGCTCACTTCTGCGGCGGCTGGCAGCGTTGAGCCGCACCGCGTAGCCGACGGCTTCGCCTGAAGCTTCCGCCTCTGGTGCTGCGGCTGCAGGTGCTTCAGCTCCTCCGCCAAAGCCACCAATGCACGCGTCGTCCTCTTCCTCGTCCCCCTCCTGCACTGCGTTCAGATCCAAATCCGGTATGGCGTCGCCGAAGGGCCCCTCACTATGCCTCAGCACCATTCGCGGACAGATATGTGGCGAGGGGCGTGATGATGCTACTGCCGGTAGTGCTGAAGGCGGCAACGACCCGTACAGATCTTGATGTTGGTGTTCTTCGGGCAGGATGATGGCCAGCTGCAGCCCGAGCAGAGAGTCGGAGAGGTTGCGCATTTCCTTGGCGGATCGCTGGCGTTTCGCGCGTGGCGAAAGGGGAAGGAATGCGGAGCAGGTGGCAGCCGACCTTGTATATCGCTTTCCTCCGGGTGTGACGGGTGTGATGGGCGACGGCGGCCCTGATGAGTCGCGGGTCGACAGGCTGCTTTCGAGCGCGGGTGGTGATGAGGATGATGAGTCGAGCGAGAAGCGTGACAGGATCTGGCTGCAGTAGCTGAGAGCGTTCTGGACGGAGAGGTTGCGGAGCAACGCGAGGGGCGGCCGAGCGGGCGGCGCCGGTTGCTCTTTCGGGGAGTCGAGGCTCCAGTCGGAAGGGAAGGGGTTTGCCATTTTCGCGTGTGCGTAGCGATGCGGGGATTGTGTCTTGGGTAGAATGAGTGCCGTCGGTTGTTGAGACAGTGCGATGGCGGCGGATGGGCGCGGCGGTGGTGTGGTGAGGGAGGCAGTCGCGGCTGGAAGGCGCCTGCTTAAATTACGACAGACGGGGAGCAAAAGTACGGCTGTGAGAGAAACAACGACCTCTCCGGCGGGAAGGAACTGTTTTCAATTGGCTCTGTTCTACTTTGGCCCGTTGGCAGGCGACGTACCACGTTCAGCACCGGGGCAGTCAGAAGTAGAACCATGGCGCCGATCGGCACAGCGACAACGGCAGCGAGCAGCGAACTGAATGTAAATTGGCACGGCTGGAGATAGCAAAAGGCGTGAAGCTGCGGCAAGCAGGAGAAAAGAAGCCACCGAAGCCTGGAGCCACCTCGCGCCTGGCCGAAGCCCTGACATCGTACCACGTCAAGCCATGTTAACCTTATTTGAACCACGTCGAAAGGCCCGGCCTGAAACAGTGGACCCTGGTGTATGTGTCCGCGCCGCAAGGGGAGACGCATCATTTGTCTTCCTCGTCACTCGTCGCTTCGTGATTAGCCTTGCCGCTGTCACTGCCCGCGCCGCCAGCCTCGTCGCCGGCTACACCACCGCCAGACCCTTCGAAATTCGGTCTTACCGCTGTCTGGCCCATTTTTGCCAGAGTGGCCTCAACCTCGGGAAGCAGGCCCATCAGCGCGTTGTACTGGTCGAGGCTAAGAGAGATTCCCTGCAAGGGTCGTATCAGCCAGGGTACGAGTGTGGAACGATGGGCGGGCGACGCACCTTTCTGCCGGGCATCTGCACGCCATCTTTCTCGTAGTATTCGCGGACGCTAATCAACGGCTTCCCGCTGTACTCGGAGACGGTGACGCGGCGTTTGCTAGACAGCTGAGTGAGAGGCGGCCGGGTCAGCACAGGCTCAATTGCGGTCGCGTTTCAGTCTCACCTCCCAGTAGGCATTGCCCTCGTTGTCCACCTGCTTTCCCTCCGAGGACTGGCCGCTCTTCGCCTTCTTGGACGCGGATCCCTCGTCTGCGACGACGAAGCCATCGTCCTCGTAATCGTTGGCGGCGGCGCGTTTGCGACCGCGAGCGGCGGCAGTTCCCTTGGGCATCTCGTCGTCACTGTACAGGAAGCGGTGGCGGCCGACAGTAGCAACGCGTGAAAGCGTGGAAAACCGTGCGATTGGGCGGAAGTGGCGAATGGCAAGATTGATCATCGAGTTGGTTGGATAAGTGAGAAAGGGCTGTCGCGGAGGACGCGTTTCGTGCAAGAGCGCGTCGGTCGCAATGACGTGATGTGGGGCCCAAGCTCCTGCCACACTGCTGTGCTTCGGCCCCGGCGCCACGCTTCGCTTCCCCAGAGTCAACAATCTCACAAGACAAAGCCGGGCATTGAAGTTACAAGACAAGAAAGTCGCGGGGAAAATCAGTTGATAACTACTGCAAGAGACTCTTCATTTACCAGCCGACAGCACAGTTCCATTACACCCGTCCGCCACCACCCGCAACCAGCAAGCGTGCGTTTCTTTCCGTCAAGCGCACCAAAGCAATGCCACCAGTCCCCGACTCAACAAATCCACCCACCTCTCTCCAGCACCTCAGAACAACTTGAACACGGCAAGGACCCCGGGAAACTGAAACCGCCGCGACGCACCGCTCGACGCGCTCGCCGATGCCGCCATCACCGTCCCCGAACCCGAGCCCGAGCCTGAGCCCGACCGAGTCGCAGACCGAGTCCCTGTCGTGGTCAACGTCGACGTCGTCTTGCTCCCGAGCGTGATCTCAACCGTCGCGCCCGAGGACGAGCGAGTACCGCTGCCGCTGCCGCTAGTGGCCTGTCTCTTGGCGACAGAATCGACCGTCGTCCCACTTGGGCCTGCCGTCGTTGTCGTCGTCGAGGTCGCCGTCGTCTCAGACGAGTCGTACGTCGTGGTCGTGGTCGCGTCGCTTGGCTCGTTCGTCGTCGTTGATGTCGTGGTTGATGTAGTCTCTGACGTCGTCGTTGAAGTCGCCGTTGACGTCGCCGTTGACGTAGTTTCTGACGAATCGTACGTCGTGGTCGTCGTCTCCCCGCTTGGCTCGTCCGTCGTCGTTGACGTCGTCGTTGATGTAGTCTCTGACGAATCGTACGCCGTGGTCGTGGTCTCCCCGCTTGGCTCGTCCGTCGTCGTTGACGTCGTCGTTGATGTAGTCTCTGACGAATCGTACGCCGTGGTCGTGGTCTCATCGCTCGGCGCTTCCGTGGTCGTGGTGGTACTCTCTGCCGCTTCCGTGGTCGTGGTGGTATCCTCCGGCTCTCCCGTCGTTGTCGTCGTTGTCTCGTACGGCTCGTCCGTCGCGCTGGCTGTGCTCGTGGTCGTCGCCGTCTCATACGGCTCGTCCGTCGTCAACCCGCTGGACGTCTCGTAGCCAATGTCGGCCCATGACGCCGAATCCAGGACGGTGCTGGTCTCGTACGACGTCTCAACCGGCTCGTCGTCGCCATAATCAACATCGCCGGTATCAATCGTACTGTTGGCGCTGGCGTCCACCTGGAACAGTTCCGCGACGGCAGAGGGAATAGTACTAACCGTGCCCGTGATGCTGGTCGACGTAGATCGAGTCGATGTAGATCGAGCCGACGCAGATCGAGTCGAAGTAGAGCGAGTCGACGTAGAGCGAGTAGTCGTAGAGCGAGTCGTCGTAGACCGAGACGACGTCATACCGCCATACGTCGGGTCGGAGATGTGGCTCCAGGTCGAGGGGTCGACACTCGTGCTGGTCTCGTAGGAATGCTGCACCGAGGCCCGCAGCGTCCGCGTTCGCGTCACTGTTCGTGTCACTGTCCGCGTCCGTCGTCTCCGCGATGGCTTTAGGGTGCTGGCGATGCTGATTTGGGATGGTCGGGATGTCTGGAAGCCAGTGTACGAAGACGACGATGACGAGGACGACGATGAAGACAACGACGATGACGGCGACGATGAAGACAACGAAGATGACGACGACGACGACGATGACGACGATGACGATGACGATAAAGATGACGCGAGTGTTGTTGCCGCTGCGGATGTGGCCGCTGCGAGTGTTGTTGCCGCTGCGGATGTTGCTGCCGCTGACTCTGATGCACTGTCGGCGGTCACTTGACAGTGCACGGCGGTGAGGGAGAGGCTGCTCAGGAGGAGCAGGCGGCTTGGGGCTGTGAAGTGCATTTTGGATGTTGGTTCAGTGTTGGCTTTGAAGAGCTGATTTTCTGGAGAGGCTGGAAAATGCGGTCGATGCTTGGTGGCTGAGTTGGTGCTCAGACGAGGTTTTATACGCTGCTGCAACAACAACATGGTAAGCTATCTTCGTTTGACAGAGCTACAGTTGATGGGGAAGGGGCCACCTGGGCACCCCCCTGGATGAAGACAACGGTTTCGGCGAGCTTGGCACGTGATAGCGCCAACAAGGGATGTCGCGAACGTAGCCTCGTGCGAAAGTGGTGTCCGAGCCGAGCCAAGCAGGTAACAGAGAAGAGCGATTCGAGGACGCGGGGCATCAAGCGAAGCCGGACCGGGCATAGCATGCCTTTCTCTTTCGGCCTTTTTTGTTCTTGGTCCAGGTTTGGCCATGGCACTGACAGGGCGGGTGAAGTCCACACCATTTCCGATCATCCCTTGCCCTGTGGTGGACAATGACGGACTTGAGGAATATTACCGATAATGTGCGACATCTTTGTCCAACTTGAAGAATGTGGAAATGTCAAGCAGAGAGTGTCTATTTTCACAACAATATTCCGAGGGCTTCTCTGCAATAGGCGGAAGGTCAGGCGATCAAAAGGTGGAAGGTGGCGTTTTTAGTAGCAAAGCTGAAAAGCTCGGGTATAATTCGAGTTGTCTCCGACTCCGGCACAGGCTACAACGACAACGGGAACGATGGCCGCAAAAAACATGATTCCGGAAACCGATCATACGACCACTGCCCAGGAGAAAGGAATTGCGGTCCATGGGTCATCGGCAACCATTGAAACGTCGGAGGTGCCTGACATGGAGCACTTTACGGCAGCCGGCCGGCCGTGTGTACCTTCCCGCTGTGTCCGATGTCTATTCCGCTCACAACCTCCTGCAGGAAACCGGACTTTCACCCGGGTATCTCGAACATGGACTGCGGATCGTTCAGTGGCAGCGGTGCGCCGAACCTGTTGCCGTTCAGGCTCACCGACGAATCCATCATCAACGTACCGATACCCGCAGAAGACCTGGAGGATCCGGAGTCCGAGTCCCATCCGCCGGCAACCGAAAGGCGGTCTTCGTGGATTACAAAGCTCGGCAGGAAGCTTGGTAACAAGGGAAAGCAACAGATTTTGAATGTGAAGATGACGCGAGGGGAGTACTTGAAGTACTGGGCCAAAGACGAAAACGGAAATTACGTCGGCACTGAAGCTGAGGGAGAGGGCAAGCGGATATGGCGCGAGAAACTCGGAGCTGAGCGCAAAGCATGAGCTGGTATTATTATTGTTGGGATCTGTGAATCTGTTGATGAAGATTCAATCAACTCGGGGTGGAATTGCCGGCAATTGTCAACCTGACAGTAGATGAATTCCAGGACAGAGCCAGATTCAGATGCGTATCATGACGCCGGCTAATCAAGACTGGACATGACTCGCGTTATCATCTTGAGCCATCCGAAAGGACTTTGCGATTGGCCGTTAGTCTTCTGCGCCGCAGCCGCGCAGGATTATTGCTTTGCGGCGAAGGATTGCACCTCGCAGATCGTTTCGACCACAAGTATAAGACGCCGTACCCACCCACCTTTTGTCGCTTTGTCGCGCGAAACATGACCATGAAGATGCACCTACCGTACCGAGGCGAGAGGAGGCGCTGATCATCGGAGGTTTCGTTGAATGGAAGTCGGATCTGAAAGCCTATGGAAGGTTCACGTGTGAGTACCAAGCGACATCTCCGCGATAGCAAGAGTTGGGAGAGAAAATACATGTCATCATTCGGCTTACATTAATATCAGCCTGTTTCCAGAGAATCTGACGGACGAACAGGGCGAATGGCAACGGAGCATTGGCGACGAGGGCGACAGTTGCCGAAGCGTACCGAAGCGAGCCGAGCGCGGAAATGGACCATTCCGAGCAACGCAACTCAAGAGCGGCCAGTGTCGTGGCTATGGCATACAGTGACAATCTCCGCGACAACAAGACGAGGGAATGTTGCATCATAAGGAGCTTGGAAGAGCAATGGGCGGGAAGAGGAGAAGAAAGCAGTAAGGAAGTGGGCATTGGCCGCTACTTCGGCAGCGACCCGACAGGGGCCAGCAACACATGCTCCGAGACCCGCATCACATCTGTCGCCTTCCCCGGCCACGGGACCAGCATACACGGCTGCACAATTCGGCCTTGACATGGCACCGGTGCCTCGACCTTGGCCATCAGGCCTGTCGCGAGCTACCCCGCTCTGCATCTATAGGCGGCCTGATAAAGTTATACCGGCTGACGGCAGCACTGTCGACCAAAAGTAGGCTGCAGATCGACAAGTCAGCGCACCTGCCCATGTCTAGCGTGGCTTCGCCGTTACACCGTTCAGCTCCGTAAGCTCTGGAATTGGGATTATCCCCGAGTCGCACTATCCGCAAGAAGCCCCCACTGATAACCGGAACGAGGCATAACATACCATCGAAACGGACGTATCCACTTTCTGCCGCTTCAGTTTCACCACTCCAGCATCCACCATGCACCTTGACGTTACTCGCCCACCCGGAACAAAGAGAGCTGCCACATCCGAGCCAGTCGATTGTGTCGACGGGATGCGGGGTCGAGATTTGGAGGTCATGGTCCAGCCTCGGGGAGCTTGCACTGCGCACCCGTTTAAGATCTTGCTCCCTGCGGCCCGCCACGGCGCATCTCCCGTCAGCCCACTGAGGATGCTTGACGTCTGTCAAACACGGCTTGGCAGCGGCGAGGCCATCTCCCGCCTGCCTTTACTCCACACAACCACCGACCCATCCCTGCAGTCCCATCACCGCCTCGCACAAAGGCAGGCTTGCAGCAGCAACCAGCAAGGTCCCAGGGAGTTTCGGCAATGGGTCAGGGCGCTTCGTGCCGTGGGGAGTGATTCGTGCTTGGCCTTTCGCAGCCCGCCTATATAAACCCCAACAGTTGGGACGGGACCAAAAACCAAATTCCCGTCACCCATTCTTCCCTCGTTACCGCCGCCATGGAAAGCCTGGGTGCCCGAAACATTGCGGACTTGGGAAAATTCCCGATTCAACAACTCCCGTCCCGGCTTGTTGTTCTTCAGAACCTGCCATTGCTCTTGACCGGCGTTGCGTCCCTGGTATGCTGACCTGCCCTCTTCCCATCCTCCCGGAGTGGGACGCTGATGTGTGCCATGGTAGATCCTTGTTAAGCTTATTGCCACGGCGGTGTACAATGTATACTTCCACCCACTGAGCAAATGTGAGTTACTCGGGCGTCAAGATGGATCTCGGTCAAGTTGACAATCGTCGGTAGTCCCAGGACCCAAGTATGCCAGTGTGAGCCCTCTGGTCTGGTGGTACATCGGCTTCGGGGGTCGCATTGAACGATGGATCCAAAGGCAACACGAAAGATACGGCGAGGTTGTCCGCCTGGGCCCTGACCGACTCAGCTACATCAGCCCTCAGGCCTGGAAGGACATCTACGGGCACCGGACGGGCGGACGCAAGGAGAACGGCAAGGACACGCGCTTCTACGAACCGGATCTGAACGGCGAGCGCCACCTGGTCTCGGAGGGCGACATACAGGAGCACGGGGCGGTGCGGCGCATCTTCTCCAACGCCTTCAGCGACCGGGCGCTGAAGCTGCAAGAGCCACTGATCAAGGGGTACGCGGACCAGATGATCGCCAACATGTACCGGACGATCAGGGCGGACGCGGCGGGCAAGCTGGGCATGGTCAAGCTGTACAACTGCGCGACGTTCGACATCACGGGCGACCTGACGTTCGGCGAGCCGCTCGGGCTGCTGGAGCAGAGCGAGTACACGCCGTGGGTCAAGGCCGTGTACGGCAACATCAAGGCGCAACACATGACGCGCATGCGGCTGGAGTACCCGCTGCTGGGCAAGTTGGCCAGGCTGTGGATGCCGCGCGGGCTGGGCGAGCAGCTGCTGCTGCACTTCCGGCACGCGTACGACCGCGTCGACCGGCGGCTGGAGAAGGGCGTCAACGGCAAGCCCGACATCTGGAGCCTGGTGCTGGAGAAGCACAAGGGCCGGCTCAGCGTCGGCAAGATGCACGCCAACTCGTCGCTGTTCATGATCGCGGGCACCGAGACCACGGCCACGCTGCTCAGCGGCCTGACGTACTACTTCCTGCGCAACCGCGACAAGATGGACCGGGCGGCGGGCGAGGTGCGGGCGCTCGCCGAGGACGAGCTCACGGTCGAGCGGCTGCCGCGGCTGCCGTACCTGAACGCGTGCTTCGAGGAGGCGCTGAGGATGTACCCGCCCGTGCCCATCGGGCTGCCGCGCGAGACGCCGGCGGGCGGCAACGTCATCTGCGGCGAGTGGGTGCCCGAAAAGGTATGTGTTCCCCTTCCCAACGCGGGCAATGCTGACCTGTGTACGTAGACACGGCTGTCGGTGCACAACTGGTCAGCTTACCGGTCGCCGCGCAACTTCAAGGATCCCGACTCTTTCGTGCCGGAGCGCTGGCTCCCGGACACGGGCTACGACGGCGACCGCAAGGAGGTGCTGCAGCCCTTCTCGTTTGGGCCGCGCAACTGCCTGGGCAAAAAGTGAGCTACCGCATATCCCCCTCCTTCTCCCTGGGCGACGCTGACGTCGATAGCCTGGCGTACCACGAGATGCGCATCATCATGGCCAAGGTGCTGTGGCACTTTGAGCTGGAGCTGTGCGGCGAGAGCGCCGACTGGGCGGACCAGGACATCTACACGCTGTGGCAAAAGCCGGAGCTCTGGTGCACGGCCAAGCCCGTCCGTTGAGCGGCAGGCACTGACATGCAGCCGATGGGCGCACGGTCGGGGATGCTTGTTGGTTGTGGCAGGCGGTAGGGATGTAGTTTAAATGAAATGCAGATGCTTGGTTTCAGCAAGCTTGTTGTTGCATCGTCGTTGTCGTGTCACGGCGTTGGTGTCACTCGCCGCACGTGGGGGTGAGACGCCTGACTCATGTGCGCAGGCGGGCTGTGCTGCATGACTCGTGCCGGCGCGCGGGGGCGGGACTCGCGCTGAGCTATGACGCTCGTTGCGTTGCGACTGCGCGCGAAGAAATCCCATCATTGCTTGCTGCCTGCTACAACTCCTCGACCATCGCTCCGCTCCCTGAACCGCTGCCATCGTCTCTCCAAGTTCGCGCCCCGTCGTGTATCGCCGACTCCGCAATCTCCTTTCGCTCGCCACCATAGGCCGCAAGCACAAGCCCCATCGCCAGCAGGCCCTCCAGGGCAAGCCCGGCAAAGACAAGAACCCGAACCGCGGGAAGCCTGGACGAGCTGGGCGTGGTTGGAGAATGGGCCAGGACGAAAGCTCCGTCGTGGACGAGAGCGTGCCGCCCTCGACCCTCGACTCCCGCTCCCTCGACGGCATCGCAAAGTACATTCGCGATGGCCGCGCCAAGCGCGTCGTCTTCATGGTCCGCCACTCTCTCCCTCTCTCCCGAATGAATACGCCCAACCACCGCCGGCTAACAGACACGCCCATCCCCAGGTCGGCGCCGGCATCAGCACCTCTGCGGGCATCCCCGACTTCCGCAGCCCGGACACCGGCCTCTACGCCAACCTCGCGCGGCTGAACCTGCCCTACGCCGAGGCCGTCTTCGACATCTCCTACTTCCGCAACAACCCACTGCCCTTCTACACCCTCGCCCACGAGCTGTACCCGGGCAAGTACCGGCCCACCATCACCCACTCGTTCATGCGTCTCGTGCACGACAAGGGCCTCCTCCTCAAGCTCTTCACCCAGAACATCGACTGCCTCGAGCGCGAGGCCGGCGTGCCGGGCGACGCCATTGTCGAGGCCCACGGCAGCTTCGCCGGCCAGGCCTGCATCGACTGCGGCCAAGACTACCCGGACGACGACATGAAGGAGCACATCCGCAGCATGGAGCCGCCCCGCTGCCGGC
Organism: Diplodia intermedia; assembly: GCA_021495925.1. Classification (NCBI taxonomy): domain Eukaryota; kingdom Fungi; phylum Ascomycota; class Dothideomycetes; order Botryosphaeriales; family Botryosphaeriaceae; genus Diplodia; species Diplodia intermedia. The sequence goes on along the minus strand of JAKEKT010000029.1, from coordinate 100,559 downwards.
AGGAGGGCTGCGACGGGCTGGTCAAGCCCAAGATCGTCTTCTTCGGCGAGCAGCTGCCGGCCGCCTTCTTCGACGCGCGCGACAAGCCGGCCGAGGCCGACCTGTGCATCGTCATGGGCACCAGCCTCAGCGTGCAGCCCTTCGCCAGCCTGCCCAACTTCGTCGGCCCCGCCTGCCCGCGCGTGCTGATCAACAAGGAGCAGGTCGGCTCCATCGGCGCCCGCCCCGACGACGTCTTGCTGCTGGACGACTGCGACGCGGGCGTGCGCCGCCTGGCCGACGCGTGCGGCTGGCTCGACGAGCTGGAGGCGCTCTGGGCCCAGACGGCCCCGACGGCTGCTGCGGACTTGGGCAGGAAGGAGCCGCCGAGGACCAAGGACGAGGCCGTCGAGGACGAGGTCGAGCGGCTGAGCAGGCAGGTCGACCAGACGCTCAAGCTGGCCGACAACCAGCACAAGTGGCTGGAGAACCACGTCGAAAAGAAGGCGGGAACCGCCCGCACCGGCCCTCCTCCCGGCGAACCTGAACCCGAGAAGGAGCTCGCCGCCGCGCCCGACATGGGAAACGTGGCGGACGACGGCGAGAGCAGGGTCGAGAGCGCGGGCGATATCAAACCCGACGCCACGCCCAAGGTGCCGCGCGATCAGCATAATGGCAGTTTGGCGCACGTTTTTCCGCATATTGCGAATAAGCCGTCGCTGTAGGAGGATGATGCTTGTGCGAAGAATTGAGCCCGTGACGATACTCGGGTGGGATGGGTGGATCCTCTCGCCCGGATGTGGTAGATGTGAGTATTGGATGCGGATGTGTGTTTGGCTGGTTGTTGGATTTAATTGCTCGCGCAGGAAGAGTGTAGAATCATGCCCACGCTCTGGTTTGTCTCCCGCCTCAGTCGGCGCGGTCCACCAGCACGCCTATCGGCACCACACCAATGTCTTTCCACGTGGACAATTGATGCAGATGTCCCGATGTAGATGCGAATTTCAACCCCATACAGACTTGTATGTACAACCACGTCCAGATAGAATTTCACGACCTATTTAATTTTCAACCCGCTGCCGCACATTACTGGCAGATAGTCTTGCAACCCGTCGTTTGGAGCTTGCATGCACATTATACAGACTGCCGAGACACGGCAAGGGTTGGCACGCTGATAGGCCAGCGGTCGGGTGGATTTCCGCCAAAGAATCATGAAAGCAATGCAACTCACGTCACGTAGGGCTTCTGATCTTCCCAATCAACGCTCGCGAACCGAATACCAGGAAGTACCCGACCTGCTGCAATGGTGACACCACTCGTCGGTAACCCAAAGAAGGCCTGCGGCGACGACGAGTGAATGCATTTCATCCCCGCCGATGCCCGGCCCCGCGTCACCGCAGTACTTACCTACGGAGCGGGCACAGCCGTCGAACACCGGGCCCAATCTCGACATGGCGCTGCGCAAACAAACCGATCTGGCTCACCGCCACCGCCGACACCGCTCCTCAAACATCGCCCTCCAAAACAAAGGTCGACAGTCGATGTGCCTTGTCTTATCTGATGATCAACGACAACGATCAGTCAGCCGCGGCCCGCCCGCCGTCCGCCTGCGAGTTGCTGTCGTGCATGCGGATTATCCGAGCCGTCCCCTTTCCACGACTTCCCAAAGTGGGGTAAAGCCCATGCAATCAACCGCAGTGGCGCAACCCAGCCGCTGACATCTGACCCCGCCCCCCTTCGGCAGGAGACGCCGACGACGGAGAGTGTTGAACGGCGACCATCTTGCTCCACACGAAGAATGATAAAACATGAGCACCCTCTGATGGCCTTGTCTCCCAATCGAGTCCGACACTTTCTATCAAAGACTTACTCGGTTGGACTTGAGCTTCGGCACACTTCGTACCTGATTCTCGCTCATTGCTACTTACCGCTTCTGCACACCATCACCGCCATCGATTCAAAGAGTTTTTGCAACAATGGGCAACGACACAGAAATCTCAGGCGTCGCCGCGGCCGCCACAGCTACGACCGACCAAGCAACCACCGACGGTAGCAGCGTCATCGTCGAACAAGACCCGTCTGCCGCGCCACCGGATGGCGGATATGGCTGGGTGTGTGTAGGTTGCGTCTTCTTCTTGAATGCCTGCACGTGGGGCATAGCAGCCGTAAGTAGATTCTTTCCATCTATCCAATACGTACAGCCATGTAGCAGCAGCCAGCAACGACCTCGAACTTTCCCCTCCTGACCTTCCAATACAACATCCCTCCGAGCCCCTCGATCGCCACACCTACTCTCTCTCTCCCACACACACATCTAACACCCAAAAAGACCTACGGCGTCTTCCTCTCCCACTACCTCACCTCGGCCACGCACCCCACCGCCACCCCGCTCGACTACGCCTTCATCGGCGGCCTCCAATTCGGCTGCGCGCTCTCCCTCGCCTCGCCCATCACCATCCTCACGCGGCGCCTGGGCATCCACCCGCCCATGCTCCTCGGCACCGCCGTCCAAACCGCCGGCTACCTCCTCGCGTCGTACGCCCGCGAAACCTGGCAGCTCTACCTCACCCAAGGCGCCCTCGTCGGCGCCGGCATCGGCCTCGCCTACCTGCCCTCGGCCGCCGTCACGTCGCAGTGGTTCGCCGCCCGCCGCTCGCTCGCCAACGGCATCGTGTCGGCGGGTTCCGGCGTCGGCGGCATCGCCTTCTCGCTCGCGGCATCGCGCGTCATCGACACGCATGGAGCGCCGTGGGCCCTGCGCGTCCTCGCCATCGCGTCCGGCGCCGTCAACCTCGTCGCCGTCGCGCTGGTCCGCGGGCGCAACGCCGAGGCGCGCGCGCGCATCCGCGGCTTCGACGCGCGGCTGTTGAGGAGGGAAAGCGTCGTACTGCTGCTGGCGTGGGCGTTCGCGAGCATGCTCGGCTACATGACGCTGCTGTACAGCCTGTCGGCGTTCGCGCGCGACGTGCTGCGGCTGGGCGGTGGGCGGGCGGCGCGCGTCACGGCGTACCTGAATCTCGGGACGGCCGTCGGCAGGCCCGCGCTCGGGTGGGCGAGCGATCGCTTCGGCAGGGTCGAGGTCGCGGGCGGCGCGACGGCGGCGTGCGCGGTGCTGGTGGGCGCGGTGTGGATCCCCGCGGCGGCGGAGGCGTATGGCGTCTTGGTGGCTTTTGCGGTTGTGAGTGGGGCCGTTTTGGGGGTGTTGTGGATGGTGAGTCTTGTTTTGTTTCTTTTTTTTTACTCCTCGCCCTTTTTTCTTCTTGTTCTTCTCCTCCTCTCGTCTGAAGGTGGGAGGTGGAGGGGGCTTCTGATTCGAACGCGTGTGCTGTGCTGACGTGTTTTGGTCAGACCATCTCGCCGCTCTGCGTCGAGGTTGCCGGGTTGAAGGATCTCAACTCCATGTTGTCTCTGGCTTGGGCGTCGACCGTTTTGCCTTGTACTTGTACGTTGTTGTTGTTGTTGTTGTTGTTATTGTTGGAAAGAAAGAAGAAAAAAAAGAAAACATAAAGTTACCATTCGCGGGTCTGAACGGAAGATGATGAGCTGAAACTTTTTTCCTTCTAGTTTCCGAAGTCATCGCGCTCAAGATCCGCCGGCCTGACGCGGATCGCCCGTACCTGTACCCTCAGATATATTCGGGTGTCGCCTATGCCGTTGCGGCCGCCATCATGTTCCGCCTCTGGCAGGTGCAACGCAGGAAAGACCCGGCGGGCTGTAGGTGCAGTGGGGTATAGGGGGAAGGGGGAGTGTTGCGCTGTGGATTCGTCTTGTGATGACGGCGCCATCGGTCCTCAGAGGCAGTGCGCTCAGGAACATGAACGGAACGGAGGGTGGGCATGGTTCTATCTTCTCCTCAGTCGGCGCAGTCCACGCTACAAGGTCCACGGCACTTCCAAGTGGTACATTGTGCCTGGTGTAGAGGTGATTGATTAGGGTGATTATCAGTCACTGACGCACAATAGATACAAGGAAGCTATTTCGGCCGCAAACGATGCCAATACGTGGGTAGCTGAACGGAACCGGCGAAGTGATTCCGCACTGTTCAAAAAACGTACTGAGAGAGAGTTAGGCAAGAGTCCAGTCCGCCTCCGATATCACAGTGACTTACCGGGATGAAGAGATACGGCACGCGGCGCTCGTACTCCTTCCAGGCCTCGCCGTACCTTTCACGGCACCTCTCAATATCCCTCTTGGCGCGGTGGATGATCATGGCGGTGAAGAAGACGGCGTAAAACCAGGGAAACGGCGAGTTGAAGCCGGTAATCAGGCCCCACGAGAAGGCGAAGAACCAATCGCACGTGTAGTGGATCTTGCGCGCCATGCCATCTGCAGAGAAGAGAGTCAAGTCAGTTGCCCGCCACGTTTATATCCGCGAAGAAAGGGCTGGACTCACACCAGCCATCGCACAGGATGTTGTCGCCCGTCTTGGTCCGGATGACGCGCGGGTTCTCGACGTACTTCCACGGCAGCTGCGGGAAGGTGTTGCGGTCGAGGGCGGTGCCGCGCTCCATGGCGCGGAACATGTTCTTCTGGCTGTTGGCCGTGTCCCACACCCAGTAGGCAAACAGGTAGGCGGCGAACCACACGGCCAGCACGCCGCGGTGCCAGCGGTACTCGGACGGGTGGTGGTTGGCCAGGTAGATGGTGCAGTGGCAGTAGGTCAGCGGCACGCCGGCGAGGTTCCAGAAGATGAGCATGAAGCCCCACTTCTCGTAGTACATGTCCCTGTCCCCGGCGTCAGCAAGTTCCGTCGAAAAGGGTGGGTGCCGGGAGCATACCAGCTCGTGATGATGAGCTCCTCGCCCTTGGCGCAGGCATTCGCGTACAGGGCGTGCGCCATGAGGACGAAACAGACCTCGCCGGACACGTAGCCCAGCTCTTCGTACTGCCGGAGCGCGGCGCCGAGCGACAGCAGGAACAGCGTGTACCACGGGATGCGCACCTCGAAGAACATCTTGAGATCGAGCCAGCCCAGCAGCCGCGGATTCAGCTCGGCGCCCATGAAGAAGTCGTACACGACGCTACCCGTCATCCGGTGCTGCGCGCCGCGCGCCACGGCCGACGCGTACGCGGCCGCCGCCACCAGGAACCCGCTCACGATGGCCACCGACATCAGCGGCCCGAACTCGTCGAGCAGCGTGTATAACTTAAACAAGCCCGACGCGTGGAGCGCCAGGGCCGCGCCGACGGTGATGTACCACGACCAGATGCCCGAGCAGTAGTACGGCAGCTGCGCGCCCAGGTGCGGCAGGTACTTGCCTTTGCCGTACACGCCCGGCAGGTACAGGTAGCCGAGCCCCTCGACCACCAGAAAGGCCCAGTAGATGGCCCACGCCCTGGCGTGCGGGAACGCATGCGTGTAGGCAAGGGATGCGATGTGCGCGGCGAAGGAGGGCAGGGATTGGCCGTCGGCGGGGAGCGGGAGCGCTCCGTCGTAGCAGACGGCCCCGACGTACATGTACCACATCGCCAGCGGGAAGCCGACCATCATGGCGCCGACGCCCACCGGCCCGCCGAACTCGTACCCGGCGCGCGAGTCGGTGTCGGCGGCGGCATCGATGGGTTTCGTTTGGAGTGGTGTCCGTTGCGGTGCTTCACTGCGCTGCTGAGGCTCACTGGTCGAGGCGGGATGGTGATGTCAGTGGATGCATGTTCGGCATCGAAGAGACGGCTTTTCTCACGAACCTGCGGATTGCCATGATGCTTGCAGCTGGAAACCTCCTCTCCGAAAACCCAGACGACCTGATCGGCTGCAAACAACATGCCGGCGGCCGCGGGAGATGTATGTACCCTCGGCCGGAGTCCGCGGGGTCCGTGGAGTCCGCGCGCCGCCCGTCCAAGGAGGTTTAGCCTCGGATTCGCTGTGTAGTTTAATTGCGCCCTTGAGCCCCCGCGCGATAAACAGCCGCTGGACGGGTATTTGCAAGCGACCTGGCCGTCGATTGGTCGGGGTGTTTTGTCCGGTGGTGGTGCAATGGTCAGTGCACCACACCATCATCAGACGTCACCCCCCAACTACAGACACGATTGGGTGCGCTGGCAACGGTACTGCTGCTACTTCACCTGGGGAGCGATGGGGATGAGCCTTGTGGCCGAGGTGAATGAGGGTGTTCAAGGATGAATTGCCATGATCACTACTCAGTCATCCGCCTCTGCGCAGAGCACGGACCACATGTTGCCATGGTGTGGTGAGCTCAGCGGGCGACAGATGAATTGAGCTCACCAGTCTCTACCCCAGAGTGACTTTACGCCGTACCCAATTTCAGGCGAGTCTAACATTCGGACGTATATCTGCGCTTTTGAAACGCACGTTTACTTGCTAAGATTGCCCAACTATACCGGTAGTGTCGTCGGCGGTCCTCACAGCGCTCAAATATTCTGTCACCTGCTATGATGGTGTAGTTGCGTTACCCCGTGGTTGGAGGGATAATTGTAGTCCGTAGAGACACATGGACTGGAATGGTTCCAGACCAACAGCATCCACAGGATCTTGGTTTACTGATACGAGATGACCGGGATGAAACAGCCCTCAATTTGTGGACCAGCAATAACAATCGTAGAAACACCAATTTCCATACTACTAAGCTGTTGAGGGAAACAAGGCACACTCACTAACTAACGTATTTGGAGACATATTGTCTCTTGTCTGTTCAAGTCATGCTTGAGGCCACGCCCAGCGACGAACACCGGCAAAGGCAATACCGCCATACTGCCTACATATCATCTTTTTGAAGAAACTATGTGATGGCAGCAAGTCTCGAAATGTGGGGTGCTCGGTGCACATCACCGCGTTCAGAAAGACAGCCGACGGGCCCGAGTCGGCGGAAGCGGAGGAGATCCAACACAACAGCGAGAGCCATTCTCGTCGCACCCCCCTAAAGACCATGTTGTCTGACCGTCCCGACGCCGAGCAAGCAGAGAACCACAGCTCCGATGAATCCCTCCTCGGCCGCCATCTGGAGGTGGACGTACGTCGCGGGCACTGCCATCCCGTCCCTGCGCTGCTGACCCGACCATCTTCAGGACGCCGACTCGGCCCTAGGAGACGACGGAGATGCTGACTCGTAAGGATGACCCTGTCCCGAGACCTAGCCCAGCCCGTCCGCCTCGTTGATGATGGGCGCAGGGCCTTTACGTCTGCCGCGAGCAAGGCGGTCGAATGGCGATTCGAGAACGGGCGTCGATACCACGCCTACGACGACGGCAGTGCGTACCCACACACCCACACGCACACATACAGCCTAACCCCAACCAAAAAATCCCAGCCTACAACCTCCCCAACGACGAGATCGAGCAAGAGCGCCTCGACCTCCAGCACGTCATGTGGCTCATGGTGCACCACAACGCCCTCCACCTCTCCCCCATCCCCCCGCAATCCACCCACCGCGTCCTCGACGTCGGCACCGGCACCGGCGCCTGGGCCATCGCCTTCGCCGAGCGCCACCCCGCCGCCCACGTCGTCGGCACCGACCTCTCGCCCGTCCAGCCCGCCTTCGCGCCGCCCAACTGCGAGTTCCTCGTCGACAACGCCGAGCGCGACTGGGCCTTCGGCGGGGGGCGGAAGAAGTTCGACTTCATCCACGCGCGCATGCTGTGCATGGGCATGCGCGACTGGCCGCGGTTCCTGCGCCAGTGCCGGGACAACCTGGCGCCCGGCGGCTGGCTCGAGCTGCGGGAGATGACGTTTCCGTGGGCGATGGTCGACGACGATGATGGTGCGGGAGATGGCCGGGACTCGGCGCTGCTGAGGTGGTCCGAGGACGTGAGGAGGGGCGCGGCGGGGGCCGGCATCGACACCGCCGCCTGCCGCGACTTCGACACGCATCTGCGCGCCCTCGGCTTCGTGCGCATCCGCAAGGAGCGGCCGGCGTGGCCGTTGGGCGGGTGGCCGCGCGGGTGGAAGGAGAAGTTGCTGGGCGGGTACGCGCTGAGGAATTTGGAGACTGGGCTAGCTGCCATTTCTACCGCAGTTGTTTAGCAGGTACTTGGGGATGAGTAGGGAGAGTATAGAGCTCAGCCTGGCGGAGGCGAGGAGGGACCTGCATGATCCGACCATGCACCATTATGCCCCGCTGTAAGCCTGATGGGTTCGTGTGGTTTGCGTTTGGCTGATTGCTGCTGCAGGTTTGTGTACTCTTGCCAAAAGCCCATGGGCCCAGAGAGCCGGCCGGAAGATGCTTGAGAGACGATGATTCCGATGATTTCCGTCTGTTGATCACCATGTTTACACATCTGCTTCCGGAATATTTAGCGTAGGAGGACTTGGAAACTTCCAGCTGTATCGTGTCATCTTCTTTTGATAGTCTAGGATGGACCTGGAATACTTTTACTTATATGGTGAGTTGGTCCTTCTATCAAAAAAGCGTCAACAAAAAAGCTGAAGTAATCTTACGTTGAAGCCTCAAATACCACATTTGATTTTGAACTTGCAGCCCACCAATTTCAAGTAGAAACTGCGACACGTGGCGTGAGACGTGTGAAGATGGGGTCATGCAGTGCCAAGCGCGGAGTCCAAGACGGAGGCCAAGCACCGTCCCAAGACCCCAAGCCCGTCCCCAACACAAGGGTTGCTTTCCCACGCGACGTCGTGACATCTGCAGCTAAGTTCTCTCGGGCATGTCCGGCCATGGGAGCTACCTTGTCTTCATTTACCCTAAACTCTACATTCCGGGTGGCGCGAGATTATACGATAGAAAGCAGCTCTTCTCTCGACAATTATTCTTGATCGGTATCCCCGTGTGTGGCGGAAAGGGGGGCGTGGGAGCGGGGTCGTTTGAGGAGCAGCAGGGGCATGGGAAAGGGCAAGAGCAAGAGCGGGACTTGGAAAAAGTGAAGGAGAGGGCGAAGCGCATGTGGAGGGTCTGAGGGTTAAGTCAGGGAAGGAGGGAGGGAAGGGGCGAGAGATTAAGCTTGTTGTGCGGTGATTCAGTTTTTTATTCCCCCTCATGATCTCATGTACATAACATTTCCTGCAGATTGTAGCGTTTTTCCTCAAAATATAATGGTTTATGCGTCACGCACTACACTAAGCCACTGTAATGGTCTCACTAAGGGAAAGTGACGGGTGGAACGGACGACATTCTAGAATTCATTGGCGTGTACAACAAACAAACATACATACTTGATGTCCGTGTCACGAGATGTTGCACTCACATTCCCTAACATGGGCCAGGTGTTTGGCATCACTTCAAGAATGCTGGCAGTTGCTTCGTTTTAATGGTCTCGCGGAGACACGGACACCGAGTCACTGTCGAGTGGATGTTTATTTCGTCTGAATGGGATTTCAATCCATGGCTGTCTATGTAATGGTCGTTGGTCTGTTGACAATCCACTTGCCTTGACATAAGTGGCCGCCACATATGCACCCCATACCGACAATTCCACACTTTGGTTGGACCAAGCTGTGTGGAGAACAAATTCATTGGTATTCATTCCCCTAATATCCTTCACAGCTCATCGGTAAGTGTATCGAGGTGACTTTAGGAAGTTCGGGAAGGCTGTTTGGTATAGTAGAGTGTTCTAAACTTCAAATTGATCTTGTAGGGTGGTGTGTGCGCACTCTGGGAACCGCCATCTGGTTTAAAGTTCTGTGTGAATTCCAGGATTGTAGGATTGTGGTGTTAATAATGGAACTCCAGCACGGCAGGAGGCTGCTTCATTGTGCTTGGGTATGCTGGGCTCGTGGAGCTGTGAGCCTATCTCAAAATCTCAAAATTGAAGTTCTGATTTTACCGGCTTATGTTGATGAATGACAATATCACAGGGCCGGATTTTACACACCAAAAAGACCGGTCAATATGGGACCCGGCTAGCAGTTGCCACACTTGCCAGATACGACCCTGGTCTCACATCTGTCGAGGTCGAATTTGTGCAGGAAGTAAGTGCATTGCGGCACCTTTGGGACTGGCGGACTGTAGTGGCGGCAGTCGTTGAACTGTTCCCGGATCCAATAGCAAGTGCACTGGGTAACCGACATTGTGGGGTGTGTCAAACTCAGGAGAGCGGGTGTGCCGTGTATTGGATAGGCGTCGTGTGTCTTGAGGTGGATTGCTGCATTACGCGCAGTTATAAGTACTCGAGGGGTCAGAGAACCCGACTTCACTCCACTGGTGATCCAACACGATGAGGGGTCACCAGCTGTAGAAGGTCTTTGTTGCGACTTGCAAAGCATGCCTAATCACCACTTGACAGGTAATCAGGGTACCACGACAGAAGCGAACACGGCTGTAAGTGCCGTCAGCCTATAGGTGAGCATGAATGGCTCCATCAGACCTTGTGCATGTACTGCCAGGAGAGACAAAGGACTATGATGCAGTCGGTGAAAGGTCGAATGTGGGGTTAAAGACATGGACAAGACGTGTGTCTCTGCGGAGGAATGTTCGTTGTGGAGCGAACGACTACGTATATGAGTAGAATCCAAATTGTATCTACGCTCCGCTCACGCTTGCGTCATGATTGTGGGCGGGGTTGCATGGGTGACGTCGGGTTGTTGCATGAGTCAATGGGAAGCGTGGCCGGAAAGAAGGCTGCGGGGAGCCTATTTTGTACGGGTGCTTTGTATACTGAATGGCTGGCTCGGCATGCTTGTTCCGACGACGCAGCAACGAACATCCGTGGCCCCGCGTTTCACGGCAGCCCGGGGTTGCTTGGGCAGGGAATCCGAGATGACGGGTTGCTGGGATACGAATGCGAGGGAGCACAACGAGCACCAATGACCGAAAGGAGATTACGCACCTGCAGATCGGCCAGCCAAGACGAGCCCCAGCCCTCTCGAATCAAGGCACTCCTACTTTGCAGATGACCTGAGTCAATCACTATACACGCATGCGGTAAGGAGAGACCAACACCGGAAGGCAGCCCCCCTTTCCCGGCACGAAGCCATGACCCGCCGAGCGATCGGCAGGCGGGACCCATGGTGCCAACGCCATTGCAAGCGGAACCGTACCTGCCAGCCAATCAGCGAGAGTGCACTACGACGACCCCCGTGCAACCTGCGCGCGGACATCTCTCCAGCAACCCTAAGCCTGTCTGAAACGAGATCGACGGTTTGTGCAAGCGGGAGGGCTCTGTTCCGGCTCCCGCGTGCGCCGTTGTTTCGCGTGCTACGGGGTTGTTGCGGGCGTATATATAAAACGCGGGAGAAGCAGACTTTCCAGAACCGACCTACGCTTCCTCTTCCGGAGGCCTACTCACAAACATGGTCTTCGACGTCATTTCCGCCAGCACCGATAGCGGCACCCTCCAGTTGGGGTCGCTGCTCTTCGCCGGCTTCGTTATCATTGTTTCCGTCTTCAGCTACTACGCAAAGGAGGAGCGGCCGTATCCCGGATTCAAGCTCATCGGAAAGGAGCCGGGAGAATGGACCAACGCAAAGGCCAAAGCACGCTTTGTCCAGAGCGCTGTCCAAATCATGAAGCGGGGCATGGATGAAGTAAGTACTCGTCCAAGTTGCAAGAAATGCGCTCTTTTAACCTTGGTCCAGTGCAAGGGGAAGGTGTTTCAGGTCATCGGTAACAACGGGCCTGTCATCATCATTCCTCCTTGCTTTGCAGACGAGCTTCGGAACAACGAGCACCTCTCACTGACCGCCTTCGGCGAAAGGGTCAGTCAACCAGTCTCCAAACGTTGCTCCTACTAAACCATCCGCTCAGAATTTCTTCCCCACCTACCCAGGTCTTGAGGTGTTCGGACAAGGCATTGGCGAGGATCACATCTTCCACGATGTCGTCCGCAAGAACCTCACTCAAGCCCTCGGTACGCTCTACACCACCCAGTGACCGCTTACGCTAACACTCCCAGGCGGAATGACGGCCAGCCTGTCCGAAGAAGCCACAAAAGTCATCGGCGAACTCATCCCCCCCGCAAAAGGTAAGCTCTTCAAGCCATATTCAAACGGCATGAGCTGACGGAACATTTCCCTCTGCAGACTGGACTCCGATGCAATTCGCCCACAGATCCCCCATGCTCGCGGCGCGGCTCTCGGCCAAAGTCTTCCTCGGCGAGCCCATCTGCCACAACCAGGCCTGGCTCAACATCTCGATCCGCTACACCATCGACGCCTTCGAAGCGGCCAAGAAGCTGCGCACCTTCGCGCCGTGGGTGCGGCCGCTCGTCCACCGCTTCCTCCCGGAGCTGCGCGTGGCGCAGGACCACATCAAGCAGGCGCGCAGCATCATCGAGCCCGAGGTGGCCGCGCGGCGCGCCGCCCGCCGCGAGGCCGCGCTGGCGGGCACAAAGACCAAGTCGACCGACGCCATCGGCTGGTTCGAGGACGTGGCCGCGGGCCGGCCGTTCGACGTCGTCTACGCGCAGCTGCTGCTGTCCGTCGTCGCCATCCACACCACCTCGCTCACCATCACCACCCTGCTGTACGACCTGACGGCGAACCCGCAGTACATCGCCCTCCTGCGCGAGGAGATCGCGCAGGTGCTCCGCGAGGACGGCGGGTGGAAGAAGACCAGCTTGTACAAGATGAAGCTGCTGGACAGCTGCATGAAGGAGAGCCAGCGCGTGCACGTCCTCGGTGCCAGTAAGTCGTACCCTCTTTTCTTTTTTGCCTTCTGTCGTGCTCCGTTGCTAATGATGGGGGGGAAAACAGACGTCATGACCCGCCGCGTCGAACAGGCCGTCACCCTCTCCGACGGCACCCGGCTGCCCAAGGGCTCCCACATCGCCATGCCGACCTTCCAGATGTACGACCCCGCAAACTGGGGCCCCGACGCCGACAAGTTCGTCGGCCACCGCTTCTTGGACATGCGCAACCAGCCCGGCCAGGAGAACCGGTGGCAGTTTGTCACTACTAGCACCGAGCACATGGGCTTCGGTCACGGTAAGTGTTACCGTCGTGCGGTTTTCTCGGTGCATGTTTTCTGATGATTTGAATGTTCTAGGACAACATGCCTGCCCCGGCCGCTTCTTTGCCAGCAACGAGATCAAGATTGCTGTTGCGCATTTGCTGTTGAAGTACGACTGGAAGTTTGAGGGCGAGCAGCCGCGCAGCTTGACCGAGTCGGAGTATGTGCCGGATCCGAGCGCCAAGATTCTATACAAGTCGAGGGAGCCGGAGATTAAGTTGTAGGTTAAAGATTTAGCGTAGATATCCCTCGCACCTCGTATCTCTTTATAGACCGAAATATGCCCGTGTTTAATGTATTCTTCTTTTAAGAGGCGAGACATATAAAAGATAAAACTAAGTCTTATAGACTAAAATTTTCGTTATAAGTAAGACACGTAATGCGATGCTATATATTAAACTATTTAATAGATTAATATTTTATTTTATTTATTTAGTTTAACGTTTCTTTAGAGTCTAGAACTATTAGAGATAAGGTTTCTTAAGAGGACCTACTTCTATCTATATATTTAAATATATACGTGCCGAAGAAGAATTCTAGAAGAATATTAGAAACGATATACTTAAAAGCTTAAAGAAGAGTAGAGAGCGTAGATAAGATAAAAAAAAGATAAATAAAATAAAGTAAGAGCTTAGAAACTAGCGAAAATAGAGATAAAAGTAAAGTAAGTAAGTTCTCTTCTTAGAGAGAATCTTTTTAACTAGTTAGATTCGTTTAGCTTTTTTCTATCTAAGACCGATACTTACTTACTATTTATTATAACTAGTTAAAGTATTACTACTAGCGAACTAGCTATATAACTCTACTTCTAAATTTAGAAATCTAAAAGAGAGCTCTAAATAGAGATTACTTAATTAGAAATTAAATCTTAGCTTTTTAGCTCCGTTAGCTTAGTTACTAACTATACTAGATAGTCGTAGATACTAGTAGAAACGATTACTTAAGCTTAAATACCCGCTATTTAGTTATTTTTCTTCGGTTTTCGCCCGTTTCTACTCTAAATCGAAAGCGGCGAGAGCGCCGAGAACGAGAAGAAGTAAAAGAAGAGAATAAAAGAAAGAAATAAGTATAAATAAACGTCTAGTAATATATATTTAGATCTTATTAGATAAGTTATTTAATTACTATCGTCTAGTAGTAATCTTTATTTATTCTAAGAACTTAGCCGTTAGACTAGTTTCTAGAGTTAAGAAAAAGAGATTTAAAAGATCGAGTTAATACTTCTTAAGCCCGTCTTTTAAGAGAACCCGAGAGCCTTTATAAAGAGAATAAGAGAGAAGTAGATAGCGTAGTATCTATCTAGTTATACGACTATATCTATACTAGTTATTTTTAACGTAATTAAGATAATAAAGATAAGACTTAAAGTAGCTATATTCGATCTTTAGTTAATAAAAGATAGAGGCCGTTTCTCTAACTTTTATAGAAGATTTAAGCCGCTACTCTATCTCTAAACTAAAGATACGTTTATAAAACGAGTCTAATATTAATTTAAACTTTATTTTCTACTTCTTATAGGTCTTCTACTTAACTTTACTTCGATAGAAGCTTAGAGAAGTAAAGGCTCTATTTAAAGAGTACTTTATAGCTCTTTTCGCGAGTTAATTAGCGTACTCGTTATCTAGAACGTTCTCGTAGCTAAAATATTATTCTAGAGAGATAGTATTTTCTCTAGTTCTTAGCGTTTTAGCTAATCTAATAGTCTAAATTTACTATACTTACTTAGACGTATTAGCGGGCTTACTTAGTCTAAGAATCGCGGTCTAGTTATTCGCGTAGATTCTTATATCTTTAGAGGCGTACCCGGCTCTAACGACGAGTTTTAGAGCTATTACTAGCCCCTCTATTTCGCCGTTATATACTAGATTCTTAAAATTAAGGTTCTTATAAATTTAGCGCGCTAGATTCTCTTTAGATTAGCTAAAGTTAAAGACTACTATCTTAATCTCTATATTTCTACTCGTAAATAGAATAAAGACGTTAGAATAGATAGCTATTTAATTAGAGAATACTCTTTTAACTTTAAGCGCGTAGGCCTTAGCCTACTTCTCTTTATTTAAGAAGCTAATCGTAGTTAAATAGAGTAGTTCGAGTAACTATAACGAAAAGTAGAAGGGTTTAACTACTTTTAAAGACGCGAATTATGTTTTTAAAAGAAGTTTAATCTTCTCTAACTACGTAGATCTATTTAAAATCTATTAATCTAGATTAATCTTCTCTAGTTCGATTTAAATAAAGTAGAATTCTTTAAGTAAATTCGTTCTAAGAGTATATTTTCGTAACCGCTCGTTTAAATAAATATTCGCTAGTAGAATTTTACTCTCTATTTCTAGAGAAATTATAGAGATAGTCTTAAAAACCTCTAAAATCTTTTATAAAATAAGATTCTAAAGAACTCTAAATTAGCGAATAAACTATCTCTAATTTTTCTAGTAGATTTCGAAGCCGTAGTCTATAACCGTAGTAACGTAAGCTAGATATAGCTAGCGAATCGCGTAGAGAAAAAGCCCTCTCTTAATATTAGCTAGTCTAGAGAGACGATAGAAGATTAAACGAGCCTAGCTAATTCTTTTAGATACGTACGTCTTAAAGATAAATCTATAGTTAAAGTAAATTTCTAGCTATTTAATCTATTCTTTAGATTCTATTACGTTTCTCGTAGAAAGCGTAATTAAAATAAAATAAGGTTTTAAGTCTTTCTTAAAAGAATAAGTAAAGTAAATAAGCTTCGTCTTTTTTAAATTAAATTTAATATGGTTTTTCTATTTTTATATATAGAGTTTATTTATTTTCTTCTTTAGAATCGCCTTATTACGTTTCTAGCTATCGAAGCTAGCTATAAGCGTAATATCGTTAATATAAGAGAGAAATAAAGCTTTAGAGATAAAAAATAACTCTTAAAGATAGATTAAAAAGAAAATAGATAAGACTAAGCTTTCTTATAAAATATTTATCTTTATTAAACTAAACTCTTTCTTCTCTTCGTTAAACGCGAGGCTTAGTATTTATATAGATATAAACGATTTTACCTACGTAAGTAGATTAATTAATATATTAATTCGAGCTATTATAGCTAGAAGTTATTCTTCGGCTACGTAATTAAAGACGCTTTTAATATCGAGAAAAAGTATAAAGATTTTACGTTTAAGACGGCGGTTTTTCTCTACTTTATTTAATAAAAGTATTATAATATCTATCGCGGATTTCTTTAATCTTTTTCTAATTTAGATATAGTAAAGAAGGTCGAAGATCTTCGCTAGATAGTCTAGTCTTTTAGTTATAATTTATTCTAGTACTTTTTCGAGGTAATTAAAAAGAGAAATAATATAATAGAACTTTAGATTCGCGATATTACTCTTTTTCTTACTTAAAATTACTTCGATAGCCGTACGCTAGCCCGTAGAATAATATTTATAAATAAATAGCGTAGAAAAGACCTTAGTAAAGACGTTAAACTTTACTCTAAACGTATAAGTAATAATCTCTTATATAATAGCGTCTAGTTTCGACGTTTTTTCTTTAATTTACGTAGAGTACGTATCTTCGATTTCTCTTAAACTAAGCTTCGGCTAGTTCTAGCGTTTAGAGACGTAGCTTTACTAGTTAAAAGAGATAATAGAAGAGAATAGCGAGAAGAGTCTCTTTTTAAGAACTAAATACTTTCTCTTAAAACTATCTTCTAAATGTTTTTTTATATACGTATCGTAGCTAATCTTAAAGATTCTAGTATACGTTCTAGACTTAGTATAAGCTATAGTCTTAAAGATAGTCTTAAGAGTTTCTTTTTCTAGAAAAGAATTTTAGTATTTATATTTAGTTCTCTTAATCGCTTTAAAGTAGATATTTTAGCTATTTAAGTATCTTCGCTTATTTTCTTTTATACGTAGAGATTTAAAAGCGTTAGTCTTTCTTTATAGTCGTTTTCGTTCTTCTAAAAGCTTATTTAACTACTATAGTTTAGATTAAGCTTCTAGTTTTAATTAAAGAATAGAAAGATTTACTACGATAGATATAGTCTAGTTAAGACTTATCTCTAGAGTATCTAGCGCGGGTATTTAGCGAATCGAGCCTTCTATTAAGTCTTTAAAGATATCTTTTAATAAGAGATTTAATTCTAAGCTTTTTAAAGTCTTAAATACTATCGTCTCTATCTATTATTTAAAGATTTTCTAAAACTTAGACTAGTCGGCCTTTTTTATATTAAATCTAGCGGTAGTAGCTATCGTAGAAGATTCTATATAGCCGGCCGGTTCTAAACTAAATAAAATTATCTTATAATTAAAGTTAAAGTTCGTAATCGTTTACTAGTTAATAATTCTATTAGCTAAGACTAACGTAGTAAGTATAAGATTAATAATTATTTCTCTTTCTAGATAAGAGCGATAAAAGATACTCTTATTCTCTTTATTTAAGAGAGATAGATCGTTTTCTTCTAACTATTCTACTAGCTAGTTAGCGCTAGATAAGAAGAAAGATTCTAGATTCTACTAAAGATAATAAATATTAAAATTCTTAGCTACTATAGTCTACGTTTTAAGAGATTACTATTATAGAACGTGTTCTAGAGTAAGCTAAAAATTATTATTCGTTTAATTCTTCTAGTTATATAAGTTAAGTAGCTTAAACTTTAACTTTCGCTACTCTATACTTAGAACTATTAGATTAAGACTTTATTAGAATTCGGCCTCTAAATTTATCTTTATTTCTCTAAGAAAGTAGAAGACGTAGATTAATATTCGAGGCCTTAAATTAAAAGAATAGACTAATAGAATTTAAATAAATAAGAAGTAATTAATTAATCGAAAGTCTAAGTTCTTATAGAATAAGATATATAATTCTTAATAAAGAACGAGGTCTATCTTTAACTCTACTATAATATCTAGAATAAATTTCGTTATCGAAATACTTCTATTTAAATTAGCTTATAGAACTTATAAAGAACTTATTTAAAATAGATTTATTTAGAGTTTTTTAGAATATTTCTTAGCCCTCTTAGCTTCTTCGTCTTAATAAAAACGTTATAAATATAGAGACGTTTAAAGATAGTCTTTTAAGTCTTCTCTTCGATCTTAAATATAAGAACTAGCGAGTTTATAGACTACTTTACTCTTCTAGTCTCTAGCGTAAGCTAGTAAAAGACATCGATAATCTTTAGACTATTATTATAGATCTTAATTTCTATTTAAATAGCCTCGCTAAAGTTCTCGCGAGAGAGGATTAAAAGGTCTTACGTAGATACGCCGTATATAATTATCTTATACTACGTATAGTTTTTTATAATTAATTAAGTAGAGATAATTTAATTAATTATTATCTTATTCTTTAAAAGAAATTCGACGAAGAAGTTCTTATATATAATAAGTATAATATTCTTCTTTAGCGAGAGAGAGACCGTTATAATTATAGATCTTATTCTCTTAAGCTAGTTTAAAAACGTCTTATTAAAGACGTTTTATAGTCTAAAGAACGAGAAGTCTACGATTTTCGTAGCTGACGTAAGAATAATTTATAGTTTAAATAACTATAGTAAAAAATATATAGAGTCTATATATCTTTAAATTCGACCCTCGAGAATTACGCTAAGACTAATACTATTTAAAAGCCCTTAATTCTCTTAGCTAGAATCTTAATTCTTAGCTTCGTAGACGTACGCGCTATTATATAGTACGTAGAAAAAGAGATACTCTAGATAGTACTAGACTAGCTAGAGCTTCGTAGTTTTTTCTATTCTTAAAAATTATTTAAATTCGCTCTAAACTTCGTATAGAGAATTATATAGCACTAAGAAATTCGTTCTTAAAGTTATATTTTAGTAGCTCTTTTCTACGTTCGAAAATTCTACTTTAAAGCCTACTAGAAGCCTCTTCTCTAGGCCTTACTAAAGAGTTTTACGTATATAGACGCTTCGTACGGTTTAAGCTTAATACTAAGGCGCTATTTAATTTTCTAAAACCTTTAATATTCGCGCTAGCTTTATCGACCTCTTCGTTTACTTCTAGAGAGTAAGTAATTAAGAAAAGCCCTTATCTTAACTTAGGTTTCTTTTATTTACGGCTTAGTTTAGACGAAACTAAAGTTAATAATTTACTTTTAGTCTATTTCTCGTCTATTTCTATTATTTCTATACGTTTTTCTTATAGAAAGAGCTTAGAAATTCTCTTTTAAATCTAGAATATCTTCTTTAAAGTAGAATTTACTTTCTTTAAGCCCTATTCTACCTCTTCTAACGTAGAATATAGACTTTAAGACTATAAATATAACTATAAAAAACTTTAAGAACCTCTTAGCTACGTCTACGTCTCTTTTAATAATAGCTACGCTAGATCTCTTAATCTTTAAACCCGCGAAAAATCTCTTTTCGTAAGAGAATCTATATAAGAAACGGCTCTTTCTAAGAGTTATACTAACTTTCTTCGCGAAGAAAGAAATATCGAACTCTTAATTCGTCTTTAAATCTTATATTAATTCGAATATTAAGAATATATAATAACTCGAAATAAATCTACGGTCGTCGAAAGAGGCTATAAAATACGTACTTAGTCTTCTAGTTAAGACCGCGGATCTTATCTTCTTCGAAGAAAAATAGAGGTCTATTCTAAATCTAATTAAGATCGTATAATAGTATACTAAGACGAGTAAAACTATAGATAAGATTAACGTAGTTCTTACTACGTAAGTTTAAGCCCTTAAAAAGACCGCGATAGACCTTATAAAGAAAATAAAAAACTTATCTAAGTTCGCTATTACTATCTTCTCGAACTAGGCCTTATAAAGAACTATTTCTCTAATCTCGTAACGCTCGAAGCCTACGTAATAGCTAATTATAGTATCTAGCTAATCTACGTATATCTTAATAGCTACTATCGCCGCGTTAAAAGAAGAACTATAGATTATTTCTTCTTTAAAGAAGAAGTCGAAGGCCTTTACGTCTAAGAAAGTTACGCGATAGATTATTCTTACGCTAGCTATAAAAATTATAGACTTTTTATTCTTTAGACTACGAAACGTCTTTAATAAGGCGTTTTTAAACTAGCTTAAGAGAATAAGATCTATAATTATAATAATCTCTCTCTCGTTAAAAAAGAATATCGTACTTATTATATATAAGAACTTCTTCGCCGAATTTCTTTTAAAGAATAAGGCGATAATTAATTAGATTATCTCTACTTAGTCGATTATAAAAAACCGTACGTAGTATAAGATAGCCGTATATAATATATCTACGCGAGACCTTTCGATTCTCTTTCGCGAGAACTTTAGCGAGGCTATTTAAATAGAAATTAAGATCTATAATAACGGTTTAAAGATTATCGATATCTTCTACTAGCTTACGCTAGAGGCTAAAAGAGCGAAGTAGTCTACGAGCTTACTAGTTCTCGCGTTTAAGATTAAAGAAGAGGCTTAAAAGACTATCTCTAAATATCTTTACGTTTACGACGTTTTTATTAAGACGAAGAAGCTAAGAGGACCGAGAAATACTTTAAAGAACTCTAAATAAATTTATTTTAAATAAGTTCTTTATAAGTTCTATAAGCTAACTTAAATAGAAGCATTTCGATAACGAAATTTATTCTAGATATTATAGTAGAGTTAAAGATAGATCTCGTTCTTTATTAAGAACTATATATCTTACTCTATAAGAACTCGGGCTTTTAATTAATTAATTATCTCTTATTTATTTAAATTCTATCGGTCTATTCTTTTAATCTAAGATCTTAAATACTAATCTACGTCTTTCGCTTTCTTAGAGAAACGAAGATAAATTTAGAGGCCGAATTCTAGTAAAGTCTTAATCTAATAGTTTTAAGTATAGAGTAGCGAAAGTTAAAGTTTAAGCTACTTAACTTATATAACTAAAAGAATTAAACGAGTAATAATTTTCGGCTTACTCTAGAACGCGTTCTATAATAGTAATCTCTTAGAACGTAGGCTATAGTAGCCGGAAATTTTAATATTTATTATTTCTAGTAGAATCTAGAATCTTTTCTCTTATCTAGCGCTAATCGGCTAGTAGAATAGTTAGAAGAAAACGATCTATCTCTCTTAAATAAAAAGAGCGAGAATATCTTTTATCGTCTCTATCTAGAAAGAGAGACGATTATCGATCTTATACTTACTATATCGACCTTAGCTAATAGAATTATCGACTAGTAAACGATCGCGGACTTCGACTTTAATTATAAGATAATTCTATTTAGTTTAGAACTAGCCGACTATATAAGACCTTCTACGATAGCTACTACCGCTAGATTTAATATAAAAAAGGCCGACTAGTCTAAGTTTTAGAAAATCTTTAAATAATAGATAGAGACGATAATATTTAAGACTCTAAAAAGCTTAGAATTAAACTTCTTATTAAAAGATATCTCTAAAGACTTAATAGAAGGCTCGATCTACTAAATACTTATACTAGATACTCTAGAGATAAGTCTTAACTAGGCTATATCTATCGCGGCGGACCTTTCTATTTTCCGATTAAAACTAGAAGCTCGATCTAAACCGTAGTAGTTAGACGAGCTTTTAGAAGAATAAAGATAACTATAAAGAGAGACCGACGCTTTTAAATCTCTACGTACGAAAGAGAATAAGTAAAGATATCTAAATAGCTAAAATATCTACTTTAAAGTAATTAAGAGGGCTAAACGCGAATACTAGAATTCTTTTCTAGAAAAAGAAACTTCTAAGACTATCTTTAAGACTATAGCTTATACTAAGCCTAGAACGCATACTAGAATTCTTAAAATTAGCTATAATACGTATACGAAAAAACGTCTAGAAGATAGTTTTAAGAAAAAGTATTTAGCTCTTAAAAAGAGACTCTTTTCGTCGTCTTCTTCTATCGCTTCTTTTAACTAGTAAAGCTACGTCTCTAAATACTAGAACTAGCTAAAGCTTAGTTTAAGAGAAATCGAAGATGCGTACTCTACGTAAATTAAAGAGAAAACGCCGAAACTAGATACTATTATATAAGAGATTATTACTTATACGTTTAGAGCGAAGTCTAACGTCTTTACTAAGATCTTTTCTACGCTATTCGCCTATAAATATTATTCTACGGGCTAGCGTACGACTATCGAGATAATTCTAAGTAAGAAAAAGAGCGATACTATAAATTTAAAGTTTTATCGTATTATTTCTCTTCTTAATTATCTTAAAAAAGTACTAGAACGAATTATAACTAAAAGACTAGACTATCTAGCGAAGATCTTCGATCTTCTTTATTATATCTAAATTAGAAAAAGATTAAAGAAATCCGCGATAGATATCGTAATACTTTTATTAAATAAAGTAGAGAAGAATCGTCGTTTTAAATATAAAATCTTCGTACTTTTTCTTAATATTAAAAGCGCCTTTAATTACGTAGCCAAGAAATAACTTCTAGCTATAATAGCTTAAATTAGTATACTAATTAATCTACTTACGTAGATAAAATCGTTTATATCTATATAAATACTAAGCCTCGCGTTTAATAAAAAGAAGAAAGAGTTTAGTCTAATAGAGACGAGTATTTTATAAGAAAGCTTAGTCTCGTCTATTCTCTTTCTAATCTATCTTTAAGAGTTATTTTTCGTCTCTAAAGCTTCGTTTCTCTCTTATATTAACGATATTACGCTTATAGCTAGCTTTAATAGCTAGAAACGTAATAAAACGATTCTAGAGAAGAAGATAGATAAACTCTATACGCGAAAATAGAAAAACTATATTAAATTTAATCTAAAAAAGATAAAGCTTATTTACTTTATTCGTATAATAATAGGCTTCTTCTACTAAGCTTCGAAGTCGCTTAGTAGGTAGATTAAATCGAAGGGTTTACCTTAAAGAGATAAGAGAGGGGTAATAATAATTAGATAAGAAGTATTACGTAATTATACGATATATAGTAAGCCGGTTACCTTTAAATTAATAGAGTTTAAATTAGAACTTTAAGTTAACTACGAAGGGTTAAGATACTAGCTAAAAGAGTATATCTATATACTATAGAAAAGCTAGTTATAATCTAGATTAGACCCTTAGAATTATAAGGGCTAGATTAAAGATTAAGAATTAGAAGCCTTAGATTACTATAATTTATATAGGTCGCACGTAACGTCGGCGCTTTAATAGCTTTTAAAATTTTATCTTTCGAACTTTATTACTACTAAGCGGACGTAACTACTATCTTACTTACGTTCGCGCCTCTACGTTTATTTTTCGCTTTCTAGATCTCGTATTTCTTACGAAACTATAATCTAACTAGATTATTATATTTCTACGGTCTTACTTTTCTTATAGGCTTTCTATTACGTGTGGTCTTCTATTCTATTTAGATTTCTTATAAACGTTCTTTTCGTATAGGCTTTAGCTCTTAGAGTTATAAAGCCCTTATACTCTAGAGTTCGTAATACTATTTTCTATCTTAAGAATCTTTAACTTAAAGATTTACTATTCGTATATATCTTCTATCGTTTTAGTAGTTTCTTTTTCTTTTTCTTTCTTTATAAGTTTTCCCGCTATGCCTCCGAAATAAAAGCGCGAGTCTTAGGCTTCTAAGCGCGAGTTTCTAGATGCGAAGATTAACTTATTAGATATCGTTATATCTATACTCTATTCGTAGTATTTACTAGCTAATGTCTAGCGGAATAACGGCGCCGCTAAGATAGTATATAAGATAGCTCTAGATTTTTCTCGTTATAGCGAGTATGCTTATTTAGGTCGCGCCGGCTATAATACTAGTAGTTTAGAGGATTTTAATTATTCGTACTTCTATCTACTTCTTTCCGCCGGCTAATTCTTTTCTCTAGTTAAACGGCTTCGTCGGTCTTTAAATAAGGCTTATTTCGAGCGTGCTTTCTTCGAGAAGTAGCTTTAGAAGGCTATAAGTAGCTTATCTTATACTAAGAGATAGTAGAAGTTATTAGAGCGTCGTACGGCCGAGATATTATAACGAAAGTCGAATACTATTAATATCTTAGAGGTTCTTAAGAAATTAGAGGCGAGGGCCCTATCTAACTCTAAGAATACTAAGAAGAAGCGATTACTAAAGCGTTTACGTAACGATTTCTTAACTAATATTAATATAGGTTCTACTAGCTCTTCTAGTTCTACTACGCTACCGAAGTCGTTCGAGTTAGTCGATCGGGCACGAACTATATCTTCGTTCGATTTCGAGGCCTTTCTCTTAGACGAGGTGCCGATGTAGAGCGTTTAGAGTTTCGACGGTAGAATTCTATAATAAGGTCTTTATAGCCGTCGTAATTTTCGAGTAGTTTCTAGATATTATTCTAGTTTTCTTTCTATTATAGAAGGTATCTAAACTAATCGTTAACGTAGCCGCTATTAAGAATCTTTTTTATAATCTAGTCTTTATTTTCGTCGGCGTCTAGATTTTCTAGTATTATTTCTTTCGTTTATTAGACTATTATAGCGTTTTCTAGAGCGGGTTTAAGAAGAACGATGTAAAAAACTAAGTATATTCGTATTATTTCTAGTAATTTAAGGCGGAAATTAACCTTTCTAATCTACTTATTGATTTCGAATGGCCCTATTTTCTTAAAGTTTAATTTGTTGTTCGAACGCCTTATCTTAATATTTTTTCTAAGAAGATAGACTTTATTCTCTTCTTTTAGCTTCGGTGCCTTCTAATGTCGTCTATTATAGTAGCGGGATATTAAAAATCCGTTATATTCGATATCGAGGCTAAGCTATTTATAAAGTGCCTTTAGCTAGTCTACTTTAAGAATTTCTTTCTAGATAAGAAATTCGCTTAGTATTAGTTCTTAGTAAGCTGTTAGCTTATACTCGTAGTTAACGTAGAACGGTAATTTCTAAGTCGTAGACGCTTTAGAGCTATTATACGTAAACTAGATAAGAGGTAGTAGTTCTATCTAGTTATTCTATGCGTAATTAAGATAATAGCGAAGGTACTATTTAAGCGTCTAGTTAGTTCGTTCTATCTAACCGTCTATTTACGGGTATGTCGTAGTTAATAACTTATATTTAGAACCTAGCTAACGGGTAAGCGTCTACTAGAATTAGAAGATAAATAGTCGGTCTCTATCTAATATAAGCTCTTCTAGTAATTCGTAGTTACTAAGAATTATTCTAAGAAACGTATAGACGAGTTCTTTCGCGTTTATCGTCTTAAGATATAGTAGATAGTACGCGTACTTAGTAAGCCTATCGACGATAACTAAGATCGAATTATATAGAACGCTAGTTAAGGGTTTCTTTAATTAGAGTAGATTCGTAATAAAGTCTAGCGAGATAAATTACTAGGGTCTTTTCGAAGCTAGTAACGGCTAAAGTAAGTCGTATAATACGTGTCTCGAGGCCTTACTTCTAATATAAAGGTCGTACTATAAAACTACCCGTTAAACGGTTCTTCGTAGGCCCGAAAAATAGTAATTTCTAGTAATTCTTTTAATCGTCTTATCTATTTCTTAGTAATCGTATACTAGTACTTTATAAATGTTCTTAACGATTTCTTTCCGAAGCTTTATTAAAATATAGACTAATTTTAAATATAGAATAGTACCGTCTACGTCTTTAGTTAAGCGGGGGTCGTCTTTTACGTTTTTAAGTTTCTAGACTATTACGTTATATTTATAGGCCTCTTAGATCTTCTTTATCTAGGCGTTATCTTCTAGGCGATACGTTAAAGCTAGTAGTCTAATTAAGATAAGCGAGGTATCGAGTGCTTTCTTAAGCTATAATTAGATAACTCTAAAAATAGATACGTACGTTCTAGCGGGTATAAGACTATTGTTCTTCTACTTACTTAAGACTATTAGTTATAGTTCTAGCTTTTCTTCTATATAGTCGGCTCTTCTACTTAGCGTATCTACGCGAGCGTTCTTAGATCTCTTTCTATAGATAATCTTTATATCGTATAATACTAATTCTTTAGCTTATCTAACTTATCGACGAGTTAGTTTCTTTATAGTAGTAAAGTACGTAAGGTTCTTATAATCGTAGTAAACTATTATCTAGTATTTAGCTTCTTCGAGATAGTATCTCTATTCTTTAAAAGCCGTAACGATGGCTAATAGTTTCTTATTATAAATATTATAGTTAAGCTTCGGAGGCGTTATCTTTTAAAAATAGTACGCGATCGAGTAGAGCTTATTCTACTCGTCTAGTTAGCTAATATAAGTACTAATAGCGTAGTTCGATACGTTAGTTTTTATAATAACGGGTAGCTCTAGATTATAAATATCTAGAATAGGCGCTTTATAGAATATTTATTTAAGAGACTCGAATGTCTTCTACTACGCTTCTTCTTATTAAAATCCGTGCTCTTTATAAGTAAGTCTAGTAAGGGGCTTCGTAATCTTTATATAGTTTAGAATAAACTTACGGTAGAAGTTAGCGAATCTAAGAAAGAATTATACTTCTTTAATAGTTCTTAGTTCGGGCTATTCTTTAATTACGTTTAGCTTTTTCTCGTCTATACTAATATATCTAGATATAATAACGAATTCTAGAAATTCTATTTTCTATATAATTTATTTATACTTCTCTAGTGCGATTCGTAGGTCTTTTTTTCTAAGTACGATTAGTATCTTTCGAATATGCTCCCGGTATTCTTTTAAGGTGTTCGAGTAGATAATAATATTATCTAGATACGCGGTATAGAATACGTTTAAATACGGGCGTAGAATATTATTTACTAGGCTCTAGAACGATGCTAGGGCGTTAGTTAGTCTAAAGAGTATTACCGTATACTTAAAGTATTCTAGCCGCGTTTAAAAGACGGTCTTCTATTCTTCGCCTTCTTTAATACGGACTAAGTAGTATCTATCGCGAAGGTCGAACTTAATAAAGTATTTTATAGTCTAGAGCTTATCTTAAAGTTCGTCGATTCTCGATAATAAATAACGGTTCTTAATCGTAATATCGTTTAGTTATTAATAATTAATATAGAGGCGGAGCTCGCCGTTCTTCTTTAAAACGAATAGAATTAAATAGCCGGCCGATAAAGACGAAGGCTATATATATTCGCGTTCTAGATTCTTTTCGATGTATTTTCTTAAAGCCTCTAACTCGATACGAAATAGCGAGTATATTAGCTTAAACGTAGGCTACGTTTCTAGAATAAGAGGTATCTCGTAATTCTAAGGTTAATATTTTAATAAGAATTCTTTTTCTCGTTTCTCGTAGAGGTTCGCGAATTTCTAGAATTCTTTTAGTACTAATACTATTTCGGATAGCGATAGTTATTTCTTCTACTTTATTATTCTTTTTTTAGATCTTATTATTTCGCCGAGTTTCTTATATATTTTCTCGCTTACTAGACTATCTATAGGTATCGAGTTTCCTCTAGTTAAGTAATTATATAGTGCTACGTTTATATAACGCGCGTAAATTCTCTAGAGATAGTCTTCTTCGACTAACTTTAGACTATTATTCTCTACTAGAGGCCCCGTTAGATTAGAACTACGAGATTCGCGATAGTTTATCTTAGAGTCGTAGATATTAGTTTTTCCTCTAGTAGACGACCTTATAGCGGACTAGCTTCGCTAGACCTATATTTTCGCGATAATATATTATTCTATTTTCGTATTCGATCGTAAGTAAAGATAATATATCTTATCGCCTCTACGCTTTATACGCCTAATTATTACTAGAAAAATTTTCTAGACTCTAACGAAGCTATCTACTTTTACGTTAGGTCGTCGCTCTACGCTCTAGACTTCTAGCTTCTAGCTCTAGCTCTAGCTCTTCTAGCTCTAGCTTCTAGCTCTCGTACTATTCTCTAGCGTCGGGCTTATTCGTTTAGCGGTGGCGAGGTGTTTAATATATTATTTATCCGAGAAGATAATTTTTTCGGTTCTCTAGTTAATATATAGTATATATATCTTTAGCTATAGTATCTCTAGAATAATATCGTGTTCTAATATTTTTATAACGTCTAGATTAATTCTTTTCTTATAGTTAGCGATAGTTATTAGAGCTAGCTCTATTTTAATTCTTATCTAATCTTTTTCGTACTACGCGGGTAATTCGTCGATAGTTTAGAGAGAATAGAGTCTATCTTTTTCTTACTAACGTAGCTAGTGCTTAACGACGAAGAATAAGTCGATATACGTACTCTATACGCCGCTATCGATTATAGTCTAGGTCTTTTTACTATAGAAAGTTATCTATAGATATAGTAGCTTAAAGAGTTCTATTTTAATAGATATAATTTTATTTAATATACGTATAATCTAGTTAAGGGACCTATCTAACGGCCTCTTCTAGAATCTCTCCACAAAAATCACGAATTCGACCCTCGAGAATCACGCTAAGACCGGTACCGTTCGAAAGCCCTCGATTCCCTAAGCTAGAATCTCGATTCTTAGCTTCGTAGACGTACGCGCTGTTGCGTGGTACGTGGAAAAAGAGGTGCCCCAGGTAGTGCTAGGCCAGCTAGGGCTCCGTAGCCCCCCCCACCCTCGAAAACCACTCGAATTCGCCCTAAACTTCGCACAGAGGACCGCACGGCACCAAGGAATCCGTTCCCGAAGTTGCATTTCGGCAGCTCTTTTCTGCGCCCGGGAATTCTACTCTAAAGCCTGCTGGAAGCCCCTTTCCTAGGCCTCACTAAAGAGTTTTGCGTGCACAGACGCTCCGCACGGTCCGAGCTTAACGCCAAGGCGCCACTCGGTCCCCCGAAACCTCTAACATTTCCGCCGGCCCCATCGGCCCCTTCGTTCACTTCTAGGAAGTAAGTGATTAAGAAAAGCCCTCGCCTCGGCCTAGGTTTCTTTTGTTTACGGCTTAGTTTAGACGAAACTAAAGCCGGTAATTTACTTCTAGTCTATCCCTCGTCTATTTCTATTATTTCTACACGTTTTTCTTATAGAAAGAGCTTGGAAATCCCCTTCCGGACCCAGAATGCCTCCTCCGAAGCAGAATTCACCCCCTCCGAGCCCTACCCTGCCTCCCCTAACGCAGGATATAGACTCCGAGGCCATGGATACGGCCATAGAAAACTTCGAGGACCCCCCGGCTACGCCTACGCCCCTTTCGGTAGTGGCTACGCCAGACCTCTCGGCCCCTAAACCCGCGGAAAATCCCTTTTCGCAAGAGAACCTACGTAAGAAACGGCCCTTTCTAAGGGTTATACCAACCCCCCCCGCGAAGAAAGAAATGTCGAACTCTCGACTCGCCTTTAAACCCCGTATCGACCCGAACATCGAGAACGTACGGCAACTCGAAATAAACCTACGGTCGTCGAAAGAGGCCGTGAAATGCGCACTCGGCCTTCTAGTTAAGGCCGCGGATCTCGCCCCCTTCGGGGAAAAATAGAGGTCTATTCTAGACCTAATTAAGATCGTACGGCAGTACACTAAGACGGGTAAAACCGTAGATAAGGCCGGCGCGGTTCTTACTACGCAAGTTCGAGCCCTCGAAAAGACCGCGGTAGACCTCGCGAAGAAAACGAAGGACTTATCTAAGTTCGCCATCGCTATCCCCTCGAACTAGGCCTCGCAAAGGGCTACCCCCCCGACCCCGCAACGCCCGAAGCCTACGCAGTAGCCGATCGTAGTGCCTAGCCAACCTACGTATGCCTCGATAGCTGCCACCGCCGCGTCGAAAGAAGGGCTATGGATTACCCCTTCTTTAAAGAAAAAGTCGAAGGCCCTTACGCCTAAGAAAGTTACGCGGCAGATCGTTCTTACGCCGGCTACGGAAATCGCGAACTTCTCGTTCTTTAGGCTACGAAACGCCTTTAACAAGGCGTTTTCGAACTAGCTTAAGAGAACGAGACCTACGATCGCAACGGTCTCTCTCTCGTCGAAAAAGAACATCGTGCTTACCGCATACAAGAACTCCTCCGCCGAATTCCTTTTAAAGAATAAGGCGATAATTAATCGGGTTATCTCTACCCGGTCGATTACGGAAAACCGCACGTGGTATAAGATGGCCGTACACGGCGTGCCTACGCGAGACCTTTCGACCCTCTCCCGCGAGAACTTTAGCGAGGCTATTCGGACAGAAATCGAGGTCTATAACGACGGCCTAAAGGTTATCGGTGCCCCCTACTAGCTTACGCTAGAGGCTAGAAGAGCGGAGCAGTCTACGGGCTCGCTAGTTCTCGCGTTCGAGACCGAAGAGGAGGCTCGAAAGGCCATCTCTAAACGTCTCTACGTTTACGGCGTTTTCGTTAAGGCGGAGAAGCTAAGGGGGCCGAGAAATGCCCTAAAGAACTCTAAATAAACTTATTTTAAATGAGTTCTTTACGAGTTCTGCAAGCTAACTTAAATAGAAGCATTCCGGTAACGGAATCCATTCTAGACATCGTAGTAGAGTTAAAGATAGACCTCGTTCTTTATTAAGAACCGTATATCTTACTCTACGAGAACTCGGGCTTTCGGTCGATTAATCACCCCTTATTCGTTTAAATTCTACCGGTCTGTTCTTCCGATCTAAGGCCTCGAACACTAACCTACGTCTCCCGCTTTCTTAGGGGAACGGAGGTGAATTTAGAGGCCGGATCCTAGCAAAGTCCCGATCTAATAGTTCTAAGTATAGAGCAGCGAAAGTCAAAGTTTAAGCTACTTAACTTATATAACTAGAAGGATTAAACGGGCAACGATTCCCGGCTTACTCTAGAACGCGTTCTACAATGGCAATCCCTTAGAACGCAGGCTATAGTAGCCGGGGATTTTAACATTCATCATCCCTAGTAGGATCTAGAATCTTCCCCCTCATCTAGCGCCAACCGGCTAGTAGAATGGTTAGAAGAAAACGATCTATCTCTCTTAAACAAAGAGGGCGAGGGTATCTTTTACCGCCCCCATCTAGAAAGAGAGACGATTATCGACCTTATACTTGCTACGCCGGCCTTAGCTAATAGAATTACCGACTAGCAAACGATCGCGGACTTTAATTCCGACCATAAGGTAATTCTATTTAGTCTAGAACCGGCCGGCTATACGGGACCTTCTACGGTAGCCACTACCGCTAGATTTAATACGGGAAAGGCCGACTGGCCTAAGTTTTAGAAAATCTTTAAACAACAGATAGAGACGGTGGTATTCGAGGCCCTAAAAAGCTTAGAATTAAACCTCTTATCGGAAGATATCTCTAAAGACTTAATAGAAGGCTCGATTCGCCAAATACCCGCGCTAGATGCTCTAGGGGCAAGCCTTAACTAGGCTATATCTACCGCGGCGGACCTTTCTATTCCCCGATTAAAACTAGGAGCTCGATCTAAACCGTAGTAGTTAGACGAGCTTTTAGAAGAACGGAGACGACTACGAAGAGAGGCCGACGCTTTTAAATCTCTACGCACGAAAGAGAATAAGCGGAGGTACTTAAACAGCCGAAATATCTACTTCGAAGCGGTTAAGAGGGCTAAACGCGAACACTAGAATTCTTTTCTAGAAAAAGAAACCCCCGAGACTATCTTTAAGGCTATGGCTTATACTAAGCCTAGAACGCATGCTAGAATCCCCGAGATTAGCCACGACACGCATACGGGAAAACGTCTAGAAGGTAGTTTTAAGGGAAAGTATTTAGCCCTTAGAAAGAGGCTCTTCCCGCCGCCCCCTTCTACCGCCCCTTTTAACTAGCAAAGCTACGTCCCTAAACGCTAGGACTGGCCGGAGCTTAGTTTAAGGGAAATCGAAGATGCGTGCTTCACGCAAATTAAAGGGAAAACGCCGGGACCAGACGCTATTACGTAAGAGATTATTACTTATGCGTTTAGAGCGAAGCCCGGCGCCTTTACTAAGGTCTTTTCTACGCTATTCGCCTACGGATATCATCCCACGGGCTGGCGTACGGCTACCGGGGCAATTCTAAGTAAGGGAAAGAGCGATACCGCGGACCCGAAGTTCTATCGTATTATTTCTCTTCTTAATTGTCTCGGAAAAGTACTAGAACGGATTACGGCTAAAAGGCTAGGCTATCTAGCGGAGACCTCCGACCTTCTTCACCACACCCAAATTAGGGAAAGGTTAAAGAAATCCGCGATAGATGCCGCAATGCTTTTATCGAATAAAGTAGAGAAGAACCGCCGTCTTAAACGTAAGACCTCCGTGCTTTTTCTCGATGTTAAAAGCGCCTTTAACCACGTGGCCGAAGAATAACTCCTAGCTATAATAGCTCGAATCGGCATGCCGATTAACCTACTCGCGTGGGTAAAATCGTTTATATCTATACGGACACTAAGCCTCGCGTTTAACGGAGAGGAGGAAGAGTTTAGCCCGATAGAGACGGGTATTTCGTAAGAAAGCCCGGTCTCGCCTATTCTCTTTCTAATCTATCTTCGAGAGTTATTTCCCGCCTCTAAAGCTTCGTTTCTCTCTTATATCGACGATATTGCGCTTATAGCTAGCTCCGGTAGCTGGAAACGTAATAAGGCGATTCTAGAGAAGAAGGCGGGTAAACTCTATACGCGGGGATAGGAAAACCATATCGAATTCGATCTAAAAAAGACGAAGCTTATTCACTTCGCCCGTTCTTTTAAGAAAGACTCGAAACCCCGTTCTATTTCGATTACGCTCCCTACGAGGGACGTGGTAGAACCTAAAGAATAGGTTAAATGGCTAGGAATTTACTTCGACCACGGGTTTACCTTTAAGACGCACGTGTCTAAAAGAATTAGCTAGGCCCGTTCGGCCTTCTATCGCCTCTCTAGGCTAGCCAACGTCGAGAGAGGGCTTTTCCCCTACGCGGTTCGCCAGCTATATCTAGCTTGCGTTACTACGGTTGCAGACTACGGCTCCGAAATCTACTAGAAAAATCAGGGGCAGTTCACCCGCCAATTTAGAGTCCTTCAGAATCTTACCCTACGGAAGATTCTAGGGGTTTTTAAGACTGCCCCTATAATTCCCCTAGAAATAGAGAGTGGAATCCCACCAGCGGATATTCGTTTAAACGAGCGGTTACGAAAATATGCTCTTAGAACGAATTTACTCGAAGAATCCCACCCCATTCGAATCGAACTAGAGAAGATTAACCTAGATCGACGGGTTTTAGATAGACCTACACAGTTAGAGAAGATTAAACTTCTTTTAAAAACGCAACCCGCGTCTTTAGAAGTAGTTAAACCCTTCTACTTTTCGCCGTAGTCACTCGAACTACCCTATTCGACTACGGTTAGCCCCTTAAATAAAGAGAAGCAGGCTAAGGCCCACGCGCTCGAAGTTAAGAAAGCACCCTCTAATCGAATAGCTATCTATTCTAACGCCTCCGTTCTATCTACGGGTAGAAACGTAGGGGTCGGGGTAGTAGCCTTCGACTTTAGCCAATCTAAAGAGGACCCAGCGCGCTAGATTTATAAGAACCTCGGTTCCGAGAATCTAGTATATAACGGCGAGATAGAGGGGCTAGTAATAGCCCTAAAACTCGCCGTTAGAGCCGGGCACGCCTCTAAAGATATAAGAATCTACGCGAATAACTAGGCCGCGATTCTTAGGCTAAGCAAGCCCGCTAATACGCCCGAGCAAGCACAGTAAATTCGGGCTATTAGATTAGCTAAAACGCTAAGGGCTAGAGGGAATACCGTCTCTCTAGAATAATGCCCCGGCTACGAGGACGTTCTAGGCAACGAGTACGCCGATCGGCTCGCGAAAAGAGCTACGAAGTACTCTTTAAGTAGAGCCTCTACTTCTCTAAGCTTCTATCGAAGTAAAGTTAAGCAGAAGACCTACGAGAAGTAGAAAACGAAGCTTAAATCGACGTCGGACTCGCCCTATAAACGGACCTTCGGTTTAGAGGTAGGGCAGCGGCTTAAATCTCCTACGAAAGTTAGAGAAACGGCCTCCGCCTTCTATTAACTAAAGATCGGACACGGCTACTTTAAGTCTTATCTTTATCGCCTTAACCACGCCGAAAACGACTAATATAGATACAGCCGTACGGCTAGACAGATACCACGCCATCTACTTCTCTCTTACCCTCTTTATAGAGGCCCTCGGGTTCTCTTAAAAGACGGGCTTAAGAAGTATCGACTCGACCTTTCGGATCTCTTTTCCTCGACTCTAGGGACTAGCCTAACGGCTAAGTTCTTAGAACAAATAAAGATTACTACTAGGCGATGGTAATTAAACGACTTGCCTAACGAGGTCTAAATACGTACCGCTAGACGCTCGTTTACACTTATTTCTTTCTTCTATTCTCTTCTTCTGCTTCTCCTCGTTCTCGGCGCCCTCGCCGCTTTCGATTTGGAGCAGAAACGGGCGAGAACCGAAGGAAAACGGCTAAATAGTAGGTATTTAAGCTTAAGCAGCCGTTTCTACTAGTATCTACGGCTATCTAGTGCAGTTAGTAACTAAGCTAACGGGGCTAAAAAGCCGGGGTTTAATTCCCGGTCGAGTAACCTCTATTTAGGGCTCTTTTTTAGATTTCTAAATTTAGGAGTAGGGTTGTGCAGCTAGTTCGCTAGTGGTAATGCTCCGGCTGGTTATAATAAATAGTAAGCAAGTATCGGTCTTAGACAGAAGAAAGCTAAACGAATCTAACTAGCCGAAAAGGCCCTCTCTAAGAAGAGGACTTACTTACTTTACTTTTTACCTCTATTTTCGCCGGTTTCTAAGCTCTCGCTTTATTTTATTTATCTTTTCTTTATCTTATCTATGCTCTCTACTCTTCTTTAAGCTTTTAAGCATACCGTTCCTAGTACCCTTCTAGAACCCCCCTCCGGCACGCATGTATTTAGATATATAGATAGAAGCGGGCCCTCTTAAGGGACCTCGTCTCTAATAGTTCTAGACTCTAGAGGGACGTTAAACTAAATAAATAAATAATAAATTCTAGAATCTCTAACTAGAAAGGCCGTCTAGTTTTCTAATTAGACGAGGTCTTCGATAGTTATATTATCTAGTTACTCTATTTAAAGAGTCGAGTCCTTCTAGTAGGTCTATTTTCTACGGCTAATCTACCTTCGCTAGCGTAAGGTCCCTACTATTATCTAATAGTAGTAAGGCGAGGTGTCGTTCTTATAGCTAGGGCGCTATTATAGAGTATTTCTTCTAATAGATACTACGCCTCGTTAAAAGAGTAGCTCGGCTAGACGCGTAAGGTCTCGTTTATCTTATTTCTACTAAGCGTTACGTATCTTATCGCGAAGTTACTTACTAATCTCGTTAGCCGTTTAATAAGAGAATTCTTTCTAGAGTTACTACTACTATCTATTCTATAGTCGACCTTCTAGTTTTCTCTCTCGAACTCGAAATTACTAAGTGTCTAAGCCTAGTCCGATAGCGGGTATCTAGGTCGTAGTAGAGGTTATATTATTAGTTTAGCGTACGTTTTCGTATTATTTAAGGTACTTAATAACTCGAGTAAGTATAGCCGTATCGCATTCGCTTTCGATATCGCTAGAGTCGAAGGTGCTATTATAGAATTCTTTAATATTACTATTTACTAAGTCGTTATCTCGAGATAGCGTCTCGATAAATTCGTCGATGTCTTACTAGGCCTAGGTGCGTAGTATGGCTTAAACGAGCTAAGGTTTCGAATACTAACCCGTAGCGTCTTTATCGCTTTAATAGATAACGTAGTCGTTATCGTAATACGCGGTCTAGCTAAGCCTAGCGTATTTAGATATATTAAGTATCGTACGTCGCCTATCGACTTTCTCGAATAGGTCGACTTCTTTAAACGTTAAAGAGAGCTTTTATAAAGTCTTTTAGTAGTCTCTAGTAGTAGTCGCGGTATTACGTGTCTTCTTCTTAAGGTTATATAAGTAGCGGTATATTCTTTTCTACTTATCGTCGTAGTAGATATATAGCCTCTTATCGAATTATAACTTTTATTAGGGTGTCTATTTCTTACGTTACGTGCGTTTACTCTTTTTCTTATTTTATTCTTCGCTCTTATTATTATTTAACGGGGTATCTCTTTAGATATTATCTAACTTTATAGCATCGCCTTCTTTCTAAGTATAGCGGGGTCGTTATAGCTAGATACTATTAGCTTCGTAGGGTTTCTTATCGAACTATCGCTCGTTACGTTATCGATCTATAAGCTAAGCTAGCTCGACGAGCTTAGATAGGTTCTCGAGTCTATCGTAGTAGACTATAGCGTCTTTAATTTTCTCTCTTAGTCTCTAGTAGTAGAAAGTCTATAGAGTAGCGTCGAAGTATTATTCGATAGTAAGATAGACTATATTCTAGAATCGAGTAGTATAGTCTTATATAGACTCTTTTTATTTAAGGTTTATTAGAATACGAGTAGCTAAGCGAGCTTTATTAAGACCGATAAATGCTTCTTTAAGAGCCTACGTAAAGACTAAGTAGTTACTAAAGAGCTTAATCGTCGCTACGTTCTATTACTAGAGTAGTTTCTTCTATTACTTTCGCTTATAGAAACGAAACTATTACTTCGCGAAGTCGCGTAGAAAGATACTAGCGTAGAGTATCTTCTCTACTTTATTAGTAAATTATTCGTAGAAGAAATAAATATAGTTATTTAGCTAGATAATAAAGTTTTATATTTTCTTACGATCTTCTCGATATAGATCGGGCTTCGAAACCTTAACCTTAGTAGCGGGTACTACTACGGGTTCTATAATTAGTGCGGTAGGTAGCGTAGACTAACGTTATAGCGCCTTAAGCTCTTTCTAGAGTCGGGCGTTCTTCTCGCTTTAGTCGCGAAATTAGTTCTAGAGCTATCTAAGCTCGCTCTAGATGTCGTTAATTATTTAGAATAGATTCGCTATCGTAGGCTATTAGAGGTTATTACTTATAAAGACATTTATATTACTACTTTATTAGTAATTTCTATACTAGAAATACTTTTCTATTTCGAGGTTAACTATCTTTCTTCTCTTATAAGAATAGTAGTTAAAGTATAACGATAGGCTTCTTCTACTAAGCTTCGAAGTCGCTTAGTAGATAGATTAAACCGAAGGGTTTATCTTAAAGAGATAAGAGAGGGGTAATAATAATTAGATAAGAAGTATTACGTAATTATATAATATATAGTAAGCCGGTTACCTCTAAATTAATAGGGTTTAAATTAGAACTTTAAGTTAACTATAAAGAGTTAAGATGCTAGCTAAAAGAGTATATCTATATACTATAGAAAAGCTAGTTATAATCTAGATTAGACCCTTAGAATTATAAGGGCTAAATTAAAGATTAAGAATTAGAAGCCTTAGATTACTATAATCTATATAGGTCGTACGTAACGTCGGCGCTTCGATAGCTTTCGAAATTTTATCTTTTAAACTTCGTTACTACTAAGCGAACGTAACTATTATCTTACTTATATTCGCGTCTCTACGTCTATTTCTCGCTTTCTAGATCCCGCATTTCTTACGAGACTATAATTTAACTAGATTATCGTATTTCTACGGTTCCGCTTTTCTTATAGGCTTCTTATTACGTGCGGTCTTCTATTTTATTTAGGTTTCTTATAGGCGTTCTTCCCGTATAGACTTTAGCTCTTAGAGTTATAAAGCCCTTATACTTTAGAGTTCGTAATAGTTCGTTCTTTTAAGAAAGACTTAAAATCTTATTTTATTTTAATTACGCTCTCTACGAAGAACGTAATAGAACCTAAAGAATAAGTTAAATAACTAGAAATTTACTTTAACTACGAGTTTATCTTTAAAACGCACGTGTCTAAAAGAATTAGCTAGGCCCGTTTAGCCTTCTATCGCCTCTCTAGACTAGCTAATATTAAAAGAGGGCTTTTTTTCTACGCGGTTCGCTAGCTATATCTAGCTTACGTTACTACGATTATAGACTACGGCTTCGAAATCTACTAGAAAAATTAGAGGTAGTTTATCTACTAATTTAGAGTTCTTTAGAATCTTACTCTACGAAAGATTCTAAAGGTTTTTAAGACTACCCCTATAATTCTTCTAGAAATAGAGAGTAAAATTCTATTAGCGAATATTTATTTAAATAAGCGGTTACGAAAATATACTCTTAGAATAAATTTACTCGAAGAATTCTATCTTATTCGAATCGAACTAGAGAAGATTAATCTAGATTAACGGATTTTAGATAGATCTACGTAGTTAGAGAAGATTAAACTTCTTTTAAAAATATAACTTACATCTTTAAAAGTAGTTAAATCCTTCTACTTTTTATCGTAGTTACTCGAACTATTTTATTCGACTATAATTAGCCTCTTAAATAAAGAGAAGTAGGCTAAGACTTATACGCTCGAAGTTAAGAAAGTATTCTCTAATCGAATAGCTATCTATTCTAACGTCTTTATTCTATTTACGAGTAGAAACGTAGGGGTCGAGGTAGTAGCCTTTAACTTTAGCTAATCTAAAGAGAATCTAGCGCGCTAGATTTATAAGAATCTCGATTCTAAGAATCTAGTATATAACGACGAGATAGAGAGGCTAGTAATAGTTCTAAAACTCGTTATTAGAGTCGGGCACGTCTCTAAAGATATAAGAATCTACGCGGATAACTAGGCCGCGATTCTTAGGCTAAGTAAGCCCGCTAATACGCCCGAGTAAGCATAGTAAATTCGAGCTATTAGATTAGCTAAAACGCTAAGGGCTAGAGAAAATACCGTCTCTTTAGAATAGTATCTTAGCTACGAGAATATTCTAGATAACGAGTACGTCGATCGACTTATAAAAAGAGCTATAAAGTATTCTTTAAGTAGAGTCTCTACTTCTCTAAGCTTCTATCGAAGTAAAGTTAAGTAGAAGACCTATAAGAAGTAGAAAACGAAGCTTAAATTAACGTTAGACTCGCTCTATAAACGTATCTTTAGTTTAGAGATAGAGTAGCGGCTTAAATCTTCTATAAAAGTTAGAGAAACGACCTTCGTCTTCTATTAACTAAAGATTAAATACGACTACTTTAAGTCTTATCTTTATCGTCTTAACTACGCCGAAAACGACTAGTATAGATATAGCCGTATAACTAGATAGATACTACGTTATCTACTTCTCTTTTACTCTCTTTATAGAGGCCCTTAAGTTCTCTTAAAAGACGGGCTTAAGAAGTATCGACTTAATCTTTTAAATCTCTTTTTCTTAACTCTAGAAACTAGTTTAACGGCTAAGTTCTTAGAATAAATAAAGATTACTACTAGACGATAGTAATTAAACGACTTATTTAACGAGATCTAAATATATATTACTAGATGCTTATTTATACTTATTTCTTTTTTCTATTCTCTTCTTCTACTTCTTCTCGTTCTTAGCGCCCTCGTCGCTTTTAATTTAGAGTAGAAACGGGCGAGAACCGAAGAAAAATAACTAAATAGCAGGTATTTAAGCTTAAGTAGCCGTTTCTACTAGTATTTACGACTATCTAGTATAGTTAGTAACTAAGCTAACGAAATTAAAAAGCCGAAGTTTAATTTTTAATTAAGTAATCTCTATTTAGAACTCTTTTTTAGATTTCTAAATTTAGAAGTAGAATTATATAGTTAGTTCGCTAGTAATAATACTTCGGCTAGTTATAATAAATAGTAAGTAAGTATCGGTCTTAGATAGAAGAAAGCTAAATAAATCTAACTAGTCGAAGAGGCCCTCTCTAAGAAAAGAACTTACTTATTTTACTTTTTATTTCTATTTTTATTAGTTTTTAAGCTTTTACTTTATTTTATTTATTTTTTCTTTATCTTCTTTACGCTCTTTACTCTTCTTTAGCTTTTAAGTATATTATTTTTAGTACTCTTCTAGAACTTTCTTCGATATATATATATCTAGATATATAGATAAAAGCGAGTCTTCTTAAGAAACCTCATCTCTAATAGTTCTAGACTCTAGAGAGACGTTAAACTAAATAAATAAAAAATAAATAAATAAGAATAATTTACTACGTAACTTTTTTAGATATAAAGGCCTTTAACTTTTTCTTTAAAGAAGAAATAATCTATAGCTTTTTTTTTAACGCGACGATAGTAGCTATTAAAATATATATAGATTAGCTAGATACTATAATCGGCTACTACGTAGACTTTAAGTATTATAAGATTAGAAAGATAGCTCTTTACGAGGTCTAGTTTAAGAAAATAGTAATAATAAACTTAGATAAGTTCTTTATTTTCTTTATAAGGTCTATCGCGATCTTTTTAAGAGCTTAAACTTACGTAGTAAGAATCGCGCTAGTCTTATCTATAGTTTTATTTATCTTAGTATACTATTATACGATCTTAATTAGATCTAGAATAGACTTTTATTTTTCTTTAAAGAGAACGAGATCCGCGGTCTTAATTAAAAGACTAAGTACGTATTCTATAATCTCTTTTAATAATTATAGATTTATTTTAAGTTATTATACGTTCTTAATATTTAAGTTAATATAAGGTTTAAAGATAAATTAAAAGTTTAATATTTCTTTCTTCGTAAAAGAAATTAGTATAACTCTTAGAAAGAGCCGTTTCTTATATAGATTCTCTTATAAAAAGAGATTTTCTACGGGTTTAGAGGTTAAAAGATCTAGCGTAGCTACTATTAAAAGAGACGTAGGCGTAGTTAAGAGGTTCTTAAAGTTTTCTATAGTCGTATCTATAGCCTCGAAGTCTATATTCTATATTAGAAAAGATAGAATAGGGCTCGAAGAGAGTAAATTCTACTTTAAAAAAGATATTCTAGATCTAAAAAAGAATTTTTAAGCTCTTTCTATAAGAAAAACGTATAGAAATAATAGAAATAAATAAGAAATAGACTAGAAGTAAATTATCGGCTTTTAAATAGATTAATAGTTAGTTTAGTAAATACGCGAATACGTAGAATATATCTAGTAGAAAAGTTTAGTAGTTAATAATAAGTAATAATTTTTTTTTTCTATAGATATAATAATATCTTTTTAACTAATTAGATAAATACTAGTACTTAAACTTTCTATAGTCTTTATACTATTTATCGAATATAGATCTTTTTTATATAGAAATCTAACTTAGAGTTAGTTCTATCGTTATTAGCTAAGATAAAGCTATACTATATAGTCTTACTACTTAGCTAATATTATTCTAAGTCTATCTTATTAAATTATAATCTATCTATTAGAAGTTAGTAATAGAGTAAACTTTATACGTAAGTACGTTAGTAGCTTACTATAGTAGAATAGTATTATTTTATTAATCTTTTATTATAAGAGTAGTTTTTATTCTTTTAATTATTACTATCGCTTACTATTATTTTCTAATACGTTTTAGTCTAGCTTTAATTATTTTACTTAGATAATCTATAAAAATCTTAGAAAAGCTTTTATAACTATATAATACTTTAAAAATATATTTACTTATAGATAAAGACGTAGTTTTAGCTATAGCTACGTTATAAAACGCTAACTAAACTAATAATAAGAAGTAGCTTCTTACTTTAGATTTCTATAGTATAGAAGAAAAAGTATTACTTAGTAATTTTATTATCTTTAGTCTATCTCTTAATTTAATTAAAAGACTTCTAATATTACTATTAGATTAATTAGCTACTAGCTTATCTATAAACTTTATATAGAAATATATTACTCTACCGCGCTTTATTAGTACTATTAATCTAAAAGTTAGAAATTTATCTATTTTCTTAAACTATTCTTAAAGATAGTACTATACTCTAGAAAGTCTCTATATATTTTCTCTAATAATTAATTCTATTAGCGAGATTCTATATTATATACGCGATATCTATTTAATTTAAGACTACTAAGTACTACTAGCTACTTCTAAATCGCTAAGTCTAGGCCCTATACTTAAATCTTACTTAACGTCTTTTATAAATAATCTACTATAATTCTATAACTATTAAGACCTCTTAAACTTCTTAAAAATACTTATTTTATATTAAAAAAGACGTTAATCTAAGTTATTAGATCTAAATAATTATAACTTAAATAAATACGCTACTAGTAGTTCTATAAGTATATTCTTCTACGTAACTTTTTATTTTATATAAACTTTAGACTCTATAATTTCTATTAGTAGCTTTTCTATTATATTCGTAAAAATATTAAAATCTAGCTAATAGCGGCGCTTTCTAAGTAGTTATAATCTTTTATTAAGTCTATTTAACGAGTAGAACTAGTCTAGATAAGAATAGTATATAGAGTTTAGATTTAAAGAGCTATTATTCTTTTACTATATATCTACTAGTTCTTTTAAATCTTCTCGTATAGTATAGATTAATATTATAATTTATTAATAAATACGGCTTACTCTTAAAATAATTATATATTCTAGTAAATAAACTAGATAATAGATAATAGAGAAAGTTACGTATTTATAAAGACTTAAATACTTATATATTATTTAACTAATTAGAATATATATAGTATATAACTATAATAAACTTTATATTCTACTCTATTCTATTATAAAATTTAACGTAGAAGAGTTTATAAATAAAATCTATAACTTAAAGATTCTTTAATAAGAAAATATTAAAGAACTTATAAAACTTAATATAATCTTTTTTAAACACGCTATAAATAACTTAGTAGAATTTTTCTAGTATTTTATAAGTACGATTAATTATCTTTATCGTTAAGATAGATAAGTTATTAAATATATAGATATTAAGTCTAAAAATATTCTTATTTAAGATATAACTTTAAGTAGTATTACTTATTTAACGCGGTTTAAAGTATATTTTATTAATTTTAAAATCTCTTAATTATACTCTTTAACTAAGAAAGCTAAAACTAACTCTTTAATAATCTTTATTAAGATCTATATCGTATCTAAAGTCTACGCGAAGAAATTACTACGCGACTTAAAAACTAATATATTCTTTCTTAGCTATATACTTTTTAAGATATTATATATATATCTTTCGCTACTTTAAAGATATAATTTAGTTAAGGTTCGCGAAAGAAATAAATAGAACTATATATTCTTTTAAACTAACTTTAAGAAGATATAAATATATCTAAGAAATATTTTAAAGTATTTCTTAAAAATATATCTTTATCTAAAAGTAGTAAGTTACTATAAGATATATATTAAAATATATATTTATATACTTAATATAGACTCTACTAAGAGACTATTAGCGATAGAACTTTTATAAAATATATTTAATCTTATATTACTTAAAAAGAACTATTATAAAAGAAGACTAGATAATCTAAAAGATATTAAAAAATTATTAAAGATATATAAGAGTTTTCGCGTAAAGAAGTTAAATCTAAAAAGAATACTTATAGCGAGAATTAAAGAAGAATCTAGTACTTACTTATAATATTAAAGATATAAATTAAAGGTATATAAATTAATAGAAGATATATTAAACGAAAAGTAAGCTTATATAAGATTATATAAAAGTATAATAAGTATAGCTCTTATAGGCCTTATAAGAATATAGAGGCTTATAGACTAGTACTATTATATTTATAAAAAGATATTATCTTTTTTTACTTACTTTATTATAGTAAGTTCTTTTTCTTTCTTTAATTAATAATTTATATATATTTAAATTTCTCGACTAGTATAAACTACTATAAGCTAAAATTTATTAATTAAAAAATATTAAGTTTAGCTAAATAAGAGCTAGTATCTTATAGTATTTATAGAAGAACGAAGAATAACTAAGAATAATTAAAATATTTTAGAAACTTCTAAAAAGCGTTTTAGTACTAATATTAAACTTTAAAGTATTATATATATATACGCTTTTTACATCTTCGAATTCGACCCTCGAGAATTACGCTAAGACCGATATCGTTCGAAAGCCCTTAATTCTCTTAGCTAGAATCTCAATTCTTAGCTTCGTAGACGTACGCGCTATTACGTGGTACGTGGAAAAAGAGGTGTTCTAGATAGTACTAGGCTAGCTAGGGCTTCGTAGCTCCTCTTATTCTTAAAAACCACTTAAATTCGCCCTAAACTTCGTATAGAGAATCGTACGGCACTAAGAAATCCGTTTCTAAAGTTATATTTCGATAGCTCTTTTCTACGCCCGGGAATTCTACTCTAAAGCCTACTAGAAGCCTCTTTTCTAGGCCTTACTAAAGA
The DNA here is from genome assembly GCA_021495925.1 of Diplodia intermedia. Classification (NCBI taxonomy): domain Eukaryota; kingdom Fungi; phylum Ascomycota; class Dothideomycetes; order Botryosphaeriales; family Botryosphaeriaceae; genus Diplodia; species Diplodia intermedia. The sequence continues at coordinate 56,868 of JAKEKT010000029.1, read as the reverse complement.
GTTTTGCGTGCATAGACGCTTCGCACGGTTTAAGCTTAACGCTAAGGCGCCACTCGGTTCTCCGAAATCTTCGACATTTACGTCGGCCTTATCGGCCCCTTCGTTTACTTCTAGAGAGTAAGTAATTAAGAAAAGCCCTCGCCTCGGTCCGGGTTTCTTTTATTTACGGCTTAGTTTAGACGAAACTAAAGCCGATAATTTACTTCTAGTCTATTCCTCGTCTATTTCTATTATTTCTACACGTTTTTCTTATAGAAAGAGCTTAGAAATCCTCTTTCGAATCTAGAATATCTTCTTCGAAGTAGAATTTACCCTCTTCGAGCTCTACTCTACCTTCTCTAACGTAGGATATAGACTTCGAGGCTATAAATACGACTATAAAAAACTTTAAGAACCCTCCGGCTACGCCTACGCTTCTTTTAATAGTGGCTACGCTAGACCTCTCGGCTCTTAAACCCACGGAAAATCTCTTTTCGCAAGAGAATCTACGTAAGAAACGGCTCTTTCTAAGAGTTATACTAATCCTTCTCGCGAAGAAAGAAATATCGAACTCTCGACTCGTCTTCGAACCCCGTATCGATTTAAACATCGAGAACGTACGGTAACTCGAAATAAATCTACGGTCGTCGAAAGAGGCCGTAGAATGCGCACTTAGCCTTCTAATTAAGACCGCGGATCTCGCCCTCTTTAGAAAAAAATAGAGGTCTATTCTAGACCTAATCGAGATCGTACGGTAGTATACTAAGACGGGTAAAACCGTAGATAAGACCGGCGCGGTTCTTACTACGTAAGTTCGAGCCCTTAAAAAGACCGCGGTAGACCTCGCGAAGAAAACGAAGAACTTATCTAAGTTCGCTATCGCTATTCTCTCGAACTAGACCTCGTAAAGAACTACTTTCTCGACCTCGTAACGCCCGAAGCCTACGTAGTAGCCGATCGTAGTACCTAGCTAATCTACGTATACCTCGATAGCTACTATCGCCGCGTTAAAAGAAGGGCTATAAATTATTTCTTCTTTAAAGAAGAAGTCGAAGGCCTCTACGCCTAAGAAAGTTACGCGGTAGATTATTCTTACGTCGGCTACGAAAATCGCGGACTTCTCGTTCTTTAGGCTACGAAACGCCTTTAATAAGACGTTTTTAAACTAGCTTAAGAGAACGAGACCTACGATCGTAACGGTCTCTCTCTCGCCGAAAAAGAATATTATACTTATTATATACGAGGACTTCTCCGCCGAATTTCTTTTAAAGAATAAGGCGATAATTAATTAGGTTATCTCTATCTAGTCGATTACGAAAAACCGCACGTAGTATAAGATAGCCGTATACGGCGTGCCTACGCGAGACCTTTCGACCCTCTCCCGCGAGGACTTTAGCGAGGCTATTCGAATAGAAATCGAGGTCTATAACGACGGTCTAAAGATTATCGATGCCCTCTACTAGCTTACGCTAGAGGCTAGAAGAGCGGAGTAGTCTACGGGCTCGCTAGTTCTCGCGTTCGAGACTAAAGAGAAGACTCGAAAGGCTATCTTTAAACGTCTCTACGTTTACGGCGTCTTCGTTAAGGCGGAGAAGCTAAGAAAACCGAGAAATACTCTAAAGAACTCTAAATAAACTCGTTTTAAATAAGTTCTTTACGAGTTCTATAAGCTAACTTAAATAGAAGTATTTCGATAACGAAATTCATTCTAGACATCGTAGTAGAGTTAAAGATAGACCTCGTTCTTTATTAAGAACCGTATATCTTATTCTACGAGAACTCGGGCTTTCGGTCGATTAATTATCTCTTATTCGTTTAAATTCTATCGGTCTATTCTTCCGATCTAAGGCCTTAAATACTAATCTACGTCTCCCGCTTTCTTAGAGAAACGAAGGTAAATTTAGAGGCCGAATTCTAGTAAAGTCTCGATCTAATAGTTCTAAGTATAGAGTAGCGAAAGTTAAAGTTTAAGCTACTTAACTTATATAACTAGAAGAATTAAACGGGCAACAATTTCCGGCTTACTCTAGAACGCGTTCTATAATAGTAATCCCTTAGAATATAGGCTATAGTAGCCGAGGATTTTAATATTTATTATTTCTAGTAGGATCTAGAATCTTCCCTCTTATCTAGCGCTAATCGGCTAGTAAAATGGTTAGAAGAAAACGATCTATCTCTCTTAAACGAAGAGGGCGAGGGTATCTTTTACCGCCTCTATCTAGAAAGAGAGACGATTATCGACCTTATACTTACTACGCCGGCCTTAGCTAATAGAATTACCGACTAGTAAACGATCGCGGACTTCGGTTCTAATTATAAGATAATTCTATTTAGTCTAGAACCGGCCGGCTATACGAGACCTTCTACGGTAGCTACTACCGCTAGATTTAATACGGAAAAGGCCGACTGGCCTAAGTTTTAGAAAATCTTTAAATAATAGATAGAGACGATAGTATTCGAGGCCCTAAAAAGCTTAGAATTAAATCTCTTATTAAAAGATATCTCTAAAGACTTAATAGAAGGCTCGATCCGCTAAATACCCGCGCTAGATGCCCTAGAGGCAAGCCTTAACTAGGCTATATCTATCGCGGCGAACCTTTCTATTCCCCGATTAAAACTAGGAGCTCGATCTAAACCGTAGTAGTCGGACGAGCTTTTAGAAGAACGAAGACGACTACGAAGAGAGACTAACGCTTTTAAATCTCTATGTACGAAAGAGAATAAGCGAAGATATTTAAATAGCCGAAATACCTACTTCGAAGTAGTTAAGAGGGCTAAACGCGAATACTAGAATTCTTTTCTAGAAAAAGAAATTCTAGAGACTATCTTTAAGACTATAGCTTATACTAAGCCTAGAACGCATGCTAGAATCCCCGAGATTAGCCACGACACGTATGCGGGAAAACGTCTAGAAGATAGTTTTAAGAAAAAGTATTTAGCCCTTAGAAAGAGGCTCTTTCCGCCGCTCTCTTCTACTATCTCTTTTAACTAGTAAAGCTACGTCCCTAAACGCTAGAACTGGCCGAAGCTTAGTTTAAGAAAAATCGAGAATGCGTACTTTACGTAAATTAAAGAAAAAACGTCGGGACTAGACGCTATTACGTAAGAGATTATTACTTATACGTTTAGAGCGAAGCCCGGCGCCTTTAATAAGGTTTTTTCTACGCTATTCGCCTACGGATATTATTCTACGGGCTGACGTACGGCTATCGGGGCAATTCTAAGTAAGAAAAAGAGCGATATCGCGAACCCGAAGTTTTATCGTATTATTTCTCTTCTTAATTGTCTCGAGAAAGTACTAGAACGGATTACGGCTAAAAGACTAGGCTATCTAGCGAAGATCTTCGACCTTCTTTACTATACTTAAATTAGAAGAAGGTTAAAGAAATCCGCGATCGATATCGTAATACTTTTATCGAATAAAGTAGAGAAGAACCGTCGTCTTAAACGTAAGACCTTCGTACTTTTTCTTAATATTAAAAGCGTCTTTAACCACGTGGCCGAAGAATAACTTCTAGCTATAATAGCTCGAATCGGCATGCCGATTAACCTACTCGCGTAGGTAAAATCGTTTATATCTATACGAACACTAAGCCTCGCGTTTAACGAAGAGAAGAAAGAGTTTAGCCCGATAGAGACGAATATTTCGTAAGAAAGTCTAGTCTCGTCTATTCTCTTTCTAATCTATCTTCGAGAGTTATTTTCCGCCTCTAAAGCTTTATTTCTCTCTTATATCGACGATATTGCGCTTATAGCTAGCTCCGGCAGCTAGAAACGTAATAAGGCGATTCTAGAGAAGAAGACGAATAAACTCTATGCGCGGGAATAGAAAAACTATATCGAATTCGATCTAAAAAAGACGAAGCTTATTTACTTCGCCCGTTCTTTTAAGAAAGACTCGGAACCCCGTTCTATTTCGATTACGCTTTCTACGAGAAACGTAATAGAACCTAAGAAATAGATTAAATAGCTAGAAATTTACTTCGACCACGGGTTTACCTTTAAGACGCACGTGTCTAAAAGAATTAGCTAGGCCCGTTCGGCTTTCTATCGCCTCTCTAGGCTAGTTAACGTCGAGAGGGGGCTTTCTTCTTACGCGGTTCGCTAGCTATATCTAGCTTACGTTACTATGGTTGTAGACTACGGCTTCGAAATCTACTAGAAAAATTAGGGGTAGTTTATTCGCTAATTTAGAGTCCTTTAGAATCTTACTCTATAGAAGATTCTAGAGGTTTTTAAGACTACCCCTATAATTCCTCTAGAAATAGAGAGTGGAATTCCACTAGCGAATATTCGTTTAAACGAGCGGTTACGAAAATATACTCTTAGAACGAATTTACTCGAAGAATCCTATTCTATTCGAATCGAACTAGAGAAGATTAACCTAGATCGACGGGTTTTAGATAGACCTACGTAGTTAGAGAAGATTAAACTTCTTTTAAAAACGTAACCCGCGTCTTTAGAAGTAGTTAAACTCTTCTACTTTCCGCCGTAGTTACTCGAACTATTCTATTCGACTACGGTTAGCCTCTTAAATAAAGAGAAGTAGGCTAAGACCTACGCGCTTAAAGTTAAGAAAGTACTCTCTAATTAAATAGCTATCTATTCTAACGTCTCCGTTCTATCTACGGGTGGAAACGTAGAGGTCGGGGTAGTAGCCTTCGACTTTAGCTAATCTAAAGAGAATCTAGCGCGCTAGATTTATAAGAACCTCGGTTCCGAGAATCTAGTATATAACGGCGAGATAAAGAGGCTAGTAATAGCTCTAAAACTCGCCGTTAGAGCCGGGCACGCCTCTAAAGATATAAGAATCTACGCGAATAACTAGGCCGCGATTCTTAGGCTAAGCAAGCCCGCTAATACGCCCGAGCAAGCATAGTAAATTCGGGCTATTAGATTAGCTAAAACGCTAAGGGCTAGAGGGAATACCGTCTCTCTAGAATAGTGCCCCGGCCACGAGAACGTTCTAGGCAACGAGTACGCCGATCGGCTCGCGAAAAGAGCTACGAAGTACTCTTTAAGTAGAGCCTCTACTTCTCTAAGCTTCTATCGAAGTAAAGTTAAGTAGAAGACCTACGAGAAGTGGAAAATAAAGCTTAAATCGACGTCGAACTCGCCCTATAAACGTACCTTCGATTTAGAGATAGAGTAGCGGCTTAAATCTTCTACGAAAGTTAGAGAAACGGCCTCCGCCTTCTATTAACTAAAGATCGAATACGGCTACTTTAAGTCTTATCTTTATCGCCTTAACCACGCCGAAAATAACTAGTATAGATATAGCCGTACGACTAGATAGATATTACGCTATCTACTTCTCTCTTACTCTCTTTATAGAGGCCCTCGGGTTCTCTTAAAAGACGGGCTTAAGAAGTATCGACTCGACCTTTTAAATCTCTTTTTCTTAACTCTAGGGACTAGCCTAACGGCTAAGTTCTTAGAATAAATAAAGATTACTACTAGACGATAGTAATTAAACGACTTATCTAACGAGATCTAAATACGTACTACTAGACGCTTATTTATACTTCTTTCTTTCTTCTATTCTCTTCTTCTACTTCTTCTCGTTCTCGGCGCCCTCGCCGCTTTCGATTTAGAGTAGAAACGGGCGAGAACCGAAGAAAAACGGCTAAATAGCGGATATTTAAGCTTAAGTAGTCGTTTCTACTAGTATCTACGGCTACCTAGTATAGTTGATAACTAAGCTAACGGGGCTAAAAAGCCGGGATTTAATTTCCGGTCGAGTAACCTCTATTTAGGGCTCTTTTTTAGATTTCTAAATTTAGAAGTAGAGTTGTATAGCTAGTTCGCTAGTAGTAATGCTCCGGCTAGTTATAATAAATAGTAAGTAAGTATCGGTCTTAGATAGAAGAAAGCTAAATAAATCTAACTAGTCGGAGAGGCCCTCTCTAAGAAGAGAACTTACTTACTTTACTTTTTATCTCTATTTTCGTCGGTTTCTAAGCTCTCGCTTTATTCTATTTATCTTTTCTTTATCTTATCTACGCTCTCTATTCTTCTTTAAGCTTTTAAGCACACTATTTCTAGTATTCTTCTAAAACCCCCCTTCGGCACGCATATATTTAGATATATAGATAGAAGCGGGCCCTCTTAAGAGACCTCGTCTCTAATAGTTCTAGACTCTAGAGGGACGTTAAACTAAATAAATAAATAAATAAAGTATTATATATAAAATTTATTTTATATAATAGTAACGCTATTAGCTAAAGCGATTAACGAGAGAATATTTTATAAATTTTACTATATATAGTTTTAATCTTCTTAGCTTACTATTAATTAGACCCGTATATTAACGCGATTATAGAGTAATAGAAGATTAATAAGCTAATTATAATTATAAAACTATCTTTATTTATTTATATAGATCTATTTATTCTTAATAATACTATTTATAAAATAGTATAAAATAGTTATATAGCCGTTAAAGAGTAGATATTATAGAGCTTCTTTAATAAGCTCTTTAATATAACGTTTAAGAAAGCGCGTTAATATAGCTAAAAGTATAATAGCTTAATAATTAAGTTAGCGTTACGTATTCTTTTTATTATAATTATCTTTTAGAGCTAAAATAGTATAGTTAGTATTAAAATATTAGATACGCCTATCGTAGATAGTATTATAAATAGATATTATAATACTATATTTATTTTATTAGTACTTTACTACTAGATAGACGTACTTATTCTAAAAATAATAGAAATAGATAAAAAGAAGCTTCTATAAGAGTTAAAAGATGCTATATTTTTTATAAAAAGCTATAAAAGATATTATAAAATCTTTATAATATATTTTATTATAATATAATATCTTATATTTATTTATAAAGAGACTATAGAACTTATAAGATCTTAAAATAAAATAATTAGTTATTAAATCTAAGTTCTCTATTTAGCTATTAACTATAAGTTACGATAAGTTAGAATATTAAGATATAAATTAAATATATTATATAATTAATAGTAAATAAGTAGAGCGACTTTATAAATATACTTTATTACTATATTTATCTTCTTTATAAAGTACGTTTATTCTAGGCTAATTAGAAAGATAAAGAGATTATAAAGAAATTAAACTTAAACTAAAATACTATCTCTTATATAAAGAGAGTCTTAGACTTATTAAATAAAAAGAGTAGAATTTACTCTTCTATATATATAATAATTACGAATAAAACTACTAAGACTTTAAAATAGAGTAGATAGTAGAGAATTCTAAGGCTCGAAAAGATAACTAGAAAAACGTAATAGATAATAGATAAATATAGTAGTTATTTAAAGGTTTTAAAGAATAATTAGTAAACGCTAAGCTTAAGGCTAGAGAAAACGCTTAAAATATAGAAATAAATCGCTAGAACATGAAACACGGGACGGTATACACGAGCCAGATTGAAAATTATCTAATGGGCAGAAACGAAAGATGGAAATCAGGGCGAGCAATCTCTTGGCTCGACGTGCCGTCGCTTGGTATGCGTCGGGTGATTGCGGCGTGCGGAGGTTCTGATTGGTTGCAGACACTCGACCAGGACGGCTACGCAATTCACGACCATACTTCTACGCGCTTCACAGAACAATGATATCGCATTCCATGTTCATGGAAAGTTTCAGTCAACCAGCCACCATTGAAACGCAGTAAAAGCACCCTGAAAGCAAGACTTCTTCGCCGAGCCTATCCACGGCTCGTCCGCATCTTCGTTGCTAGTCATTTCCACGACGCTGCTCCATCTGCACAACATTTTACCACCCGCAGTTTCGCCCATGACCTTCACCAGCAGCCCAACGCTGCACTGGCTGATGTATGTCAAGCGGATTGCAAACGTTTCAACCCCGGGGTTTGATTCAGAAAGCATCCAAGGAACTTCGGAGCCGGTGTCCACAACCTCCACCACATGTGTCGTGCAGCTCTGCGACTCGATCGTGAAGAGCAGCGGAACGGTGACGCAAGGTCCGCGCTGGAACTGCATCCCTGAGAGGAAAACGCCAAGGCCGAGATTCTGGGGGTGGATGAACCGTTCGGGGACAGGTATCCTGCCGTTGGAGGGACTTCCTTCGGGAGTGTAGTTTCGGGGCATGGTAACTTGCAGGTATTCAAATGGGCTAAGGAAAGACTTGGGTGCCCAGCGGTATCCCTTCTGGTTGAGGCGGGGACCTGAAGCGAAAAGGTTCTCCGATGGGACGGTAGGAAGTAGCGATAGAAGGAGCGGCATCATGCCCTCTACAGAAGGTTGGACAAGTTGGGCCGTGTCAAGGCCGAGAAATGTTGCGAAGCAAATGTTCTCGTAGCCTGGTTTTGTGTGTTCCGGTTGGAGGCCGCTGTGATCATGCGCACGAAAGACTTTGCAGGTTTCTTCGAGAAGCTGGCCATGCTGTCCCAAAAGAGATCGCAGTATCTCCCCCAACATGCATGAAGAAGTTGCTGTTCCACCAAGAACGTTGAAGCAAAGTTCGGAGAGCTGAGTCTCGCTCTGGAAAGAAAAAAATGAAGAGTCTGCGGGAAGAAACACGCATGGATTGAGGGCAGCTTCTTCGCAAGTCCACATGCTGGATATCCAGGTTAAGCAAAACACTCGGGTAGGGCTTGCATCTAGGGTGCCTCTGCCGTCCTTCAAGAAATTCGGACAATCCCGAAGAAAATATAACGCGGAGAAATGTATTTCGGAGTCAATAAGTATCCCAACAAATCTGATCTCGAAATAAAACCATCTCTCTCCCATGTTCTGCATGTTCCGCTCCATACCAAGCTGGTATTCCTAGGAGCAAAATCAGTGCCGGGGAGGAGTTTACTGCTGGCCAGCATCAGCAGTGATGGATGCATAAAAGAAAAGGAAAGGAAACGGCGGGGAAAGAAATCAGCGATGGCCGGTTGAGTAGAAGTGATAAACTAACGTACTCATACGGATAAATGCTTGGGTTGCGCAACGTACTTGGTATACTCATGGGGGAGCGAGCTTATAATAATCCTACACGCTGCTGCTGCTGCTGCTCTCCATTTTCGCAAGCCTCGGAAACAATTTCTGCGCATTGCCGTAGTTGATCTTTCTCCTCAGCTCCTCGTCCATCTCGAAAGATTCAAGCTCCCGCAGAAAGGCCGGGTAAGCCGGCGGCGGGGCGTAAGGAAAGTCGCTCTGGGAAGACATGTCAGCGCGTCCGTTTCGAGAAAGCGACAGCGCATTCGCCGGTGGCGTAAGGTATTCACCCCGTAGAGAATATGCTCGTGCGGCACCAGCTCCAAGAGCAGCTTCAGCACGGCCGGACTCGCCGAAAGGGCGAGGTCGTAGTGGAAGCTGCGGAAGGCCGCAACCACCTTCTCGTGCGTCATGCCGCCGCCGCCGAAGGCCGCGTTGCCCGCCAGGAAGCCGGGCGCCACGTCGAGCGGCGTCGCCACCCTGCCGACCATGTACGGCAGCGTCCCTCCGGCGTGCGAGAGGACGACGGCGCAGTCGGGGAACCTTTCCCGCGTCCCCATGGTGATCATGTCCATGGCCGCCCGCGTCGTCTCGTGCGGGTAGTCGATCATGGGCTGCGGCATGCGCGCGTTCACCGTGGACGTGTCGGCGGCGTGCGTCGGGTGCACGAAGACGACGCACCGGCGCCGATTGAGCTCCGCCCACACGGGCTCGAGCGACGGGTGGCCCAGGTACGTGTTCGCGGGCCCGTAGCGGGTGAAGAGCGTGACGCCGTCGGCGCCCAGCGTGTCCAGCGCGTACCGCAGCTCGCGCAGCGCGGCTCCCGTGTCCAGCAGGCTGGGCAGCGACGCGAAGAAGCCGAACCGGTCGGGCCGCTCGTCGCGGATCGAGGCGGCGCGGTCGTTCAGCGCTCGCGCCAGCTCCGACGATGCGTGGCCCTGCAGGATGCAGGGACCCGGCGCGGTGACGGACAGGATGGACGTCTGGATGCCGAGTCGGGTCATGAGTAGTTCGGAGCTGAGACGTGTCCACCGCGGCGTGGGCCAGCCGCTCGGGTCTCCTTGGTTTGCTCCTTATTCAGCAGTGCGGCTTGCGGAGGGGCTTCGGAGAGAGAGAGAGAAAGAGAGAGAGAGAGTCCTTACCCCCGCTGTCTTCGACCGCTGATGGTCGAGTTAGTCGTACAACTCAATCGGGCGCACTTCTGAGGCGCTAACCTTTTTGGTAGAAGTCCGGCACGAAATGGTGGTGCGTGTCGACTTTGTTCACAGGGACTTGCTGGACCCAGCCAGTGGCCGTGTCTTTCAGCCAATCATATACATGGTCACCCATGGTATGGGATCTGTGTAGAGTGGATGGTGTATAAGTGATGGTGTAGAGTGGATGGTGTGGAGTGAGATGATGCTATGATGCTATTAAGTAGTGAATGGCACGTGCGCGTACCGGGTTGTTTCCGACCTCGGGTAAGTCGACGTCACTCCGCTTAGAATGCGTGGGCAAGTACCCATAAAAGAGTGGTGAGCTTGATCATCAGAGACCTCCGAAAGACTCCCGACATCGACACCCACGTTCCAGTACGTTTGCTCAATTCCCAAACACCCCAGTGCAGTATTCCGAAGTATTTGGAATAGAAACAGAGGCGACTGGTCACATGTTGGAATGGTTCCGGGCCTGCAAGAATTGTAAGCACGGAATGGCTTCGCTGTTATTTCGCTGGGTAGCGCCCCTGCGCAGCACGGACAGGCCATTGAACCAATCGACTGGAGTAGACAGAGTCAACGTACATATCAGCGGTAACCTGCACTCTGCTTTATGGTATATAACAGATCATCAGATCGAATCTCCTGACTGATCCACCGCCAGAACGCGCCTCAAAACACGCGCCTCAAAACAACCAAGTACACCCATACTCACCTCACATATGCCGACAGTTGAACTTGAAATCTGGACCAACTGCGCGCGTTTGAGACTTTCACGCTGGACTCAACTTACTCAGGTAAAAAGAAAGCAAGCTATATCGACAGTTCTCAGTTGGCTCACCGCCTTACCATGGAAACGGCCCCTCGAAGCGGAGGTAGGAGAAATATCCCAGGTGCCTGTCCCCTTTGAAGAGCGGCTTGATCAGGGGCCGGATCAACCGCAACATGGCCTTCAGCTCGCCCCTAATGCCGGGGCCGCGCTTGCGCTTAGCACGCTCAAATGCACCCTGTCCGTAAGCCTCCCATAAACCTGGCGAATCCGGAAAGACGATGGTCCCGCTCTCGTGAGGCGGTTGCCGTCGCCCCTTGTCCGGGTCGAGCTGAACCAGCAGATCGTCTCTGTCCGGATCCATCTGGTGCAGCTGCTCCAGCACCCGGTACACCTCGGGCCGCAGCGCGCTACCGTCGAGCTCACGGCCCACGTAGTGGGCGAGGAAAAGGCGGAAAATGGCCATGGCCAGCAGGCTTAGAAGGCTCTGATCCTCGATCGGCTTGCCCGACACCAACAGTACCTCCTGCCAGCATCGCTGCACCTCGCTTTCCATCCCGGCCGCGGCCCGCGCCACCATCGCCGCCACCACCTTCGGCAGCCTCCGCTTCTTCTTGTTCTCTTCTCCCTCCCCTCCGCTCCACCGGCCGACGGCGTGGACGAAGGCTTCCTCGAACACGAACTTGCTCCGCAGCGCGTACGCCGCCGCCAGCATGCTCCACGGGTCCTCGGGGTAGAGCGCCGCCGCGGGCCGCAGCATGACGGCGAAGATCAGCCCGGCGCGGGCGGCGGGCAGGCAGCCGTACGCGCCCGCGAGCTCGGCCGCGTCCAGGAAGTCCGCCGCCGTCATGCCGTCCGCGATCGGCTGCTTGTACAGCGCGCGGAAGACGGCGTCGTTGGCGGAGCGCGCGCGCGCCATCATCCCGTGGTTGTTGTTGTTGGAAACGCCGGGGATTGGTGGCCTCGAGCCGTCGTCGGGAAGGACGGCGAACGCGGAGCCCCCCTTGTCGTCATCGCCGGTGGTGTAGTCGCGGTGGGGTGGGAATTCGAAACTTATGCGGGACAGGCCGAGCTCGGCGGCTGTGTCGATGATTCGGGCGAAGTAGTAGCTGGCCGAGCGCAGCCTCTGGCTGTGCAGCCGGAGCGTAAGGTCCTTGCCCACGGTGATGGTTATGTCGCCGTCGGCGTAGTTGGGGTAAATGCTCTCCGTCATCATGGCCTTTGGTTCGATTATTGCGTAGGCTGCGGGTTGCGTGCTACGTTTGCGGTGGGTGCGTGTGTTGATGGGTGAGAGAAAGGTAGCGTGAGAGAATAGAGAACACGCCGTCATATAGGCTTTACGGGGTGGGAGCGGGCGAAAGTGAAATGAGGATGGACGGGGACGAATACATCATCGTACCGCTGCCTGGACAGCAAAACAAGGGTCCGGAAAATTTCACTTACGTTGGGTCTACACCACGTTGCAAATAAAGTAAGCCACAATATTTCCTGTTTAGACATGTTTTACTATACTCACGTCCGCGACTCACTGTGTGTACCTTTGGAGGCTGGAGATATCTGTAACCTACTTGGCGCAGCAGTCAGTGTTGGTAAACCCCTTACATCAACTAAGGATGGGATGTCAATGGACGACCGGGATCATAGTCTCCCTCTTAATGCACTGCCGCTCTCGTAATTGTGTTGACTAATTCCGTTACACTACAGGAGTGAAGACATTTCTGTGCTTGAAAAAATCGGCAAAAAATGTTGAACCATGGTCCGAAGCGACCTTCCCGCCGAAATCTTGCTCGAAATCAGCAACAGACTCCCGCCCAGCCACCAGCGTTCAGTTCAAACTACTTTCGCCAGATTTGCGAAAGTCATCAACATCTAAACAAAATGGCCGAAGAAGCGGACTTCCGAAAGCTCTGGAAAAGCGACATGTTCCGTGTGGCATGTCAAGACGAGGTAGCCGGGGGATTGAGAGAATGAATCTTGTTTGTTCCCACTGGAAGCACGCATTCGCCACGTTGTCGCCCATGTATTGAGTAGCCTATTCTTGTGCTAATCGACTCACCCAGCACCGCTTTGTTGAACCAGCACTTGCCAAGTACGGCAATTTTGCAGGGCGAATGGCAGCGGATGTGGCGAAATGCTTCATGGACGAAATCTTGAAGTACAGTCGCGGTAGACAGGCACAGAAAATAAAAATAGTTGTAGCACTTGTCTCCGCTTGTTTAATGTGCGTGGGGTATCTTCGGCGTGTGATTGGTTGCAACGCTCCACTAGTAGTGCCAGGGAATTATTCCAATCATTCGTCTTTCGCTGTCAAGTACTACAGATTTCAGGCCGGCATTCCATCCCCAAGGATATCTTGGAGTCCTCTGAAACCAAAGGATGGAAAGAGACTCGGCAAGTTCACAAGAATGCGGCACCTGCTGTGCCGGAGATGTTGAAGGAAGCTAAACGCAAGCGGTACGACTGCGACAGCGAGATTCGAAGCATTGTACATTGTGTCTGCATTGGATAGTCATGCCATAAGCATGGCTGGAGGTGCTGCCGTATGCATCGGTGCCACAATGAAGTGCGACTTACCAAAAGATGACCCACCCAACGCTTCTCAGAGCCCACTACTGGCTTTAGCTCGGTCGAGCAGCTTCCGATCTCACTGACTCAATACCTCATTGCTACTTCTCGCAGTCCATATCGGTTCCCCTGTGTAGTCTGAAGCAGCCCTTACTGGCACACCATAAATCAATCACGAGCCCACACTCAAACCGTTGTCAAAGCGCCACGCCGCATCATCCCGCATCATCGTCGCTGAGAAACCAGAAGGCGATCAACGATGCAGTTACACCTGCGCTCTTGATCGAACGGGAAGTTCCATCGCCGGCGGTCACAACTCAAATCATCGCACCGCATCACCGAGCCAATGGTCTCACTCGATTCGCAGTAGCAGCTATTCTGCTGCAAGCATTCGTGCGCCTCTATACCTGCGTCAAACTTCAAATGCACCATGCGTTGCGGATAGCTTGTTGCCGGAGATGGGGACCAGGGAAGTGAGGCGTAATACGGGTAGAATCGCAGAATGAGATACTTTCCACTGCCCCGCGTCCACATCTCTCCGTTCCCTCCGCTGGGACTACCGGAGAAAATCGCAACCATCTCCTTCCGTTATAAATTAAGCTCCGCCTAGGTACTAGCGTCAGCACCTCTAGATTGTCATACGTACCACGGTCGTGGCCATCACCGGTACCGTCGTTCTCTGGTACGCAAAATAACGAGGAGACGGTAACGCGGTACGAGCGATGTCGATACGCTCTTTCTCATCGTCATTGCATCCAATATTTAGACGTAAAAGCTAGTTTTTAAGTGCGCATACCTACTTCCGGATCTTAAATGCACTACACAAGCACCTGTGAAGAAAGTATTCATTCTCGAATTGTTCAGTCTATTTTGAATGGCGGTACCACCCTTTAGAAACGCAGTCCCCATTCGGGCCGCTAGGAGCTTTTTTGTGGCATGACGACCTACGTCGAGGCTTCGCTGGCTGCTACCGCCGGTTGTCCTGAATTGCCGAGGCGCATTCTATTTTTGTCCCCGATCTCCAAGAACTGGGACCGTTTTGGGTGGCGAGTGTGGGTTAGCGGCTCCTAGTTTGTGTTAGTTTACGAGGTCACGAAAACATCAGACCAATCCGGCGTGCAACTTTACGACCCCAGACGCATGTGCACTGGGACCGGAACACGGCGTCTGCTGCGTCTGTGTTGAGCAAGAAGCCATGTCTTTTTGCGGCTTGGGACGACCGACCTGCCGGCCCAAAAGGCCGACACATGGTTCAGGCGTGTGACGTAGTTGACAGCCCTGTCCCCCACCGGAACAACCACGGATCATCCGTATAGCTCCGCCGTCCCCGCCTCGCTATACGAGCCCTACGCCAGCCAAGGGCGAAGTAACGTTGGCCCGGCTGGTCACGGCACTTGGAGCAAAATACGACACCACGCCGGCCATGATGACGTCGGTCCATGCTTTGCGCGTCCAACGCCACTCGTAAACCCCGACTCTCTCTCTACCAGACCATACGAGCCGGTGCGTATATATACTGACCGATCGCACGCTCACTGTGGTCTGCATCCAGCACCGTCACATTCCAACCAACCACCACTCAATCCATCACTCAATCCATCGCCTTCACTTTCAGCACTCCTCACCCCACCACCACAACCATGAAGTTCTCCACCGCCGCCGCCGCCGCCCTCCTCAGCGCCACCGCCCTGGCCGCGCCCACGGCGTCGACCGACAAGGAGACGACGACGTACCAGATCAAGGACTTCACGACGCGCAAGTACGACGGCAAGACCATCAGCACCATGTCGTTCCGCATCCTCGCCACCAACGGCGGCGCCCTCGACTTCGAGTGCGTGCCCTACGACCCCGTCGTCAACGGCGCCACCGACCACTTCGAGAGCGGCAAGGTGTACTTCTGCGGCGAGAACTCCTTCTTCAGCTTCAGCTACACCGACGGCAACGACGTCGACCAGACCAACGAGCTGTTCCTGTGGCAGGACATTGCCGAGAAGTGAGTCATCTCCGGCGGCACCCCAAACGTCTTTGTGTACTGACCGTTTGTTTGCAGCAACACCATTGGCGGCAGCGCTTTCCTTGACGAGCCCATCTGCCGCGCTGGCGGCTCGTCCATCGACGACCTCGTCTGCGAGGTCCCCGACCAGGTCTACTTCGCTCTCACTCTCGAGAAGCTTGGTGCTTGAAGTGGTGGTGCCGATCAGCAGTTCCCTTCTTGCAGTTTTACGAAAGCCTCTTCTGTAACCATACCATAGACAGATAATTGACGAATCTCTTTGGTTTAATTGCTTCATTTGATGTGACTGATCGATGCCATTGACGAAGACCGCGCACAAAAAGTTCCGACTTACTCACCCGCGGCCCGGTAATTCGTGCAAACGTTGGTGGATTCCCATCCTTCTCACCTTCCACTGCGTTGCGCAGCGGCTCGGTACCATTCCCAATTGGATCGGATCCGAGCATCCTGATCGGGCGTGAATTCCTCGTAGCAAGCGCTGATGCAGGTGTTAACCCAATCTCATCGAAGACAGCGAAACACGACTCACTCGTCTGAATAGTCCATGTAATTGTGAATGGGGTCCAATCCTGGCGAATCAGGACACGAATCCCGACCCACGGGACACCCTTCGCTGCGCGTAGCCTGGGCCGGAGTGTCGTCGATTCCGTCGCCGCCGTTGCAGCCGCCTTGGAACGTGTGGTACAGACCTGCACCGTTAGCGAATGGTCGAACGTCGTCGTAGAGCAGACACACCCAGCCAATGGCCGACCTGTGAATGCGTGGTCAGAGACTGTCAGATGGTTTGAATGGAGTGACGCACCTCGTGGGTTGCCGTTTTGCCTTCGTTGTACGGTACCTTGGTGCCTCCGGGTACTGTTTGCGCGTCGAGGACGCAGCCGTCGTTGAAGAAGTCTACGGTGCCGTTTTCAACCGTTCCGGGGAAGGTGCAGTAGCTTCAGATGGTTGAGCACTCAGTCTACGAAAAAGATCATGATGGCTTACCCTGATGAGTTTCCGGGAAGCGCCTGCCCACCCGTTAGTTTGGGTCCTGCATCTTTGAGGCCGGCAACTCACCCTCGTGAAGTATAGATTGAGAGTGGCGTAATCGCCCTTGCGAAGCTCTGTTTTCATGGAAAGGATGTCGGTGTTGTCGGACCAAGTGCTGTTGATGGTTCTCGTGGTTCCTAAAAGAGTGAAACTGATGTCGTGGGGAGCGAAGTTGGCGTTGAGCACCTCGAGCTGATCCTGAACCATCTCATCCTTCGACGGAATTAGAAAACTAAAGAATGCGAATTAAGCCATGGTCCCTTACGGTTATGTTTGCATCCTCCACAGCGTCAGAAGCGGCGACAACGTGGAACCACGCATCAATTATGATGGGCGCCTTGGCACGCATGATGCCGCCATCTTTCACTTTCATCTCCGCCAAATTTGCTAATAGCTCTCTCGGAGGTTCAGGCGTGGTGCATCGCGGTTGAGCAGCAGCCGCCCCCACGAGAAAAGCCAAAAGGCCGAGCCGGAAAGCGATTTTCGTCAGCATGTCGGGCGAGCGAGAAACGAAAGCGACAATGACACATCGCCGCGTGGGGACGAACAGCTTCTTTATGTGGAAAAGCGATCATGGAACGAGAAAGCGATAGCATGATTAGGTGCTTGGCTGTGGGGATGGTGTTCTTGCTGCCTGCCTCATTCGCACAAGGGCCCTTCGTATTGTAGAGAAAGCCCGAGCATCCAAGCCCAAACAAACGACATGTCCGGCCATTTCCTTTCGCAAAGCCATGGGCATGTCAGACTATATCTACATAAGGCGTCTGTGTTGCAGGATAAGAGATTTTCCTCACCCGAGTTTATATTTAGTATACGGACAATATAGCCGAGAGAAACGGACGATTTACAGGGTTAAGGCCCGTTGGTGCAAGCTGTCCGGCATCCAGCGGCTCCAGCAAAGCTCATAGATTCTGACCTATCATACCGTCGGAATTAACAGAAACTCTTCGTTTTGGCCTGATAATATCTCTGAAACATTCAATCGCTCCCCGTGCATTCAGTTCGGAAGCAAGAAGGGACTGCGCATTCCAATCATCAAGTGCCGTGTGGCCCCGAATGAACATGCAGAGATTCTACGGAGTACAGCGGGCAGCAATGATGGCGGGGAACCCTGAAGCTTTCAGGCGCCGGTAAGCAGAAGCGGAGGGTGAAAGTGGCAGGCATATACGGAGCCAATCAGCGTTATTGGACGACAACTTTATCCCGATTTGTAAGCGAAATGCTACAATAATTATGTAGTAAAAGGCTAGCGGGCGGGGAAACGCCAGGTTCAGCGGGATCTGTCGTTTTGTTTCGTCGATCGAGGCCAATGACGGTGAATTGAAGGAAGTCGTTCACTAGAAGCCATTTTTCTGTTTGCTGGGGAAATGGTCATACGGACAAACCACGACGGACCAAGCCGTCAATCCTTCTGCAGATAGACAACACGGTTAATATGGCTTCCCGGTCACGCATGCGATTTGTAAGCTGTTGGGATCCTGCACTGGCAATCGAGCGGCTCGCATCCCGCTTCCTATCGTGCTTGAGGCTCTTCAATCCCATCCCCAGGCTGAAGTGACACTAAAATGAACTCTAAAGATGCCTTGCTTATCTAAGAAAAGTGTCTCAAGCGGCGTGAATTCCGCATACTGCAAGCAAAGTTACCAATCCAAATGACGTAACAGCGTCTGCGAGATTGCAACACCACCCGACTGTACTGACCGGCGCCAAGCAGGATCTCACACCACAATGCACAATCCGCCTGGAAAATTGCGAACACGATTCCGGGGGAGTGATTCAACGATATAAAAATGCCACCACGCACAGCACAACCGCAGTCCTCCATTCAAACCACACCCACCCACACACCACCCCAAACCCAACCCCACCGACACAAAAGCAAAGCCCGACGACCATGGGCGGCCACACCTTCACCCCGGCCGCCGCCAACACGACCCTCTTCTACACCGACTCGGGCCCCAACGCCACCGCCGCGCCCGCCGTCCTCCTCCTCCACGGCTGGACCTGCGACCTGACCGACTGGTCCTTCCAGCTGCCGCTCCTGCTCCTCCTCGGCTTCCGCGTCCTGGCCCTCGACCTGCGCGGCCACGGCCGCTCCGCGCCCGCCCCGGCCGTCCTCCCCGCCAACTACACGTCGCTGCCCCAGTACTACTCGCCCTCGGCCTTCGCCTCCGACGCCTCCGCCCTGCTCACCCACCTCGGCCTCGCCGCCCCCGCCCTCGTCATCGGCCACTCGCTCGGCGGCTCCGTCGCTGCCACTCTGGCGGCGCGCCATCCCGACCAGGTCCGCGGCGCCGTCCTGGTCGACTCGTCGTACTACTTCAACCGCACCGCCGCCGCCCCGCTGCTGGCCGCCGGCAGGGACTCGCCCGAGGCCGTGGCGCGAGAGTTCGAGGCGGGCGGCGCCGGGTACAGCGAGAGGACGCCGGCGTGGATCAAGGCGTGGCGCCGCGTCCGCACGTGGGGGACGCCGGCGGACGTGGTCAGGGCCGCCATCGAGGGGCTGTTCGGCACCGCGGAGAGCGAGGGGTTCTGGGAGAATGCGGAGGGGTTCCTGAAGAGGGGGCTGGGGGAGGGCGGCGTGCCGCGGTTGGTGGTCGTGCAGGATCCGGCGCGGGTGGAGAAGGAGGCGCAGATCGGCTTGGGCCCGGGCGATCGCGTCGAGGTGCTGAACGAGTCGCACTGGCTGCATCAGCAGGGGGCCGAGACGTTCAATTGGATCTTGGAGGACTGGTTGAGGGAGAGGGACTTTCTGCCTTGATCTTGCAGGGTCGGATGAGGTGCGTTTCCTGAGCGTTCAGGGCTGCTTTCATGTCCTGCAGCATTCTGGTTTGAGGCCTCTTAACTTGGAAGCTGTTACGATTTGATAGCGAGGTAATATTCGATTACGTTCTACATACGAAACGACGTTGCGAAGGATAACATGAAAGCAAGTAGCGCGTGATCGTGTAACAGTAGTCAGCGAATCCACGTTCCTCCAAATAAGCCTCTCGTAGAAGTCCCTGTCCCTACCTTCTTCCCTCCCCACCCTCACTCCCCTCTCCAGCAACAGCAGCAGCAGCAGCCATAACAGCAGCAGCATCACCACCCCCAACATCCATCTCATGCACCGGCCTCCCCCTCCCCTGCTCCTCCCCCACCGGCAGCTCATACGACCCACCCCCCACCCCCACCCCATCCAGCTCGGGCCTCGTCGCCTGATGCTCCGCCCCCGTCGCCATCTCCACCACCGAGCCGCGCCGCCCCCTCCCGTCGTGCCCATCGTCCCGCTGCTGTCCCTCCCGCCGCTGCATCGTCGCCCAGTAGTCGTAATGCTTGCCCTCCTCCTGGTAGTGCGGCGGCGGCTCCTGCAGGTACGTCGACGTCGACGTCGGCGCCGCCGCGCTCGCCACGCTCGGCCTCTTCTTGCGTTCTTCTTCTCCCTCGCTGCTCCGTCGCCGCGGCCGCCACCAGCACAGGTACGCGCCGGCGAGCGCGAGCACCGCCCCCGCGACGGCGCCGACGGCGATGCCGACCTTTGCGCCGCTGCTGAGCGCGGGAGAGGGGGAGGCGGGAGACCAGCCGAGCGTGTGGATCGCTCGGATGTCGCTGGCCGGCATCGGGTCGCTGTAGTTGGCTTGCGCGAGCGAGAAGTTGCCGCGCTCGTAGTCGACCGTCAGGTACGCTTCCTGCAGGAGCACGCGGCCGAGCGTGTACTGCGTGTCGTTGCGCGCGCGGCGGATGGGGAAGTAGCGCGTCGTGTTTGGGTAGGCGGGCGGCTCGATGTAGAGGTCGAACGCCGCGTAGGGGAGGGCGATGTCGACGCTGTTGTCGGGGTCGTTGCTGGCGCGGTTGCCCAGCCGGAACTTGAGCGTCGGGTTCGCGGCGAGGAGCTTGTTGTGCGCGGTCTTGTTGACCAGGTAGTAGTTGCTGGCTTCGTCGTAGCTGAGTCCGAAGGCCGCCGCGAAGTTGTCGCAGACGTCGCCCGGAAGCCAGAGCTGCGAGACGGTGGAATCGATGGCTGAAAGGTGGCCATGGCCGTTGCTGACCAGGTTCTGGTCACCCATGCCCGCGAGACTGAAGTTTGTGTAGATGGATTGAACTCCGACAACGAGGAATTGGTCTAGATCCTCTGCGAAGGTGAAGTTGTGCGCGGGAGGGTGGAAGCGGGATTGGTCATAGCCGCCGATCACCAGGTTTCCGTGAACGCCCCCTGAGAGACTCGTCAGAGGATATTCCGGTAAAGCGAGTTGGGGGACTTACGGTAATGGGCACCAGCCGTGTGTCCGTATGATTGACTTGGAATTGTGCCGGTGTCGTTGAGAACTTGGATCAGGCTTGGGGGCTTGTCGTTCTCGTCCAAGTTTATCTGCGCATTGCTCATGCCCAGCAAGCCTAGCCAGTAGTCCGTGTCGAAGATTCCTACTACTAGGCTGTGATTCACCTTCACCGCGTCGGTATCTTCGGTGAAGCCCAAGCGGATTGCGTCGTAGCCATACATGCCACCGCTATCTTTGAGTTCGAGATTTTTTTCGACGTCATTGCTGAAGTAATTTATCAGACTCCAGGTGTTCGATCGGTTTTCCACGAATCCTTGGCTGGGGCTGCTGTCAAAGAGCTCAACGCCACGTGAGGAAGGGCAGGCGGCGTCATCTCCCTGACAACCGTCGGGAACTGGTACCCATGCTGCAGCTCCACGTGTGGAGACTAGCACGCGGAAGTTCTGGCCAGGGTTGCCGATGGATATGCGGAAGCTTGACCAATTCCCGTCAATTCCGTCCCATTTCTCCGACCGGATGGCAGCGTAAGGTGTTGGAGCCGGTCTGGCAGACATGTGTGCCAGGCAATGAACTGAGTGGTACCGTGGACGACCACAGCGAGCTGCGATTGTTTGCCAAAGAGAATGCGTGGGGACGACTGGATTGGCGAGTGATTGGCACGAAGTTTAGTGAGGCAGAGTGTCGGCGTGAGGGTGGCAGGAGAACTGTCAAGTGTCAACCCTAGCACATTCGCTTTTGAACAAGAAAGCTGACGGGAATGAGGAATGCATCGCTTCTATTCCGAAGCAGACAGCCAGCTCAAGGCAACCATTCTACTTTTCGGGCATAGCCAGGAGGCAAGCCTAGGCGGATGCGCAAGATAGTCGAGGAAGGTAGTGCGAAGCGGACGCGTAGAAGGCAGTGGTAATTATGCGGTGAACCTTGTACCTCTAAAGCTGTGCAACTGGCACTGTTTCTCCCGGTGCAGCTTTTCTGGGACATTGTTTCTGTCAGTCTGGGTGGAATCTGCGGTGAGGTATGTGGAGCGCGGGATCACCATATGGCCGATGGTTACTTACTAGTTGACTTCGTGGGGTACCCCACGCCTCCCAGGTCGATGAGTTTTTGTTACACCAGAGTCGGCGCCGCAAAAGGAAATGAAGCGGGGTAGCTCAGCTGTGCCATGGCCAGCTCCCGACACCTGAGGCACAGAGTGGCACACAGGCAGCAACGCGGCTCAGACTCCTTACGGCTAGGCACCGTCCGGCTGCTGGAAGCCCTGGCTCGACCGGTGTGCCTCTTACACAAACCTGCTGAGACACCACCATCCCTGGGTGTTCTACCAGTTCAATTGGTTTCCATCGCTTACGATTCAGAATGGCAATCTCCACAAGCCCATATTATACCAACCCACAAGGAGAAAGGCCGTTTAAACTGCGCAAAAGCTCGACGCGCAACGTCATTGGTTGTTTTCAATCTATTGGATTGTGCATCGCTGTAAGTTCGTACCAGGCACGTAGGAAACCAATACAGGGCTGGAGACCTCGAGACAAGCCGCTTGATGGGCTGTAGCACTGTGAAACTTGTCAGCAGTGGTCGTACAAAGCGCACATAGCAGCATCAGCTCACACTGTTTTCGGTTGCTTGGCCCTCCAGATGCTGTAGCTTGTCAAGTCCGGAAGGCATTGACGCCTTCACCCGAGGCCAAACAAATTCCTTTGCACGAAAATGTCACCGCTGTATGTATCTGTTACTATCGTCAGCCGGCAGCTGTTACTCAATGCACGTACCTGAGTGCGGCATGTGTAACGTTAGGTAGAGGTGGGTCCTTTTGCGGGCTCCGCGAGCGCCGAAATGGCAGCTCAGAGTCTAGACAAGAAGTAACGCCTTATATCCTGCCTCAGCATCTCTCATAAGAGTTCACTACGCTCCATCATTCTTCTACAGAAACAATGCGGTCATTCGCTTGGGGGATGTTCCCCCTTGGGTTGTTATCTGCTTGCGCCTTTGCTCAGGGACCTTCTCGCCTTCTCTCCCCTGGGTCTAACGTTGCCCCACTCCCTTCGCAAACCTCCTACAGCACCGTCCCGGGTGGACCGGAATGCACGGGATGCGTTCTTCAAGCGATTGAGCCAACTCCGCTGTCATATCCAGGCACCGTGTATTGTCTCGATGTGTACATCATTTCGACTGTTCCAGAGTCCACTCGATACACCACTGTTGCCCCAGATGGTTGTACTAGTTACGGCTACAGTGCATACACTCCGACCACGGGGCCAATCAGCACGACTTCCATCACATGGAGTGAGAACGGCACCTGCTTGTATGGCCATTCGTTCCCGATAAAGATCGAAGCTGATTATTAACCAATCCTAGGACTTGGCCCACCACGTACCTTGCATACGGCACCTTCCAAGCTGGGATGAGGAGCAGCGATTGCAGTAGCTCGAAGTGCACCATCCATCCAACTACAGTATTTCCGCAAAGCCCCATTCTCTATCCTACATCGGGTATTCTGGGGAACCTTGCTCTTGTGCCGCCGAAGGTGGTCGAGTCACTCATTCATGACCCCTCAATTTCCCTTCCATTCGACATCGCAACCTGCACCGCCACCGACACGCAGGACGATGCCTGGCGTCAGGGATCTCAATCGGTCAGCTCATGCACCACTGGCAGTCCGTCCCCACCATCGTGCATTCAGCTTCCTCCCAAGACGTACACCCTTCCAAACACTTTCATCCAGTCTGGCTACCCCCCGCGCAGAGCAGCCACACCACTCGCGCGACCGTACGCACCTCGGGCTGCAGGCGAAGCTGCCGATTCTCCCACGCATGAGCAGACTTACACCATTTTTGCCGGCTTCAAACGTACCGATGATGGAACGTCGAGCTCCACTCGCCCAAGTGGCTTGACCAGTACGCCAACAGTAACACCAACGTTTGTCACAGAGAGCATTGCATCGACAAGTTCCGGCAGTTCTTCAGCCACTCTCACAGGAGACCGCTCTTCCAGCAATTTCTTTGTATAATCCAAAGCTCGATACTAAGAAGCTAACTATCTTGTCTCGCAGGCGGCCTGAGCATCAAGTTCGACATCCGTGGAACTCCTCAATGGCTCAAATTGGAGTGTCGGAGGGATTGTCGGCTGCGAAAGAGGCTATACTTGGAAGTGAAGATACTGTCTGTCTTACGACGCGAAACGGCCATGTTACGAAATCGCGGCATTGCTTCAATTGAGATGGCAGTCGCACTTGAATTTGACTCTGACATCTATCTAATGAATGCGCCTAGAACCATTCCAAACTTGCTTTTTCTCCTGGTGACCGTTACGCTAATCGGTTGCGAGACTTGTGTGCATCACCTCAAAGAAGACGGCTCTTGTTGTGGCTGCGCTTGGAGTTGATTATAAGATTGTCATGTAAACTCCGCCATCCATTCAGGTGCAATGCTTTAAGAAGACAAAAAAGGCTTTGATGATATCTACAGCCGATCCTGTGGATGTGCGTTGCTTGGAACTTCCATGGACAAGAAGACTCAACTGTCTGCGGCTGTCACTACAGATTGAAATGAGAAAAGCCCCAAAAAGCCTTAATCGAAGAAATGGGCAGTGTGTTGTGCAACAGCAATGTCTCAAAGTCCGGAAAGTAGCGTTGAGACACGGTTGACTGCAGCCACCACCCCGATTAGTAACAGTACAGCCTCGCCGGGATGGGCTCAGGATTTGTCGCCCCACATCGGCATTACGACTGGGTACAACGCTGATTTCTTTTGGACTTGTGCTATGACTAGCGCTGTTGCACATTTTACATCTTGCAGGATAGAAACAGCCCCCATGTTTGCCTCATAGCCTGCGCGCTGACACAGTGTTTGCCTCGTTTTCTGGGATCAGCTTGCTGCAGTCACACATCGGCAATAGTTCCAGTCAACCGCATGACGTAAGCACCATCGTCGTTCAGGCGTCCAGATTGTCTAAGATCGGTGGGGAAAAAATGGTGCAGCGATGAAACTGGTCACACCTTCCGTTGTATGCAAGCATAGCTGTCCTTTGGTCTCTTCGAAGCTGTGCTGGAGCGACCGGTGCCGGAAAGCGAACTCATCTATCAATCCAGAGACGGGAGACCTGTGCTCAGCTTGCACGCATTGCCCGCGTTACTGTCGACCTGGAAGAGCCGGCTCCCTACACACGACACCACTGCGATGCTCTCTTACAGAGAACGAGCAGTGAAGAGTCTCAGCCATGCCCATCGGACTCTCCAGTATCTTAAGCATACACGAGGATTTGAGTACAAGGGCGCCGTTGACGACCTCATCCCGGCTACTTTCTGCTTCCTTGGTTGCATTGGAGAGGCCTTGACCAACGCAATGCAATTTATGAATCCTGAACTCGACGACGCTCTGCACGCTTCGCTGGCGTGGGACTTCGTGCTCGCGTTCTATCCCCTCTCATCTCCGAACTACGTACCCGTTGCCGACAGATTTGATCCGGGCCATTCTCTGGACGAAGAGGAATGATGTCCCTCCACAATCAGATATCTGATCAAGCGTAACAATGTGTCAGCTTTCCGCTATGCACTCCGAAGAGAACTGAGAAACCGGGGTGAAAGCCATGACAAATGCTCCGAATATGCCTGCGTGCTCCAGTCGGTCGACGTGGAGAAGTACGTCCCCAAACACTCGGGGATACTGAAGGAAGAGGACAAGTGCGACTGTTCGTACATCAACCCTCCCTTCGAAGACGTCGTGGGCGCGTCTTCCAGGGGCTCCATCCCGGTAATCCATCTACCGACCGAGGACGAGGCTGCAGCATCGGGCGAAAGGTTAGCCGTGTCGCTCAGCTCCGACGCTCCCTATATCGCCATCTCGCACGCCTGGGTCGACGGCATGGACAGCAACACCGAGACCGGCCCTGCCCTCCTGCCAGGTGTGGAAGCTCGCCGCCTTCGCCCCGGCCATGATCCCGACCGGCCGCTTCTGGCTCGACACCCTCTGCGTGCCCAAGCAGAAAGACGCCCGGCAGCAGACCCTCAAGCTCATGGGCCGCGCCCACCGCGACGCCGAGTGCGTCGTCGTCCGCGACCAGACCGTCGAGGCCTGCTCCCCAGGACGCCTCCAGTGAGGAGGTCCTCCTCCGCATCCTCGCCTCGCCCTGGATGCTCCGCCTGTGGTTGCAGCTACTTGCGTACCACGTCCAGCAATTTGTAGCCAGCCTTGTCCATGTCTGAGTCTATCGAACATGATTGGCTTCTTTATGGAAGGGAGCTAGGTTATGTCGGCAAAGAAAATGGAAGATCCAAGCCACGATGCCAAGCCACGTTGCATGCGCCCCCACCCGAAGCCTTTCACATCTTACACCTCACAAACACTGTCCATGAGGCGTAATAGTTTCTCTCCGAAGCGGCCAAGTACTGCGCCGGGATCCCATATTCACGCCCGGTCAGTTCTCTCAACGTTTCTCTGGAAGTGGCTAATATCTGTATACCCGTTTGTAAGCATCGGGCTTGCAGGAGGAGCTGAATAGTGGCTGGCTGAGCTTGATCCTCCAACATGATAGGCGGGATAATTCTATTTGCAGAAAGATTCCCAGATAATGCAGAAGAATTTCGTACGAAATATTGCTTCTAAATCCAGCCGTAGAAGCGCCTGTTGGCTACTCCCGAATCGAGACGCCACATCGGCTGATCCATCCTTAGAAATACGTGTGACGCACACGTCTATAAGAAGATACACGGCCTCATTCTTTAAAATCTTGGTTCCTGCACAATCATAGCCCGACAACCTATACGCAATACCTGCCTATGGTGACTGCATCTACATGTCAGGATCCCAAGTCTACTTAAAACAATCATTTTTTGGACCATGTCTTCCGCCCCAACCTGCTACAAACCAAATGGAGATAAAGATCCTAGCGTTCAGGCCCAGCCTTGCCCACCCCTTCTCAACACCCAAATGTGTTGCTGGACAAATCGGCTTGCAAACGATTCATACCAGAATGACACATGCACTCCTCAGGGCCTTTGCGTATCGGCCACCATCACCTCACCACAGCTCTACGTGGACTCGTGCACAGATAAATTCTGGGGGGAAGGGTGCTCACCGCTTATCAAAGCTTGCAGTAAGTAGGCAGGGTTGCCTGACAATTCGTATGATTAACGTATTGCAGATGCTGGAAACGAGTACCTCATGGTCACGCAGTGTGACGATGGTAGCTTCTGTTGCAACGGCTCAAACGATACGTGTTGTCCGTCCCGCTCTGGTATCTACTTGAGTCGCGATGGACGGTCAATCCTATCGGCCACCCCAGTCGCCTCCACCTCCATCGTTGGTACCTGCAACTCTCATATACGGCACTTCCAGATTGGACTCGGGGTTGGGGTCGGCCTTCTGGGCCTGGCCTTGTTGGGGGTCATCGGGATTTCTGTTCTACAGAGGAGAAAAATCCGAGCACTCGAAGCTGAGAAGAGAACCCAGGCCAGCCAGTCGAGCTCGTCTGCTACACATAGCGGTCAAGGAGATGCTAAGAGGGCCGCTGAACTGAGAGGTGATAGCTATATTCGGGAGCTCGAGTAGAGGTTTTACCACACAGGTAGATGAAGGTTTCAATTTTCACCACAATCATAACGCAAAATCTCTCTCCTGAAGATTGGGAGTACCAGTGCTTCCAACCGAAGTGCTGTTGGAGTCGTCCATGAACGCCAAAGACGATCTGCGGACGTTGGCGGCATCAAAGCCTTTGGGAATGTTGTCAAGCGACATGACGCCGAGACTGCCATGTTCAGCCGCCACGTCGGAGACGGCGACAGAAAAGGCTTTGGGGAAGGCAGCCGTGACAAACATGATGCGAGCGATGAGCTTCATGGTTGGAGTCTGGATTAAATTAGTTAGCCACTCTTAAAGCTAAATGGATGGAGAGGCTGCAGCTGAGTGCAAAGGCGGTGAATCGCTGCCTGTGGAGTGCCGGTTGAGGCCATGACTTTCCCAACGCGTGAGGCTTCTGTTCGTGCCACCAGCTCCCACATGGATGAAGAAAGTAGATTTGCATGCTCCCTCATCAGTATCATATGCGCACTGATTTTGTTTTCGCGTGGAATGGCCCTAACGCAGCCGTTTTGTGCCCGCGCCGGAAGGAGTAAGGTACTTCCGAAAGGGGACATCTCCTTTCGGCAATTCCCCTTTTGGCAATCGGGTCAAAGCACCTTCGGCCAAACAATGCCTGCATCAGCGCCTGAACAGGTAGCATCATACTTCTACGATCAGAGGGAGGGCGGTTTGTCAGCTCCTAATGGGCCATTAAATATCCCGGAATGCCTCCAATCGCATGCTCAAAATCGTCTCGAGAAGACAAAAGAGAGTGACGAAACATGGCACCGGAGACGATCAACAACGAAGATGAAAAAAGCAGCAACGATACACAGAAACAGATCGACGAGCAGGTGGCATTCTTCCTCCAAGGAACGCCGCCGCCGCACGCCCAAGGAGGGTTTGACGTCCGTTTCCGCGACCTCGACGTCACCGGCGCAGGTCTCGGGGTAAGGTCCAATGCGGAGCCCAACAGTGCTTTTGACTAACTACGGGAACAGGCACAAACGACGCCCACGGTACCAAATGCCATCGGCGGCTATTTGCAGGCCCTCAACCCGGCCAAATGGTTGTCTATGGCGCCCGCTCCAACGCGCAAGCTCCTCCACAAGTTCGGGGGCACTGTGCGCGGTGGGGAGATGTTGCTCGTGCTGGGAAAGCCTGGGAGTGGATGCACAACGTTCCTGAAGACGTTGGCGAACATGCGGCAGGAGTATTATGCCGTCGATGGCGAGGTTCTGGTCGGCGGTGACGACGCGGTCAGAATGAAGAAGGACTTCCCTGGCGAATTCGCCTTTTCCAGTGAGTGACGAAACAGTGAAGAGGAAGTATTGCTGACAGGCCCACCACCAGGCGAGGGTGACGTCCACTTTCCAACACTCTCCGTGGATACGACTCTCAGGTGAGCAATTCTCTCGCCCCTGGACACAAGATGAAGAAACTGACCGAATGCGTGTAGATTCTCGGTGAACGCGCGAACATCACAGACGACGCAAAACCGGGGGCAGGCCGTCGAGGGGACATTGCACAGCCTGCTGGACCTCTTCGGTCTCTCGCACGTGCGTAACACCAGAGTCGGCGACGACTACAAGCGCGGAGTCAGCGGGGGCCAACGGCACCGAGTGACGGTAGCGGAAGCAATCAGCACAAGATCGGGGTGAGTTGAGGGAGTGCAGACACCGGGCTTCTTCTCACTCTCTCGACAGCGTCCTCTGCCTCGACAACCCCACGCGCGGCCTCGACGCGAGCACAGCGCTCAAGCTCG
Source organism: Diplodia intermedia (assembly GCA_021495925.1). Taxonomy (NCBI): domain Eukaryota; kingdom Fungi; phylum Ascomycota; class Dothideomycetes; order Botryosphaeriales; family Botryosphaeriaceae; genus Diplodia; species Diplodia intermedia. The sequence continues at coordinate 27,818 of JAKEKT010000029.1, read as the reverse complement.
TGCACACGCTGCGCAGCTACACGACCCGACGCCGCGCCGCCACCATGGCCAGCGTCTACCAAGCCAGCGACGCCATGGCGCAGCTCTTCGACAAAGTGCTCGTCATCAACGCGGGGCGGCAGGCCTACTTCGGCCCGCTGGGCGAGGCGAGGCGGTACTTCGAAGAGGAGCTCGGCTTCCACTGCGACGCGCGGATGAGCCTGACCGACTTCCTCACCACCATGTCCGGCGACCGCCGCAGCCGGGCCGTGCGCCACGACCACACGGGGCCGCCGCCGCCCGTGACGCCCGACGAGTTCGAGGCCGCGTTCCGGCGGAGCAGGCACTGTGCGGCGCTGATGGACGAGACGGCGGCCGCGCCGGACGCGCCGCGGCGGAGCGGGAGCGTGGGCTACTCGCTGCCGTTCTGGCGGCAGGTGTACGAGTGCATGCTGCGGCAGCACCGCGTGCAGCTGACGGACCGTGGGCCGTGGGTGGCCGAGGCGGCGGGGCTGGTGGCGCAGGCGCTGATGCTGGGCACGCTGTACTGGGACCAGCAGCCGGCGACCCGCGGCCTGTACACGCGCGCGGCCGCCCTGTTCTTCAACGTGCTGGTCATGGTGCTGCAGGCGTCGGCCGAGTTTGGCAACACGTTTGCGCAGCGGCCCATCCTGCTGCGGCACGCGGCCATGATGCTGTACCGGCCCGCCGCCTACGCCCTGGGCCAGATCCTGGCCGACATGCCGTGGAAGGCAGCCATCGTCCTGTACAACCTGCCAATATACCTCCTGGCCGGCTTCCAGCGCGATGCGGGCTCGTTTTTCGCCTGGTTCCTTGTCCTATACTGCGCCGTCATGGCCCTCGGCGTCATGTTCCGCACCATCGCCGTCTTCACCGTCTCGCCGACTCGCGCCATCCTGCCCGTCGGCATGCTGATGAGCGTGTTGATCATCTACACCGGCTTCTACATCACCCCGCCGGGCATGAAGGGGTGGTTGGGGTGGATCAGGTATCTGAACGCAAGTGTTCCCCGTCTCTCTCTCCACCTGGCACCAGCACACTGACCCGACAACAGCCAATGTACTACGGCTTCGAAGGCCTCATGGTCAACGAGATTGCCGGGGCCCAGTACCGCTGCAGCGAGCCGGACACGGTCCCGGTTGGCGCGAGCTACAACGACAGCCGGTACCAGACCTGCGCTATCCAGGGCTTCGAGCCAGGCGCCGACTCCCTGCGAGGCGAGTCCTACCTGGCCGCCTTCTACGACTTCCACGCCCCACATCTCTGGCGCAACGTCGGCATCATGCTGGCCTTCTTTTTGGCTTTCTCTGCCACCGTCATGTGGGTTAATCTCCATCCCTCCATACGAAGGCTGACGTGACGACGCAGGATCGGAATGGAGCGGTTCAAAATGCCGGCAGGGAAGCTCGCCACCGTCTTCTTCAGCGGGAAGGTGGAGCAGTTTGAAGACGCCGAGAAAGAGTCGCCCAAAGCATTGTGGCCGTCGGAGATTGTCAAGACGGAGCGCATCTTCGCCTGGAAGGACCTGTGCATCGACGTCAAGACGGCGGACGGGGCGAAGCGGCTGCTGGACAACGTGTCCGGTCAGTACCAGTAACTTGCACGCAACGACGGTGTGTGCTGACATTGAACCCAGGCTACCTCGCGCCCGGTTCCATGACGGCCCTCATGGGCATGTCTGGCGCAGGCAAGGTCCGCATTTCTTCTCTTCTGTGCTCATTCTGCCACTGACACTTGACAGACGACGCTGCTCAACGCCATCTCCCAACGCGCAAGCATCGGCGTCCTCACCGGCAACATGTTCGTCGACGGGGCGCCGGTGCCGCGCTCCTTCAAACGCCGCACCGGCTTCGTGCACCAACAGGACGTGCACCTCTCGTCCAGCACGGTGCGCGAAGCCCTCCGGCTGGTCGCCTACCTGCGCCAGCCCGCGTCGCTGCCACACGCCGCCAAGGATGCCTACGTCGAGGCGGTGCTGCAGCTGCTCGAGATGGCGGACATCGGCGACGCGCTGATCGGCGAGCCCGGGGCGGGGCTGAGCCTGGAGCGGCGCAAGCGGGTGAGCATCGGGGTGGAGCTGGCGGCGCGCCCGGACATGCTCGTCTTCCTCGACGAGCCGACGAGCGGGCTGGACGGCGACTCGGCCTTGTCGGTCGTCCGGCTGCTGCGCAAGCTGGCCGACGCCGGCCTGACCGTGCTGTGCACCATCCACCAGCCCGCCGCCCGCCTGATGCGCGCTTTCGACGACTTGCTGTTGCTCGTGCCCGGCGGGCGGACGGCTTACGCGGGACCCCTGGGTGAGGACTGCGCCGAGGTGCTGGAGTACTTCGCCCGCCACACGAGAAGGTGCCGGCGGTGGGAGAACCCGGCGGACTACTTCCTGGCTGAGTCGGTGAATCCGGATGTCGACTGGTTCGGGGAGTGGCGGGCGTCGCCGGAGCACGAGAAGCTGCTGCAGAAGCTGGCCGAGAGCGGCAGCAGCAGCGCCGACGCCGACGACGACGAGCCGGAGCGGTATGCAGCATCGTGGTGGGAGCAGCTGCGGGTGGTGACGCGGCGGGCGTACACGGACTACTGGCGCGATCCGGACTACGTGCTGGGCAAGGTGCAGATGAACGTGTGGATGGGGCTGGTCAACAGCCTGACGTACCTGCAGCTGGGCGACTCGCTGACGGACACGCGCAGCAAGATGTTCTCCATCTTCGTCGGCGTCATCACCGGGCCCGTCATCGCCCTGGCCGTCGAGCCGCGCTTCACGCGCCTGCGCGCCCAGTTCCTCGCCCGCGACCGCGACAGCAACACGTACCACTGGCTCGTCTTCGTCGCCTCGGCCATGGCCGTCGAGCTGCCGTGGGCCCTGGCCGCCGGCGCCGTGTACTGGCTGCTGTGGCACTTCGCCGTCGGCTTCCCGCGCCCCGGCTACGCCTTCGCCATGTACGAGCTGTACACGCTGTTCGTCACCGGCATCGCCCAGATGACGGCGGCGAGCTTCCCCACGCTGCAGGGCGCCCACATGGCCACCGGCTTCGTCTTCCTCATCGTCAACACCTTCAACGGCCCGCTGTCGCCGCCGCCGCTGACCCCCCGCGGCTGGCGCTGGATCTACTCCGTCTCCCCGCTCTTCTACTTCGTCGAGGCCATGGCCGCCAATAACGTGCACGCCCAGCCCGTCGCCTGCACCCCCGCCGAGAGGAGCACCTTCTTCACTCCGCCTGGCCATGCCACCACTTGCCGCCAGTACGCCGCCGACTACTTCGCCGCCGACAACTCCACCGGCTACCTCCTGGATCCTTCGGCAACGGGGCTTTGCGAATACTGCCCGTTCCTGGATGGCGATCAATACGTACGTGCAGCCTCCTTCCCAGTTTCGCTGTTGACTAAACCTTCGCTCTAGATTCGGCAGTACGATTTCGAATATTCGCAGCGTGCAAACAATGTCGGCATCTTCATCGGCTTCATCCTATTCAATTTTACCGTCGTCTTTGCCGTGACCTGGCTATTCTTCATCCGCAAGAGGAAGGCCTAAAAGAAAAGGCGTGGTTGCGTTCTGATAATAGAATTGAAATCTTTCTTCTTGCGCTTTTCTATGTTTCCAATAACCCAAGAATAAGAGAGAATAGTTATTGTTGTTGCATTCCCCGCCACGGTTCGTCCATCAGTAAATCCAAGTCAATTATGTCCGTGAACAGTTGGTCAACACCGTCTCGATAGTCGGGCCAATTTGAAGGGTCGACAATGTCCATCCAGCTCCACATGTCCTCCTGATCATGATGGCAGTCGAGGAAGGCTTGCTGATCGGGGTCTGCAGGCGCCGCAATGATGGCCTGCCCCTCGACATCTCCAAGCGCGTCCGACACGCTCTCCCCCGACGTCGACGAAGGCATCGTCACCGTCATCGCAACCGACGAGCTCGAAGCCTCCTCCTTCTCTCTCTGCTTCTCCTCGACGAACGCCACCAGCCGTTCGACGCGGCCGAGCAAGTCCCTGCCCAAGGCCGCGAAGCGCGCGGGGGTGGAGATCCGCGGCGAGACCATGTCGAAGACGGCAATGGTCTCGGGCAACAGCCGGCGCGCCGTGCACGAGTAGCGGCAGAGGGGGTACGAAAGCACGAAGCCGGCCATGGTCAGCAGCGCGTTCCAGAGAGACTGGTAGACGCCGCACCACCCGTAGAGCAGGTCGCCGCGCCGGAAGCCGTCCAGGACGGTGGCGGTGAGGGCGAGTGCGTGGGCGACGGCGGCGGTGGCGTGCCGGTCGACGCCGGGACTCCGCACCGGGCTGATGGACTTGAAGGGGAAGCGGATGAAGGAGCGGAGGAGAGCCATCAGGCTGTCGTGGTAGTGGATCTTCAACAGGACGCGCTGCATGGAGCGTTCGTCCTGGCCGCCGGGAGAGACGAGATCCTGCTGCTGCTCGAATGCCGCCATCGTCTGGCCTGGGTCCAGCTCGAGGTCAGAGAAGATCGTTGTCTGACACACAGCGGCCTCCCACTCGAGAACAGGCCCCAGTTGATCGGCAAGGCCTCGGGCGTGTGCTTCATCGAAGCTCCAGTGGGCACCGGGGCTGCTCGCGGAAAGCACGGCGGCAGTGAGCTTGACGGAGTGGACGTGCAGGCTCCACTCGCGGCGAGAGTCGGCCGGGAAGGGACACGCCATGTCGGAGCGGCGGAAGGCGGGGGGACGGGCCAGCAGGCTCGAGCATCTCAGGTCCAGCTGCACAAGACACCACCACAGCCGGCGGCCCAGCTCGTCGGCGTGCAGGTCGAGGCAGTATGCAGCGCGCACGGCAGAACCGAGCAGGTTGTAGGCGGCCTGCAGCTGGCCGGCGTTGACCAGGTAGAGGGCGATGAGAACGTGGCACTGCACGTCGGTGAAGGACGGCTCGAGCGAGGCGACGGCCAACCCGCGCCTGCACCGCGCCATCAGCTCGTAGCCAGCCAGCGAGGCGTCGCGACAGGCCGTGGTGGCGGGCATGGCCAGGTCCAGCATGCGCGTGGCGAGACCGGAGCAGGCCGCATGCTGGATCGACAGCCCAAAAACGGCGCACAGCAACGGCAGCGGGCTCTCGTCGTGGCAACGGCCGCGGAGCTGGGCGAGGTCGACGACGGGGGCGGCTTGGTGCAGGCGGCGCACGTAGAGGCGGAGCAGGGCAGAGCGCTGGGGCCCGGTCAGGTGCAGCGCAGGCTGGTCGGCGCACTGCAGCGTCGAGGCGATGGCGCTGTACTGCGGCGGTGGCGGGCTGTCGAGCACCTGTTCGGGCACGACGGTGGCAATGGAAGAGAAGTAGTGGTTGATTTTGACAGCGAACTCGGGGCCCAATGCATCCACGGCGTCGGGGGCGGGGGCGGGAGCCGGGGCGGGAGACGCGGGCGGCGGAGCGGAAGAGTCGGCGGATCGTGAGAGGGCGGGAGGCGGGTGCTGTTGCCTGGGCGTGTTCCGAGACTGGCGGAGATAGAGGCATCGCCGGCTCTGGGCGCGACAGCGGGCGCAGGGCTGGTGGCCGTCGCATCGCACGCGAAAAAGGCGACAGTTCTCGCACGCGTGCCGGACGCGCGCCCGCCCCTTGGAGCTCGATGGCGCGGTGCTGGGTGTGGAGACGAAGGTGAGGAACATTGGAGAATGGGTGGTCTTGGATGGACAGGTATGTGCTTGCTTATCTTGCCCATTGATTTCTCAGCAGACAGGCAACCAATTCTATCGATCAGGGGGAAGGAGAAATACACAATTACTGCACGTGCCATCTGCTTCCCTAGCAAAGCAGTCAACCTTTCCACTCCCCGGAGTACTTGGTCCTCACACAGTGTAGGCTGCCCACGGGCTTGTCGAACAGAGTTAAATATGGTCTGGTGCCCAAGTGCGGTGACGGGCGCGAGAGCACCTTCATGCTTCCAGATCTGTTCGAAGAACTTAAGGGGGCGGTACATCTCTGAGTCGGGACTCTGATCTAAAGACGAATGACCAATTTTCCGACCTGCTTGCCCCGCCAGATGTACTCTATTGCCTCATCAGCCTTCTCGAACGGGTACACTGAGTCTATGATATCGTCAAACTGCATCTCCGTGGCAGACAGAGCAGCACAGAGATCGTCCATGTCCTGCTTTGACCCTGCATTGATTCCCCTGTTGTGAAGTCAGCTCTACCCACGACGCATTCGAAGCAGTGGGACCTTACCTCAAATTCACTCTTCTGTCGATTATGAGTGGCAGAAGCTCCGACTGCTCATTGGCATCCTGCTTGCTGAGATATCCAACCTGGCTGATAATGCCGCCACGTCGTGTACACTTCATGCTCTTCACCAATGATTGAGTGCCACCAACTTCAATCACGAGATCGACACCGGCGCCATTGGTAAATTCCAAGACGTCTTCGTGCCATGCGGGGTTCTTGGCGTAATTGACAGTCAAGAGCGGCGGGCTTGGGAACTGCTCTCTCATGCTCTTGAGTTTCTCGTCACTTGAGGAGCTCAAGATGACTTTCAGACCGGCAGCCCGAGCAAGCTTGAGTGCGAACATGCTAACGCCGCCGGTGCCTTGCAGACATTAGCGAAGATCTGGTGCTAGAGAGTGGTGGGCTTACCTTGGATCAACACGGATTTGCCAAAGCCAACATCCTTCAACGCAGCCTATGCTGTCACCCCGGCGCAAGGGATGATGCTGGCATGAATCTAATCCAGATGGGCTGGAAGCTTGCATATTTTCTTCTCGTCGAACACAAGGTAATCGGCCAGCACCCCATCCTCGTCCGCTGCCAGCCAGGACCGTGCCGTCTCCCGGCCGGTAAGATTCTCCGTGTCAACAATCGGGGCTACCTACTCGATCGCCAAGCGTCAGCATTCTCACACCTTCGCCCACGGCTACCACCTTGCCGGCTGCATCGTTGCACGGTACGCCATGGGGAGTGACCGGCCAAGGATTTCCGCCGTTTGCAATGTTGGCGTCTCTGTAGTTGAGGGAGACGGCGTGGACTTTGATCAGTACCGAGGTGGCTGAGAGAGGGAGCGGTAGGTCTTCGGTGACAAGCTTCACCTTTGGTGTGCCGGGGGTGTGGTCGTCTGTCCGGCGGTAGGCCTGGCGGGTTGTGATTTGGACATTCGCCATGTCCGCTTCCGGGATGGAACTGCTTCGTTTCATGGCAGAAAATAACAGCCGTGTAAGCTCGACTCATAGTCTCACATTATTGATCAAGCTGTATTACAAATCCAAGGTATCACTCGGAGGTGCGGGGTCAGAAGCTCGGGATCACGGACCGACGCGATTGGTTGCCGTTACTATGACGAATATTTGTACCCCAATCTCGATCTTATCCATGAATAGGCAGTTGTCAATGCTCGCAGAAGCTAACCGCATCGAAAACGGCGTCATCAACGTGATGCACATACTTCGTCCGCTCAGCCATAAGTTCTTGCCTCAGCTCCTTTGCCTCCTCCATACCAATCGGCCAGTCATCCGCACTCAAGGTGATCATCTCGGTCAGCTCATCCGGAAGCTCTCCAATCCTTCCATTCACAACCTCCTCTGCCCACCAGTCATGACGCTGCGGTGGAACATTTGCTGTCGAGATGATGCGCTGATGCGGGTCAACGAGGAAAAGAGCGAGGATCTTGCGGTGGCCTGGCCTGGAACGGTCCTGCAAGCTGAACGGCTCAACGCGGTGCTGCAGGACGTTTGGAAAGGCAATCAGCCGGCCTTCCTGCGTTAAGACGCGACCCAAGTTCTGAGCACAGGCTTTCTCCTGCCTGACACCATAGAGATACTCGATCCCGCCGTAATCGTACTACATCATGTCAGCCAACGTGGTGGATTGGGCAGCGTTTACTCGTACCTGGGCCTCTGCCCCCTGGACCAACTCTTCCGAGTCCGCATTCTGCCGGAACCCCAGGTAGCTCTCGGTTACGTTGTCGCAGTCGTAGTAGTAGATGGCAGTCGCACAAATCCACTCATTTGACATTCCCTCGACGTGCCATGACCCGCCGGGGTAGTCGGGCTTGTCTGGCGTAAGGTGGATGTTCGCCAGCTTAACGATGACCTGGAGGCCTTGTTGGCGGATGTTGGCTTTGCATTGCTTGAAAACGTTGTCCTTATCGTCCTGGGCGTAGGGTTTGGGACTCGGAAGTAAGAGCTCGCGGTTCGAGTCTAGCTTCTGGCGTCGAGCAGCTCTGCTGTTGGTTTCATAATGTTCTTCGTCGTATTCTTCTTCGTCTTCGTCATCTTCGTCTTCGTCTTCATCTTCATCTTCGTCGTCTTCGTCGTAGTAGTTGTCGCCATAGATATAGCAGGGATCATCGTGAACCATGCGTAGGTACGTGTCGGGCCTGCAATCTGTCCCCGTATATCCCAAGATCTCCTCCCACAGTGGGACGGCGGCATCCATGACTCGCTCAACGAGGGGGTACAACGCCCTCTGTCGGACGGGGTGCAGGTTGTTGATATAGCTGCTGATGCGCGCCTTCCCCTCCGTAAAGGCGACCTCGCACGGCAGCCACTGGAAGTGATTGGACCACAGCGATTTGTCCCAGTACCTGCACACGTTTTTCTTGGAGCCCCAGATCTTCGTGATCCACGGGCGCTTCACCGTCTCGCCGCGGCCGGCCGCCGCCAAGCAGTCATCTAACCCGAGCGTGCAGCCATTCCCCAGGATCCTCGAGCGTCCGTAGACCAAAGGAAATAGCGACGGGTGCACCAGGTCCAGCACCTGTCCGTCCGAGCCCGGGTGCCAGTCTTTCTTCGCGTCTGGCACGCCGTCCTCGAGCAGCTCCGCCGCCACCCGCACGAGCTCCTGCCGGAGGCTGGCCGAAACCACGACATCTGACTTGGCCACGGCGGCGGCATTGTCGAAGACACGAACGAAGCGCTTCTCTGCGTAGACGGTGGCCTTGTCGCGGATCTCGGCGATGCACTATCGTAAAAGATCAGCCATGTAGACACAGCTCCATGACGGTGTACGTACGAAGTCGAACATGGCATCGTCAAAGCCCTGCCGCGTGGTGAAGGTCCACTGGGACCACGAGCTCAGCGGCGGCGGCGCATATACAGCCTCGGTGCGCCATCGTGCGACGACTGTGTCGTCGAAGACCTTGCGCTCCCAGTCCGGTTTGTCGGTGAGGGCGTTCATGACGGCGAGCATGCTCCGTTCGCGCACCGTCGACGGCTGCGGGCTCCAGCCGAGCACGGCGCTGCAGAAGGTGGGCCCGTCCGGCTTGTGGCCGATAGGGAGCCCGACGCCCGGTAGCTGCAGGCGCCGTTCGCCGTCGGTAGCACTCTCCATCTGTTCGTGGGCTGTTGCTGGACTGGGCGGAAGTGATGGAGAGAAGTCGTCTGTGGTCTGAGACTTTAGAGGGCGACAATTGGCAAACCTTTTATAGTGACGGGACCCCGGCTCCCGAGTAATGGTGGTTGCGGCTTCATGTGGTCGTGCGCTAGGCAACACTCGTATTTGTTTGCACTAGTTGCTCAACTTACACGCTTAGACTCTAGACCACGAAAAGCTTTCCACCTTAAGAAAAAAGCACCGCTGGAGCCTGATCGCAGACCAATCCGGACTATGACGGTGATTAGTGATACCGCTATTTGCTGCTGGTGGTTAGTAGAATTCGCTCGCTGGTGATGATGCTCGCCGACGGCAATGCTCGCCGCGTAGCGTTTAGTAATGAGATCACGATCCTTGGCATGGTGTTAAGTTGTAGTCCGTCCGGCAGAGTTCTTTCTCACCGCGGTCGAGGTCCGGGATGAAGGCGGCGCAAGTGCCGTCTTCCCGACGCTCTGGAAACCCAAGTGCTACGCTGGCGTCCTATCTAAGAAGAGGTAGCAGCTGCTGCCCGTATACGCGCAGATCGACTTATAGTTTGCCGACCTGCACGACCACGCGGGTCGCGAGCACGTAGAGGGCACGATCCGCTAGTTTATAATAAGTTAATGGCGGCTAAAGTTCGTTTAATTAGTGGAAAGACTACTATTCTATATACGTAATAAAATACTATATATAGATAATTAATTAAGGAACGAAAGAATCTAAATTTAAACTAAAATATAATAATAAAGAATAGTTAAGTAAGTTTAAAAAGAGTAGTAAATAAAAATTATAGTTTAATACTAAAAACCTCTACTTTAATAGTATTATTAATAAACGCTACTATCTTAGAATAGTATTTATAATCTTAAATATCTATAAAGTAATAATACGCTAATAAGTACTATATATAATTATTATAAAAAGCTTAGACTAAAAAGCTACTCTTTAAAAATCTTAGTAGATTTAATCGTCTAGATAATAGTTTTATCTACTATAATTATAGCCGTTATAGTATCTCTAGTAGTTAACGCTAAAAAGAGAAAGCTATTAGTTATTAATATAAAATTTTTTTACTATCTTTTTAATTTAAAAGCTACTAATATAATTATTTTAGTTATTATTTTATAAGTTTTATTTATTTTTTATTTATTTAGTTTAACGTCTCTTTAGAGTCTAAGACTATTAGAGATAAAATTTCTTTAGAAAAAATCTACTTTTATCTATATATTAAAATATATACGTGCTAGAAGAAATTCTAGAAGAATACTAAAAATAATATACTTAAAAGCTTAAAAAAAAGTAAAGAGTATAAATAAAATAAAGAAAAGATAAATAAAATAAAGTAAAAATCTAAAAACTAATAAAAATAAAAATAAAAAGTAAAATAAATAAGCTTTTTTTTTTAAAAGAATCTCTTTAACTAGTTAGATTTATTTAGCTTTTTCTTATATAAATACTAGTATTTACTTACTATTTATTATAACTAGTTAAAGTATTACTACTAGTAAACTAGCTATATTTATTTATTTATTTATTTAGTTTAACGTCTCTCTAGAGTCTAGAACTATTAAAGATAAGGTCTCTTAAGAGGGCCCGCTTCTATCTATATATTTAAATATATATATATTAAAGAAGATTCTAGAAGAATACTAGAAATAATATACTTAAAAGCTTAAAGAAGAGTAAAGAGCGTAGATAAGATAAAGAAAAGATAAATAAAATAAAGTAAGAGCTTAAAAACTAATAAAAATAGAGATAAAAAGTAAAGTAAGTAAGTTCTCTTCTTAGAGAGAGTCTTTCTAGCTAGTTAAATTTATTTAGCTTTCTTCTATCTAAGACTAATACTTACTTACTATTTATTATAACTAGTCGAAGTATTACTATTAGCGAACTAGCTATATAATTCTACTCTTAAATTTAGAAATCTAAAAAAGAGCTCTAAATAAAGATTACTTAACTAGAAATTAAATCTTAACTTTTTAGCCCCGTTAGCTTAGTTACTAACTATACTAGATAGCCGTAGATACTAGTAGAAATAGCTACTTAAGCTTAAATATTCGCTATTTAGTTATTTTTCTTCGATTCTCGCCCGTTTCTACTTTAAATCGAAAGTGGCGAGGGCGCTAAGAACGAGAAGAAGTAGAAAAAGAGAATAAAAGAAAGAAATAAATATAAATAAGCGTCTAGCGATATATATTTAGATCTTATTAAATAAGTCGTTTAATTACTATCGTCTAGTAGTAATCTTTATTTATTTTAAGAACTTAGCCGTTAGACTAGTCTTTAGAGTTAAGAAAAAGAGATTTAAAAGATTAAGTTAATACTTCTTAAGCCCGTCTTTTAAGAGAACTTAAAGGCCTCTATAAAGAGAATAAGAGAGAAGTAGATAACGTAATATCTATTTAGTCGTATAACTATATTTATACTAGTTATTTTCGACGTATTTATTTATTTATTTATTTAGTTTAACGTCCCTCTAGAGTCTTAGACTATTAGAGACGGGACCCCTCTAGAAGGATCCGCTTCTATCTATATATCTAAATATATACATGCCGGGGGAAATTCTAGAAGAGTACTAGGAACGGTGCGCTTAAAAGCTTAAAAAGAAATAGAGAGCGTGTAAAAAGTTAAGAAAATAAAGAAAACGAAGCGAGACCTTAAAGAACGATAAAATTAGAGGTAAAAAGTATAGCAAGTAAGCCCTCTTCTTAGAGAGGGCCTTTTTAGCTAGTTAGATCCGTTTAGCTTTCTTCTATCGAAGACCGGTACTCGCTTACTATTTATTATAACTAGCCGAAGTATTACTACTAGTAAACTGGCTGCATAACCCTGCTCCTAAATCTAGATGGAAAAGGGCCCTAAATAGAGGTTACTCGACCGAGATTCGAACCTCGGCTTTTTAGCCCCGTCAGCTTAATTACTAACTGCACTAGGTAGCCGTAGATACTAGTAGTAACGGCTGCTTTAGCTTAAATACCCGCCATTTAGCCGTTTCCCTACGGTTCTCGCCCGTTTTTGCTCCAAATCGAACGCGGCGAGAGCGCCGAGAACGAGAAGAAGCTAAAGAAGAGAATAAAAGAAAGAAAATATAGAAAATAAGTATAAACGAGCGTGTGGCGGTACGTATTTAGACCTCGTTAGGCAAGTCGTTTAACTGCCACCGCCTAGTAGTAATCTTTATTTATTCTAAGAACTTAGCCGTTAAGCTAGCTTCTAGAGCCGAGGAAAAGAGATTCGGTAGTTCGAGTCGATTCTTCTTTAGCCCGTCTTTTAAGAGAACCCGGGGGTTTCTATAAAGAGAGTAGAAGAGAAGTAGATAGCGTGGTGTCTATCTAGCCGTACGGCTACATCTATACTAGTCGTTTTCGGCGTGGTCGAGGCGGTAAAGATAGAACTTAAAGTATTCGTGTTCTATCTTTAGCTAGTAAAAGGCGGAGGCTATTTCTCTAACTTTCGTAGAAGATTTAAGCCGCCGCCCTACCTCTAAACCGAAGGTGCGTTTATAGGGCGAGTCCGCCGCCGATTTAAGCTTCTTTTCCCACTCTTCGTAGGTCTCCTGCTTAACCTTACTTTAGTAGAAGCTTAGAGAAGTAGAAGCCCTCCTACTAGAATACTTCGTAGCGCTTTTAGCGAGCCGATCGGCGTACTCGTTGCCTAGAACGTCCTTATGGCCGGGGCACCATTCTAGAGAGACGGTATTCCCTCTATTCCTTAGCTTTTTAGCTAGACTAATAGCCCGAACCTATCGACCTTATTCGGGCGTATTAGAGGGCTTCTTTAGCCTTAGAATCGCGGCCTAGTTATCCGCGTAGATTCTTATATCCTTATCGTGGACCCAACTTCTAACGGCGTAGTTAAGGGCCATTACTAGCCCTTCTACCTCGCCATTATATACTAGATTCTCCGAACCGAGGTTCTTATAAATCTAGCGCATCGGGTCCTCTTTAGATTGGCTAAAGTCGAAAACTACTACCCCGACGCCTATATTTCCACCCGGAGATAGAACGGAAGCGTCGGAGTAGATAGCTATTCGATTAGAGGGTGCCCCTTTAACATCGAGTACGTAGGCCGAGGCCTGCCTCTCTTTATTTAGAGGGCTAACCGTAGCCGTGTAGGAAAGGTCGGTAGCCTACGATAGAAAGTAGAAGGGGTCGACTTCTTCTAAGAGAGTAGGTTGCTTTCTAAGAAGAAGCTTAATCTTCTCTAACTACGTAGACGTCTCTATTTCCCGTTAGTCTAGATTTATCTTCTCTAGTTCGATTCGAAGGGGGTGGAATTCTCCGAGTAAATTCGTTCTAAGAGCGTATTTTCGTAACCGCTCGTTTAGACGAATGTCCGCTAGTGGAATTCCACTCTCTATTTCTAAAGAAAGTATAGGGGCGGTTTTAAAAACCCCTAGAATCTTTCGTAGGGCAAGATTCTAAAGGACTCGTAATTAACGGGTAAACCGCCCCTAGTTTTTCTAGTAGATTTCGGAGCCGTAGTCTGCGACCGTAGTTACGTAAGCTAAATAAAGCTGGCGAACTACGTGGGGGAAGAGCCCCCTCTCGACGTTAGCGAGTCTAGAGAGACGGTAGAAGGCCGAACGGGCCTAGCTAATCCTTTTAGACACGTGCGTCTTAAAGGTAAACCCGTAGTCGAAGTAAATTTCTAGCCACTTAACCTAATTCTTAGGTTCTACTATATCCCCCGTAGGTAATGTAATAGAGACCGAGCGGGGTTCCGAGTTCTCTTTAAAAGAACGGGCAAAGTATATAAGCTCCGTCTTCTTAAGATCGAATTCGATATAGTTTTCGTGGCCTCGCGTAAAGAGTCTTTCCGCCTTCTTCTCTAGTATTCTCTTATTACTCTTCCAGCTGCCGGAGCTAGCTATCATAGCAACATCGTCGATATAAGAGAGAAAAGAAGCCTTAGAGGCGGAAAATATCTCTCGAAGATAGATTAAGAAGAGAATAGATAAAACCGGGCTTTCTTACGAAATACCCGTCTCGATCGGGCTAAACTCTTCTTTCTCTCCGTTAAACGCGAGGCTTAATGTTCGTATAGACATAAACGACTTTACCCACGCGAGTAGGTTAATCGGCATGCTAATTCGAGCCATTATAGCTAGAAGTTATTCTTCGGCCACGTGGTTAAAGGCGCTTTTTACATCGAGAAAAAGCACGAAGGTCTTATATTTAAGACGGCGGTTCTTCTCTACTTTATTCGATAAAAGCATTGCGGTATCGATCGCGGATTTCTTTAACCTTCCCCTAATTTAGGTGTGGTAAAGAAGATCGAAGGTCTTCGCTAGATAGCCTAGTCTTTTAGCCGTAATCCGTTCTAGTACTTTCCCGAGGCAATTAAGAAGAGAAATAATACGATAGAACTTTAGGTCCGCGGTATCGCTCTTTCCCTTACTTAGAATTGCCCCGATAGCCGTACGCCAGCCCGTAGAATAATATCCATAGGCGAATAGCGTAGAAAAAACCTTATTAAAGGCGCCGGGCTCCGCTCTAAACGCATAAGTAATAATCTTTTACGTAATAGCGTCTAGTCCCGGCGTTTTTTCTTTAATTTACGTAGAGCACGCATCCTCGATTTTCCTTAAACTAAGCTCCGGCCAGTCCTAGCGTTTAGGGACGTAGCTTTGCTAGTTAAAGGAGGCGGCAGAAGGGGGCGGCGGGAAGAGCCCCTTTCTAAGGGCTAAATATTTTCCCTTAAAACTACCTTCTAGGCGCTTTCCCGTATGCGTGTCGTAGCTAATCTCTAGGATTCTAGCATGCGTTCTAGGCTTAGTATAAGCCATAGTCTTAAAGATAGTCTCGGGGGTTTCTTTTTCTAGAAAAGAATTCTAGTGTTCGCGTTTAGCCCTCTTAACCGCTTCGAAGTAGGTATTTCGGCTGTTTAAGTACCTCCGCTTATTCTCTTCCGTGCGTAGAGATTTAAAGGCGTCGGCCTCTCTTCGTAGTCGTCTCCGTTCTTCTAAGAGCTCGTCCGACTACTACGGTTTAGATCGGGCTCCTAGTTTTAATCGGGGAATAGAAAGGTTCGCCGCGATAGATATAGCCTAGTTAAGGCTTGCTTCTAGAGCATCTAACGCGGGTATTTAGCGGATCGAACCTTCTATTAAGTTTCTAGAGACATCTTTCGGCAAGGGGTTTAATTCTAAGCTTTTTAGAGCCTCGAATACCACCGTTCTTACCTATTATTTAAAGATTTCCTGAAACTTGGGCCAGTCGGCCTTTCCCGTATTAAATCTAGCGGTAGTAACTACTATAGAGGGTCCCGTATAGCCTGCCGGTTCTAGACTAAATAGAATTACCTTATAATCGAAGCCGAAGTCCGTAATCGTTTGCTAGTCGGTAATTCTATTAGCTAAAGCCGGCGTAGCTAGCATAAGGTCGATAACCGTCTCTCTCTCTAGATGAGGGCGGTAAAAGATGCCTTTTCCTTCTTTATTTAGAAGAGATAGGTTGTTTTCTTCGAATTATTCGACTAGCCGATTAGCGCCAGACGAGGGGGGAGATTTCGGATCCCACTAGAAATAATAAATGTTAAAATCCCCGGTAACTATAGCCTACGTTCTAAGGGGTTACTATTATAGAACGCGTTCTAGAGTATACCGAGAATCGTTGCCCGTTTAATCCTTCTAGTTATATAAGTTGAGTAGCTTAAACTTGGACCTGCGCTACTCTATACTTAAAACCATTAGGTCGGGACTTTACTAGAATTCGGCCTCTAAATTCACCTCTGTTCCCCTAAGAAAGCGGGAAACGTAGGTTAATATTCGAGGCCTTAGATCGGAAGAACAGACCGGTAGAATTTAAACGAACGAGAGGTAATTAATCGACCGAAAGCCCGAGTTCTCGTAGGGTAAGATATACGGTTCTTAGTATAGAACGAGGTCTATCTTTAACTCTACTACGATGTCTAGAATGGATTCCGTTGCCGGAATACTTCTATTTAAGTTGGCTTATAGAACTCGTAAAGAACTCATTAAAAACGGGTTTATTTAGAGTTCTTTAGGGCGTTTCTTAGCCCTTTAAGCTTTTTAGTCTTATAGGAGACGCCACTAATAAAGAAGCGCCTCGAGATAGCCTAGCGGGCCTCGTCTTTAGTCTCGAAGGCTAGAACGAGCGAGGATCGTAGCCGTTCTTCTTTTATCGCCTCCGGCGTAAGCTAGTAGAGAGTGCCGATAACCTTAAACCCGAGGTTAAAGGTGGCGACTTCGAATCGAATAACCTCTTTAAACTCCTCGCGAGAGAGGGTAGAGAAGTCCCGCGTAGACACGCCGTGCGCTACTACTTTAAACCACGTGCGGTTCTTCGTAATCGACCGGGCAGAAATAACCTAGTTAATTATAGCCTTATTCTTTAAAAGAAATTCGGCGGAGAAGGGCTCGTACGCGGTAAGAACGAGATTCTTTTTCGAGAAAAGAGAGACCGTAGTAATAACGGGCTCGTTCTTATTCCGCTAGTTCGAGAATGCCTTATTAAAGACGTTACGTAGGCCGAGCGGCGAGAGGTCCCCGATCTTCGTAGCCGAGGTAAGAACTACTTAGCGGGTAGTCTTCTTAGGCGCGGAAGTCTTCTATACGGGGTTCTTCTACTTTTTCCCTAAAACGGGAGTAAACCCGTTCGCGTTTACCGGGGCTTTTACCGCTATAGAGGCGTACGTAGGCGTCGGCTAACTCGGCACTATAATAGGCCTCTACGTAGGGCGAACCGATTACGTGTTTACGTGTATAGGCCTCTACGAGGGCTGCTTCGAGGGGGGGGCGGCGATAGGCTTCGAGAGGGTTCTCGTAGTTTTCGCGAGGTCTATCGCGGTCTTTTCTAGGGCCCGTACCTAGATAGCGAGAATCGAGCCGGCTTTATCCGCGGTTCTTTCGGTTTCGGTAAACTGTCGTATAATCTCGATTAGGTCTAAAATAGACCTTTATTCTTTTCTAGCCTTCGAGAGGTTCGCGGCTATAACGAGAAGACTAAGAGACCGATCGATAGCCTCTTACGTAGTTTTCGGCGAAAGTACTATACTCCCCTCGCTTTCTTCGTAATAGATAAAGCGAAAGGTAGATAATCCGCTCTTTCTCTTTATCGAAGGGGTCGGAACGACCATCGGGGCGCGCCGTTTAAGTAGGCCCCCTCGAACGAATAGTTCTTCCGTGGATTCGGGGGTCGACGGCCCCGGGGTAGCGACCCTCGATAGCGAAGTAGACGTAGCCGGGGGTTTCTCGAAGTTTTCTATAGCCGTATCCATGGCCTCGAAGTCCTCTACCTGCACTAAGGGGGGCAGGGTAGGGTCCGGGGAGGGAGAATCCTACTCCGAAGAAGCTATTCTAGGTCCGAAAGAAGAATTTCTAAGCTCTTTCTAAAAGAAAAACGTGAAGGAGAAGTGTAAATAGAAGGAAAAGACTAGAAAATAAATTATCGGCTTTGGTTTCGTCTAAACTAAGCCGTAAATAAAAGAAGCCTGGGCCGAAGCGGGGGTTTTTTCTTAATTACTTGCTCTCTAGAAGTGAACGAAGGGGCCGATGGGGCCGACACGGACGTCGAAGATTCCGAAAGGCCGAGGGATGCCTTAGCGCAAAGTTCGGGCCGATCGAATTATCTGTGCACGCAAAACTCTTTAGTGAGGCCTAAGAAAGAGGGCTTCTAGCAGACTTTAAAGTAGAATTCCCGGGCGCAGGAAGAAGCTATCGTAATATAACTTCGGAAGCGAATTTCTTAGTACCGTGCGGTGCTCTATGTGTAATCTAGTGCGAATTCGAGTGATTTTCGAGGGTAGAGGGGGCTACGGAGCCCTAGCTAGCCTAGTACTATCTAGGACACCTCTTCTTTCACGCACCACGTAATAGCGCGTACGTCTACGAAGCTAAGAATCGAGATTCTAGCTAAGAGAATCGAGGGCTTTCGAACGGTACCGGTCTTGGCGTGATTCTCGAGGGTCGAATTCGAAGGTAAGCGTGATTTTTGTTATTTTTGACGTAGTTAAGACGATAAAGATAAGACTTAAAGTAGTTATATTTAATCTTTAGTTAATAAAAGACGAAGGCCGTTTCTCTAACTTTTATAAAAGATTTAAGCCGCTACTCTATCTTTAAACTAAAGATACGTTTATAGAACGAGTTTAACGTTAATTTAAGCTTCGTTTTTTACTTCTTATAGATCTTCTACTTAACTTTACTTTAATAGAAGCTTAGAGAAATAAAGACTCTACTTAAAGAATACTTTATAGCTCTTTTTATAAGTTAATTAACGTACTTATTATCTAAAACGTTCTCGTAGCTAAAATATTATTTTAGAGAGATAGTATTTTCTCTAGTTCTTAGCGTTTTAGCTAATTTAATAGTCTAAATTTACTATACTTACTTAGACGTATTAGCGGGCTTACTTAGTCTAAGAATCGCGGTCTAGTTATCTACGTAGATTCTTATATCTTTAGAGGCGTATCTAACTCTAACGACGAGTTTTAGAGCTATTACTAGCTTCTTTATCTTATTATTATATACTAGATTCTTAGAACTAAGATTCTTATAAATCTAGCGCGCTAGATTCTCTTTAGATTAGCTAAAGTTAAAGGCTACTATTTTAATCTCTATATTTTTACTCGTAGATAGAATAAAGACGTTAGAATAAATAGCTATTTAATTAGAGAATACTCTCTTAACTTTAAGCGCGTAGGTTTTAGTCTACTTCTCTTTATTTAAAGAACTAATCGTAGTTAAATAAAGTAGTTCGAGTAACTATAATAAAAAGTAGAAGGGTTTAACTACTTTTAAAAACGTAGATTATATTTTTAAAAGAAGTTTAATCTTCTCTAACTACGTAGATCTATTTAAAATCTATTAATCTAGATTAATCTTCTCTAGTTTAATTTAAATAGAGTAAAATTCTTTAAGTAAATTCGTTCTAAGAGTATATTTTTATAATCGCTCGTTTAAATAAATATTCGCTAGTAGAATTTTACTCTCTATTTCTAAAAGAATTATAGAAATAGTCTTAAAAACCTCTAGAATCTTTCGTAGAATAAGATTCTAAAGAACTCTAAATTAGCGAATAAACTATTTCTAATTTTTCTAGTAGATTTCGAAGCCGTAGTCTATAATCGTAGTAACGTAAGCTAGATATAGCTAGCGAACCATATAGAAAAAAAGCTTTCTCTTAATATTAGCTAGTCTAAAGAGATAATAGAAGACTAAATAGATCTAGCTAATTCTTTTAGATACGTACGTTTTAAAGATAAACTCGTAGTTAAAGTAAATTTCTAGCTATTTAATCTATTCTTTAGATTCTATTACGTTTCTCGTAGAGAGCGTAATTAAAATAGAACGAGATTTTAAGTCTTTCTTAAAAGAATAAATAAAGTAAATAAGCTTCGTCTTTTTTAAATTAAATTTAATATAGTTTTTCTATTTTCGCGTATAGAGTTTACTTATCTTCTTCTCTAGAATCGTCTTATTATATTTCTAGCTACTAGAGCTAGCTATAAGCGTAATATTATCGATATAAGAGAGAAATAAAGCTTTAAAGACGAAAAATAACTTTTAAAGATAGATTAAAAAGAGAATAAATAAGACTAAGCTCTCTTATAAAATACTTGTCTCTATTAAACTAAACTCTTTCTTCTCTTTATTAAACGCGAGGCTTAGTATTTATATAGATATAAACGATTTTATCTACGTAAGTAGATTAATTAATATATTAATTTAAGCTATTATAGCTAGAAGTTATTCTTTAACTACGTAGTTAAAGACGCTTTTAATATTAAGAAAAAGTATAAAGGTCTTACGTTTAAGATAATAATTCTTCTCTACTTTATTTAATAAAAGTATTATAGTATCTATCGCGAATTTCTTTAATCTTTCTCTAATTTAAATATAGTAAAGAAGGTTAAAGATCTTCGTTAAATAGTTTAGTCTTTTAGTTATAATTTATTCTAGTACTTTTTTAAGATAATTAAGAAGAGAAATAATATAATAAAACTTTAGATTCGTAATATCGCTCTTTTTCTTATTTAGAATTATCTTAGTAGCCGTACGCTAGCCCGTAGAATAATATTCGTAGATAAATAGCGTAGAAAAGATCTTAGTAAAGACGTTAAGCTTCGCTCTAAACGTATAAGTAATAATCTCTTATATAATAGCGTTTAGTTCTAGCGTTTTTTCTTTAATTTATATAGAGTACGCATCTTTAATTTTTTTTATACTAAGCTTTAGCTAGTTCTAGCGTTTAGAGACGTAGCTTTACTAGTTAAAAGAAATAATAGAAGAAGATAATAAAAAAAGTCTCTTTTTAAAGATTAAATACTTTCTCTTAAAACTATCTTCTAGACGTTTTTTTATATACGTATTATAGTTAATTTTAAGAATTCTAGTATACGTTCTAAACTTAGTATAAGCTATAGTCTTAAAAATAGTTTTAAAGGTTTTTTTTTTTAGAAAAGAATTTTAATATTCGTGTTTAATTCTCTTAATTACTTTAAAGTAGATATTTTAGCTATTTAAGTATCTTTACTTATTCTCTTTTATATATAAAGATTTAAAAGCGTTAGTCTCTCTTTATAGTTATCTTTATTCTTCTAAAAGCTCGTCTAACTACTATAATTTAGATCGAGCTTCTAGTTTTAATCGAAAAATAGAAAGATCTATCGCGATAAATATAGTCTAGTTAAGGCTTATCTCTAGAGTATCTAGCGCGGGTATTTAGCGAATTAAGTCTTTTATTAAGTCTTTAAAAATATCTTTTAATAAGAGATTTAATTCTAAGCTTTTTAGAATCTTAAATACTATCGTCTCTATCTATTATTTAAAGATTTTTTAAAACTTAGACTAGTCGATCTTTCTTATATTAAATCTAGTAATAGTAGCTATCGTAGAAGGTTTCGTATAGTCGGTCGATTCTAGACTAAATAGAATTATCTTATAATTAAAGCTAAAGTTCGTAATTATTTACTAGTTAATAATTCTATTAGCTAAGGCCGACGTAGTAAGTATAAGATCGATAATCGTTTCTCTTTTTAGATAAGAATAATAAAAGATACTCTCGTTCTCTTTATTTAAGAAAGATAGATCGTTTTCTTCTAACTATTTTACTAGTTAGTTAGCGCTAGATAAGAGAAAAGATTCTAGATTCTACTAGAAATAATAAATATTAAAATCTCTAGCTACTATAGTCTATATTTTAAGAGATTACTATTATAAAACGCGTTCTAAAGTAAGCTAGAAATCGTTATTCGTTTAATTCTTCTAGTTATATAAGTTAAGTAGCTTAAACTTTAACTTTCGCTACTCTATATTTAGAACTATTAGATTAAAACTTTACTAGAATTTAGTTTCTAAATTTATCTTCGTTTCTCTAAGAAAGCGAAAGACGTAGATTAGTATTTAAGACCTTAAATTAAAAGAATAGACTAATAGAATTTAAATAAATAAGAGATAATTAATTAATTAAAAGCTTAAGTTCTTATAAAGTAAGATATATAGTTCTTAATAAAGAATAAGATCTATCTTTAACTCTATTATAATATTTAGAATAAATTTCGTTATCGAAATACTTCTATTTAAATTAGCTTATAGAACTTATAAAGAACTTATTTAAAATAAGTTTATTTAGAGTTTTTTAGAGTATTTCTTAGCCCTCTTAGCTTCTTCGTCTTAATAAAAATATTATAAATATAGAAATATTTAAAGATAATTTTTTAAGTCTTTTCTTTAATCTTAAACGCGAGAACTAGCGAGTTTATAGACTATTTTACTCTTCTAGTCTCTAGCGTAAGCTAGTAGAGAGTACTAATAATCTTTAAACTATTATTATAAACCTTAATTTCTATTTAAATAGTCTTACTAAAGTTCTTACGAAAGAGAGTTAAAAGATCTCGCGTAGATACGTTATATACGACTATCTTATATTATATATAGTTTTTTATAATTAATTAAGTAGAGATAACTTAATTAATTATCGCCTTATTCTTTAAAAGAAATTTAATAAAGAAGTTCTTATATATAGTAAGTATAATATTCTTTTTTAGTAAGAGAGAGACTATTATAATTATAGATTTTATTCTCTTAAGCTAGTTTAAAAACGTCTTATTAAAGATATTTTATAGTTTAAAGAATAAGAAGTTCGTAATTTTTATAGTTAGTATAAAAATAATCTATTATATAACTTTCTTAGACGTAGAGGCCTTTAACTTCTTTTTTAAAGAAGAAATAATTTATAGTTCTTCTTTTAACGCGGTAATAGTAGCTATTAAGATATATATAGATTAGCTAGATACTATAATTAACTACTATATAGACTTCGAGTATTACGAGATTAAGAGAATAGCTCTTTATAAGGTCTAGTTTAAGAAAATAATAATAGCGAACTTAGATAAGTTCTTTATTTTCTTTATAAGATCTATTACGATCTTTTTAAGGGCTCGAACTTATATAATAAGAATTATATTAGTTTTATCTATAGTTTTACCCGTCTTAGTATACTATTATATAATCTTAATTAGATCTAAAATAAACCTCTATTTTTTTTTAAAGAAGATAAGATTCGCGATCTTAATTAGAAGACTAAGTACGTATTTTATAGTCTCTTTTAATAACTATAAATTTATTTTAAGTTATTATACGTTCTTAATATTTAAATTAATATAAGATTTAAAGATAAATTAAAAGTTCGATATTTCTTTCTTTATAGAAGAAATTAGTATAACTCTTAAAAAGAACCGTTTCTTATATAGATTCTCTTATAAAAAGAGATTTTTCGCGGGTTTAGAGATTAAAAGATTTAGCGTAGCTACTATTAAAAGAGACGTAGACGTAGCTAAAAGATTCTTAAAAATTATAAGTTTAGATTATTTAGACTTAGAGGGCCGTAAAGGCCGAAACCGTAGAACTTAGCGAAAATTTTAAAATATTAAAATTTTAAAATATTAAAATTTTTAAATATTAAATTTTCGCGATTCTTTATAAATAGATACTCTACTAGAATATTAACTATAGTTAATATAAGCGTAACGCTTAAGTAGTAGAAGTAAGCGCGAAGATATACGAGCTAGTTCTTTATATAAAAAGCGTAACGCTAGTTCTTTACGCGAAAAGCGTAACGCTAGTCTTTACGTAAAAAGTATAACGCTAGCCCTTTACGCGATACGCGATATATTAAAAGTCTATCTAGAAAAGCGTAACGCTAGCCCTTACGCGAAAAGCGTAACGCTAGTCTTTTACATAATACGCGACGTATTAAAAGTCTATTTAAAAAAGCGTAACGCTAGCTCTTTACGCGATACGCGGCGTATTAAAAGTCTATCTAAAAAAGCGTAACGCTAGTTCTTTATATAAAAAGCGTAACGCTAGTCCTTTACGCGATACGCGGCGTATTAAAAGTCTATCTAAAAAAGCGTAACGCTAGTTCTTTACGCGATGCGTAGCGTATTAAAAGTCTATCTAAAAAAGTATAACGCTAGTTCTTTACGTAATACGCGGCGTATTAAAAGTCTATTTAGAAAAGCGTAACGCTAGCTCTTTACGCGATACGCGGTATACTAAAAGCCTATCTAGAAAAGCGTAACGCTAGCCCTTTATATAATATACGGCGTATCGAAAGCCTATTTAAAAAAGCGTAACGCTAGCCCTTACGCGAAAAGTATAACGCTAGTCTCTACGCGAAAAGCGTAACGCTAGCCTCTACGCGAAAAGCGTAACGTAGGTTCTTATATAAAAAGCGTAACGCTAGTCTTTACGCGAATACGCGGCGTACTACTAATTATATAATTAGTCTTAATAGATACGTCGATTCTACTAACTAACTATCTAAGCTCTATTATTTATAAATCGTATAATTAACTTTTTTCTTAGAAGGCCTTAGATCGATAGCGCTATATAACGTTCGACGTTATTAAGAACTAGAACTAGTATATCTCTAACGTCTATATAAAGATTAACGCTAAGCTTAGCGACTTTATCTCTAGAACTATTAATACTCTTATTAAGATAGCGCTATATAACGTTCGACGTTATTAAGAACTAGAACTAGTATATCTTTAATATCTATATAAAGATTAACGCTAAGCTTAGCGGCTTTACCTCTAAAACTACTAATACTCTTATAAAGATAGCGCTATATAACGTTTAACGTTATTAAGAACTAGAACTAGTATATCTTTAACGTCTATATAAAGATTAACGCTAAGCTTAGCGACTTTATCTTTAGAGCTATCGATACTCTTATAAAGATAGCGCTATATAATGTTTAACGTTATTAAGAACTAGAACTAGTATATCTTTAACGTTTATATAAAGATTAACGCTAAGCTTAGCGGCTTTACCTCTAAAGCTACTAATACTCTTATTAAGATAGCGCTATATAATATTCGACGTTATTAAGAACTAGAACTAGTATATCTTTAACGTCTATATAAAGATTACGTCTCGTTCTAGTTAAGGTCGTATAATATACGGCGTACTTTACTAGTTATAGGTCGTAAGACACTAGTCGTAGAGTTTAAAGTAGTCTTTTAGTTACTATATTTATATAGTTCGCTAGTTTTTCTTTTATTAAATAAACCGAATAATCGAAAAAGCGTTAGATATAGCGTAGCGTAAGTATAAGACTATCGCCGTACTCTTATACTACGCTACGCCCTATCTATAGTTTACTTCGAGCCTACTCGTTATAGTCGTTATAAAATTATAGTAGATATAATTTAAGTTATACGATATTTTTTTTAAACCGTAATTTCTTTTTTTTTTAAACACGTGTCTAAGCGAAACACAAATACATAATTATAAGATATATATATAAGTTCGATTTCTCTTAGTAGTATTATTATATTAATCGTAGTTAATATTTACTATTAATCTATATATACGAAAAATATATAAAATCTTTATCTACTTTATTACTCTAGAACTTTAATTAGTTTTCTATTCTTTAAAATACTATTTAAAGACTTAGAGAATCGTATTCTATTACGAGAAGACCGAACGTAAAGCCTATAAATAACTTATAATAAAGATATATTTCTCTATCTTATTTTAGAATCTAACGATTCGAAAGTCTCTACCCTAGAATTCTACGTATTTTTAAAATAATTTAAAGGCTATCTAGATAGTCTATTCGTCTATAAAAGACTAGTTATATTTTATATTAAAATAGACCGCGTAAACTAGACCCTCTATCTATTTAACGTAAACGAGATAAGTATATTTATTAAGTTCTAAAAAGAAAAGAAGCATAGTAAACGAATATAGCTTAAACTATTTATAACGATAGTAGAAAGTATAGTAACTACTAACTAGTAGAACTAGATATAGTACTACTAGAGAGTTATAGTTATTACGAATAGTAAAGATAAAGATAAGTATCTACTTATCTATAACTACGATTCGATATTAGACGCGGCTTTAAAGCGACGAAGAAATATTCTACTTAGTTATTAATAATAACTTATAGTCTTTATAGAAGTCTAGGCGATACTACTAGAAGTTTAGTATAATATTAACGACTTAGATATAGAATAGAATCGATATATTATATATATCTATAAGTAAATATAAAGAATAGTTATAAGCGGTAATAGACCGCTAGAAGATAATAACGAACGAATTTAGAATTATATTAGATTAGATAAACGCTAGACTTTTTATACTTTCTAGTAGCGTTATATTAATTATAGTTAATATCTTTTATTTAGTTTTAATCTATTATATAAACTATATTACTTTTTAAAGAAATTTAATAGCGTAGTAGATGTTAATCGTAGTTAATATCGTAGATATAACTTTATAAATAGTTAACCTCTAAGACTATTATTTCTCGCTTAAAAATAAAGAAGAAAATAAAGAGAATTTCGTATTCTTATTAGTTTAAAAGACTTTCTATATTTCTAGAGAAGTAAAAAGTATTTTAACGAAAGAGTTTCGAATTAATATTAGAGTTAATAAACTAATATATCTTACTACTACTTAGCTTATTCTAGTTACTTATTAGTATTATTATAAAGGTCTCGTTAGAATTACGCTTAACGCTAGACGTATTATTAGATATTAGAGATATTTATCGCTATTTAGAAGAATCTAATCTCGATAATTAACGAAGAGATTCTAAGAGATCTAATATAGACGATTATCGCTATTTAGAAGAATCTAATTTTAATAATTAATAAAGAGGTTCTAAGGGACCTAGTATAGATAATAAGCGCGACGGCTTAAATAGACCTAATATAGACGATAATAATAGACTTAGCGGCTTAGAAGAGCCTAACGTAGAATAAAAGAAATTAAAAGTAGCTAACTCGCTAGTACGTCTTCGCTTATAAGAAGACTATATTACTAGCTAGTTCTTTAATACATCTTATAATACGAAAATACACTTAGAATCTTTTAAAAACTTCTTACTAGACGCTAATATTACTATTAAAAGCTAAAGAATATTAGACCTCTTCGTTTAATTATATAAGGCCTTCGATTCTTCTTTTATCTATAGAGATTTATTAGTAATAGCTTTATATTAATTATAAACGTTATTAACTAAGATTAACTTTTTTTTTAAGCTATACTATTCTAGTCTTAGTCTTATCTAGCCTTACTTTAATCTTATTTTAAGAGCGGTTTATACTATAGTATAAGTTAAGTATAGAGCGCGCTTAGATTCTTTACTTATATTTTCGATAGAAGAAGCCGAGATTAGAATAAGAAACTCGTATATTACGTAGATAGAGTACTATAAAACTTATAGATAAGATAAGAGAAAGTAAGATATATTATAAAGAAGACTAAGAAGATAACGAGATTAATTTATATATATTATAAAAAATTTATTAACTAAGGTTAATATAACTAGTAGAGAGATATAGAGAGTAATAAAAAAGAGTAGTAAATAATTATAATAAAGATTAAGAAAGAGATATTTTAATCTTATAAAGAAATTCTATAATAACTCGATTAAAAATAGAATTTAAATAAAAATCCTTTCGCTAATAAATAATTAACTTACGTTAATAGTTCTTCTACTAACGCTAATCTAATTTTCTCTATTCGTATTAAGTATTAAGATTACTATTCTTAAAAGCGGTTTAGAGCGCTCGCTTTATATTAGATATTAAAGTAACTCTCGTCTACGTTTTATTAATAAAGAATTTACTTTAAAGTTAAAAGACCTACTTATAACTAGACTTATTAATATACTAAAGGTTCTAAATAATATCTTATAGTAGAGACTTAGATAAGATAATAGTAATAAAATTAATAGCGTATAGCGGTTATATTTCTTATCGCCTCGATAGTAACGAATTAAACGTAAACTAAGAAACTATAAAAAGATAGATAAAGACCTTTATAATAAGCTATTCGTCGAATTTCTTAATAGATATAGTAGAAAGTTTATCTTATAATATAGCTCGAAGCTTAGTAGTTAGTCGGCGAAACGGCGTACTTTGGTTTTAGGGTTAGGGTTAGGGTTAGGGTTAGGGTTAGGGTTAGGGTTAGGGTTAGGGTTAGGGTTAGGGTTAGGGTTAGGGTTAGGGTTAGGGTTAGGGTTAGGGTTAGGGTTAGGGTTA